>VZSF01007311.1:62441-445255 GCA_013398295.1 Chionis minor
TAATAATAATAATAATAATAATAATAATAATAATAATAATAATGTCATAGCTCTAATTCAGATCAGTGGCCAGTAAATTTGAGGTTTGTGTTTTCTGCTCTATTCACTGTACAGTTTCATGCACCATAATTTACACCCTTACTGTGACCTTTCCTGAAGTTCCAGCAGAAAATCCAAGCACTCCCTTAAACTACCATGTTATAGAGCATTCTATAAAGCTGTGATTTGTACATATGTCTAGAGTTAGTAGACAGATGAGGTACAGCAGATGGCACACAAGTGCGTAGCACAGTTTTGGTCTTTGTAGGATCAATAAAAGTTGTACACTGTGCGTTGTTTCTTTTGCATGAAGCACTTTAATTATTAATCTTAAAAGTTAACTTTGCAAATCAGCACTAAAATCCAGGACAAGGGTAGTTGGACTGCTGATGGCCCTGGGATGTATACGAGGCTTTCCAATCCTGGGCTCACAGCCCAGTATTTTTCATGTAGATTAAATTCACTTTAATACCGAACAGAACTTAACAAAAATACATAAGTAATAAATATACATCCGTGAAATTAGACTCATTGTCAAGGGTGGAGATTATACAATCAGCGTCTCCTTTCAAATGAAGAGTCAGTTGTTATCTCCCAGATCAAACCAGCATTTTTAAAATTTTAGAACAGGTATTCAATCAGCTGCACTATTTCTGCTGAAGAAGGCCATTTAAGTGCAAGCAAATGATGACTGATGAAGCTGCTTGAACTACTGAAAGCTACATGTTAATAAAGGAACATTGATAGCATATCATTATTTGTTCATTTTTATGTGTTCAGGTATATAAATAATTAAAAGAAAATTGCAGATCCTTTTCTGTCAGAACCATACATAGTAACATACATAATGCAATACAATTCAGCAATTCATTCCACATGTGTAACAGTATAACCAGTTACACGTATTGACTTGGAAAGCACAATCTTGCTTAGCATTTCAACTTCTAGCCACTTCTGTCATCCTTAACACCTTTATAAATTAACTTCATCATCTTTCACAAAGTTTAATTAAACCAGACTGTACGTACTGCAGAAATGCTTCCAGAATCTACCAAAGTTCTGTTTAAAAATTTGGTTTCTTCTTTCAATTTAGTTATTTCTCACCAGAAATGTCACAGCCTTGACAGGTAAATCCCCGGTTTACCGACCAGAATCATACCTACCAGAATGTGAAATGTTATACTTTGAACGGCGCCTGACAATGCAACAGTAAATGCAGGTATCAACTAAAAGCTGAAATTTTCTTTTATGCAGATAAGTCATTCAATATATAAACTGCTGTATTATATAACAGCCTTCGTTTCCAAAATTATTCACACTGATATATCTCCACAAGTTCAGCCCTGACTTGAAAATGAAGTTCACAAAAACGAGATCCCCACCCAAAATAAACTCCCGTGGTCTCCTGGTATTAAAACCCAGTCTTCACTGATTTCACTTTCAGTTAATGACCAGCACTAATGAACTGCTTCAAACTCTAGGCTGAAACTCAAATGACATAATATGTTCACACAGTAAGACCTCTAAATGTGTTTCACAGCCCAACACCTTCAGACTGTTGAGGTCTGGGCCAGATTGACTACCAAGGCTGACAACACGTGCTCTCCCCCACCTCTCTTCAAAGAGAAGCTTGAGAGGAAGAGAGACACTTGCGAGTTTAGAAGAAAATGCAGATGGAATGGTACACCTGGTTGGTCAGTTTTGGGTCACCTATCCTATCCACTCTTCCCCACAGGTGCGACCGCTCCATACTTTTCCGTTTCTGACCATCCAATGGGTCAAATAACAAAGTTGGCTGGCCTTCATTGTTAGAGCAATGAGTATAAGCAAGAGCCTCTCTGCATGTCATTCCTTGGCATCAACTATAAACATGGGTCTTATCACTCTGAGAGGAAACAGTTTCTGCACAATGTGCCATTAATTTCAGCAGTTAGAAGAGGCCTAGCTAAAATGTAAAATTACTGAACAAAATTGGTCCTGTTTTACCTCAAACCAGGATACAGACAAATACATTTCAAGTTAAACTCAAGTTTTAATAGGTACCCCATTCTTTACTAGGACATTTGACTGAACAGCTGGACACCAGGTGGTTGTTACAATCATGTTTCGCTATATCTCACTGTCTTTTCCAACAGTCCTGGAGTACTTATAAAACATGGAGAAAAGATGGAGCTGTGTAAAAATCCAACTTGAAACGTGTGTAGGTAAAATAATAATAGCTACATACCATCCCATGACTTCTCAGTGAGGGAAAAACACCAGGAGTCTCTTAGCCAACAAGAGTACCCTGACCAGACCCAGGAAAAAAAAAAAGTCATTATTCATTATTATTCCACAATGGTACCAAAAAAAACCTGATAGATCCAAGAAATATTAATGAACACTCTTGATGATCAGCCATCACAATACCAATCTCTGCAGCACTATATCTGGAGAGAATGAACTGGAAAGTAGATGTGTGTAAGGTGGAAAAGAGAATGTAGGTTGACAGACAAGAAAAAAGATTCAAAAAAATAAATCTTAGGATAAAAATCAAATAAGACACATAGGAGGAGGTTAGGAAGGACAAAAAAACCCAACACAAAATTCATAGCTAGAACCTTGGTCAGCAATTAATGCTGGGGACCGCACTGAAGCTAAGAAAAGGATTGGGAGGGCTAAGGAATGTTGGGTGACGGGCAGGGCCTGGCTAGAATTAAATCTATTTGGAAATCTGGTGGGGGCATACTAACTCTTCCATTTGAAACATTATGAAATAAAACACACACACACACACAAGGTAATATTTTTGATAATTTATTGGTGGGGTTTGCTCTTTTAAGATAGTATATATGCTAGTTAAATTACTCTAAACTACTCCAAGAAAGTCCATGAAACTTCTAGCCAAAATTTTAAAATATTAAATTTGAGTATTAACACAAAATTATGTGGTGGGTTTGCCCCAGCTAGCAGCCAAAACCCCATCCAGCTGCTTACTCACTTGCTGCACCCTCAGTAGGACAGGGGGAGAAAATAGAAAGAATAGGAGCAAGAAAGCTCATGGGTCAAAATAAAGACAGGAAGAGCCCTCACCAATTACCATCATAGGAAAAACAAACTCAGCTTGGCGAAAGTTGATTCATTACCAGTTAAGATATACGTATTATAGTACATATTCAGGTATTGGGAAACAAAAACAAACCAAAAAACCCTACATTAAAACATTTGGGGAAAACACATCTAGGGAAAACACCTTTCCTCCCCTCATTCTTCGGCTCAATTTCACCCCAAACTCCTTTCCTGCCCCCTTGTTACTGCTGAAGGTTACGCTCAGTCCCTTCAGGAGGCAATGTGCAGCACAATGAGTGGAGGTGTTGGGGGTGTTATGGCCATTACACAGTGGTTTCTTTCTGCCACTCCTTCCACCTTTTTCCCCTGCTCCACCATGGGTCCTCCAGGAGCTGTAGTCCTGCAGAACCTTCTCCACTACTCCTCTGACCTTGGCATTCCCTCTGCTGTTTCACATTCTTTTTTCTCCCTTCTCTCCCTGTTCAGTATTTTATCCTCTTTCTTACATATGTTTTCCCAGAGTTTCCACCATCTTGGCTGAGGTGCTCAGCTGTGCCCTGAGGTGGGTCAGTTAGAACTATTTGGAATTGTCCGTGTCCAGCATGTGGCAGTCCCGGCCTCTCCTCATAGAGGCTGCCCAGCAGCCCCCACTGCCAACATCTTTGGACGCCCAGTGCAAATTCAGATATATGAGTGGTACGTTAGTGTGTGTGGAAAAGTGTGTGTCTGCATTTATGAATATGTAATACATATTGATGCATTTTGTGTATATTTTTCTCTACAGAAATGTAACACACTAAAAAAGCCAAAAAAGCCAAATAATACTGGTCAAGAAACTGCCAGAAAAAGGTAAAAGGAGTTGAAAAATCGTCTCTTCAATGCATTTTAATTTTTTTTTTTTCTGGTGCTTTTACTCTTTATAGTCAGTAGATATTAAAAAAGACTGTGAGGTACACAAATACCCTCTGAAATTTCATTGAAATACAGCAAGTTAATGGGACACTGCAGATGTGAATGCTGCAGGCCTGATATTTTGAAGGATTTAGAACTTGGTTTCTTTTTTTAGTCTCTTAACAGTATTAGATTTGAGCACAAGCTAAAATTATTGTGTAGGTAGTCGTGATGTCATTTCTTTTGTATTCCTTGTAGAGCTGAAGTGTGCAGCTGGAACTGTATAAAAGCTGAGGAATTACTGTGTCGTTTGAAGTCAAAATTATTATGCTTGAACTGCTGCAACTGTAGATTCTCACAGGACTACTGGCCTCCAGGCTTATGGAAGCTAAACATACTGCTGCTAGCCAGGAGAGGTTAGTAAACATATTGCTTGTGCTTCTGGAAAACCATCACTGGATAGTCTCCCAAAAGAACAAGTTCTGACCTGTATTTTAAGTAGCAGCTGCTCAGCATGCTAAAATATCCGGTACAGATTTATTCTGTTTTGCTTTCCATAGAGTTATTTAATCTGTTACCCAAAAGTGTGGGACAGAAGTAGAAATCTGGTATTACACTGAGTGGTTGTTAGCACTTCCCAGAGCAGACAAGAACAGCCGTGGAAGAATGTTGATATTTAAGTGATGAAAGTGTATTGCTTGCTTTATCTCTTCTCCCACATCCATACACACACATATGCTTTCTGATTCTCTCCTACTCAGAACATACACACACACACACACACACGCACGCACGCACACAAACATCCTACCAGTGCTTCATTGGGACGTAAGTATTTGTCAGGAAATCACAAAGCCACTGTAGCTGAAAAGGACATCTGGAGATTGTCTAATCCAACCCCCCTGCTCAGAGCAGGGTCACCAAGAGCAACTGGCTCAGGGTTGCGTTCAGTCGGATTTTGAGTACCTGCAAGGATGGAGACACCGTAGCCTCTCCAGGCAACCAAGGAGCTCACATGTTCCAAGCCCTTTATCATGTTTGTGACCCTTTGCTAGACTTGCTCCATTATATTCGTGTCTCTCTTCTACAGGAGAACCCAGGACTGTAGCCAGTGATCCAGTTGTGGCCGCTCTGGTGCTAAAGAGAGGGGAAGGATCACACCATCAACCTGCTGGTAACATCCTCCTAATGCAGCCTGGAATACTGTTAATCAGCTTTGCCTCTAGTGCACATTGCTCACTCAAATTCAACTTCTTGTCTATCAGGATCCCCAGATCCTTCTCTGCAAAGCTGCTTTCCAGACTGTCAGCCCCGACCTGCACCAATACATGCAATTATACCTTCCTAGATGCAGGACTCTGCTTTTCTCCTTGTTGAACTTCATAAGATTCCTGCTTGCCCATTTGTCCAGCCTGCTCTGGTTTATCAAACACTCCTCCTGGTCTGTATGGTCTGCAAACTTGTTGAGGATGCACTCTATCCTGTCATTCAGGTCATTAATGAAGATGTTAATCAGTATTGGCATCATTATCAACTGCTTGGGTTCACCACTAGTTACTGGTCTCCAACTAGATTGTGTTCTGCTGATCAGAGCCCTTCAAGACAAGGAGTTCAGACACTTTTCGGTCCACCTTCAAGTATGCTTGTCTAGCCTGTACTTCATGAGCTTGCACTATGGGAAACAGTGTTGATAGCCCTGTGAAAGTTGAGACAAAAAGCAGCCACTGCTCTCCCTTGATCCACTAAGCTGTGGGAGCGGCAGAACACAGCTCCATCCAACTGGATGATAAAAGAAAACTGCTATGAGGGAAGGGAAGATGTGGGAGCAACAGAATACACGACTCTGGCCATCTGGGTGGTCAGGGAGGATGAATGCAAGATAAATCAGAGAAAGTTACTAGTCAAACTAAAAAAAGGATTTTGGACAGGCCAAAACAGGATGATTATGTTGTGTGTTTGAAAACATGTGAAGGTCAGGCTGGAAAACCACCTGAAGGATGAGTGGAGTGTGTGTGTGTGACTGAAGACAATCACAACCGTGAGAATGTTATAAAACACTGTTTGGCCTCATAGTCCGAACTCCTGAACTGTAAGCATGAAAACCAGCATGCACAGAAATAAATGAGAGTTTTCTTGCTTGCTTTCTTGTTGTTTTGCGTTCTTGCTGCTATCAAAGCTGAAGAAGGATCCTGTCTATTTCTTTCATTGCCGCACCAATCCAATCATCTCATTGTAAAAGGATATCAGGTCGGTTAAGTATTTTTTGCCCTTCATAAATCCATACTGGCTACTCTCAGCCACCTTTTTGTCTTAAACATCTTTGAAAAAAGCTTCCAGCAAGATTTGCTCCAACACCTTCCCAGGGAGCAAAGTGAAACTGAGTGGGCTATAGTTCCCCAGATCTTCCTTCTTACCCTTCTTGAAGATGAGAGACGTTTGCTGCATTTCAATCCTCAAGAACCTCCACCGCAAACTTTCAGCGATAATTCAGGGTGCATCACACTGACATTGTTCAGCTCTCTCAGCACTTATGAATCCGTCTCATCAGCACCAAAGAAGGCCTCTTCTACTTCTTCGTTCTGATCAGGTGGTCTCTAGCAGACACCCACACCAAGATCCAATATGCAAATGTTCCTTTTTTAGAAGCCGTCATGCCTTTTCTGTTGAGTCATTTCTACTGAAGCTGCCAGAGCAAAAGGAGAAGCTATGGGCTTAACCCATTAAAGATGACAGAAACCTTCTGGCTTCACTGTACTTTGATCAATGTGCTGAAGAAATGTGCTAGTTGACATATACAACATATAATCAATATACTAACAGAGAGCGCTGGTTAAATGTGCAAATATGACAATAGTATGTAATATTTGGGGACTGTTAGGTGCTTTCTAAATCTAAATCTATATCTAAATCTAAGTGTAAGTCTAGATCCCTCCTATTTGTCTCCAGAGGACATCAATAGAGTCTTAGAAGAAGACATCTTCCGAAAAGATTTTTGGAACAGTGTTCACATGACTAAGCCACTTGCTAGACAGCTGCATATCCCCACATAAAAAGCACGGAAACTGAAAATATTCCAAAGTAGCTACATCTCTGCTCATGAAGCAAAATAATTAACACCAGACAGTGATGGACATGGAATAGTCACTCTTTAGCAGCCACCAGCTGTTATAGAGCAGAAACAGGGATGAAAAAATTACCTGGACTAGCTGTGGGATTTGCAGTTAGACTTTCCTGTCATGGGCAAGGCAGGAGCTAGGTCCTAGCTGTGACCTAAGGTCCCATTCTGACTCTTGCCTTGCTCTTAAATTAACATAGCCATGCAATGTGCCTTTCTTATGCTGGGCTTCAGGTTATAATCACACTGCAAGATTTGAAGAAAAATCAGTAAAAATATTAATTCAGAAGAATACAAGGAAAACAGTCGCTTCCCACTCAATTTTTTTTTTCTCTGCTTGTATTTGACGTTCTATAATATATCCCTGTGGTTGAACAGCCTAGGAAAAAGTCTCTGCTGTATTTGACAAGTACATTTTCAGTGGGGTTAAAATGCAATGTGATTTACCTTTATTTTCTCTGTATCTCTTGCACAGACTATGGATCTGGGTTGGTTTTAAGTAAACAGTAAATAATGGTGGAGAATGGTGAAGCATGCTTTGTTACAGAAAGAAAAAAAATCCCACTAAATTTGGGAAGATGCATCTAAGAAATGTGTTGACAGGGCTGTGTGTGTGTGAGAAGGCTGGTGACCATGAGTGGAGGGAAGAAACAAATACAGAAAAACATAGCAAGTGTAGAAGATATGGCCAAACAATCATATACAAACTTTAAAAATAAAAGGATGCAGTTTAGAATGGGACTTGAGGATGTAAGGAATCATCAGTTGCCTATTTTCTCCTATAACATTCTTCTGCTGAAGATAAAATGTTAGAATGTGGGAAGGAGAAATTGAGAAAAGACAAAATTGAAGATAAAGATGAGGAAAGTTGGATTAATATAGGTAATGTGCAAGATTTCGGACTTCTCAGTAGCAGTTATACAGGAAAAGTAAACAAAAAGGTAAAAGCCAAAGATTACAACGTAAGAACAAAGAAATGTTTTCAGTTGAGAAAGAACACTTGAGATCAGGAGGTATCTTAAAACACTCGTCTCATAAAAGAAAAATTGAAGAGTTATTTCAACAAAGTAAATTTTTGAGAACTGGAGATGAAAACTTTAAACACAAAGCGACATAGAAGTTACTACAAGATTTGAAATATAAAACCGTCCCTTCGACCTGAAAAGACAAAATAGCTGGAGGGTAGGAGAAAGAAAATTGTGCTATGCTGATTTCATGCTTGACCAGGAAAGATCAGATAGAGAGAAACACTGGTTTTGGAGAAATTTACCTCACAGGTGAGGATCTTAATGGAGAAAAAAATAATATTACAGACTGCAGAAAGCAATGGTTTTCCATTGTTTTCAGGAATAGAAACCACGTCTATAGATGACCTATCATATGTGTTGGACAACAGCTCCTGGTTCTTCAGCTTAATAGTTTAGAAAGATGTTTAACATATTCTTTAATAAAATATCCTGAAAAATATGTAAATAACCACCAACCAATGAGTTGATGCAGTCAAGTAACAGGATCAGTTATGATCCATAAGTAATTTTGTTTAAAATTTTCTTTCATCTCCTCATAGCAAATATAATTCAGTTGTGCATATCTTCAATATCAACACAATTAAATTTATGTTAGGGGAAGAAAACAGGCCTCTTGCTCCTTTAGGACTCATATGCATAATCCTAGACATAGGAATAACTGAAGAGTTATAATTCGAATAATTGCTCAGCGCAGTTAAAGATATCTCAGAGGTACAAAAAGCTAAAAAAGCTGATGTGTTGGGCACACTACTTACACCAACCTTTGAGAGCAAATGTTTATCTTGAAGCCTAATGCTATTTTTTTCCCTAAAGATTTACTCGGTGTCTTATACAGATAGACCAAACTTGTCAGATTTGCAAGGAAAGCTCTAAGGAAGCTGGAACAAACTTCACGAGGGAAAAAAACCCAGCAAACCAACCCACAAAAATCCTCCCAAGATCTAGTAATATGTATATTATCTTGAACTTTTAACTACTCTTGTATTTTTCTTCCCCTGCATGAAGAAAAAGACATATGTATTTTTCTTGGTATTTTTGTACTCCTTCAGCTTTTCTTGTGTCAGAGGGCATTCTCCTCTGAAAAAAAATCAATACAACATAACACATTTTAGCTCATTGGTATCAATGGTCTGATCAACAAAGAGAACTTTACAAGGAAAAATAAATAAATAAATTTTTAAAAAATGGAAAGGAAATGTGGTATAACTTCAGGGTCTAGTCCTGCCAGGTGCATTGCAAGCTAAGAAATGAATGTAATTTTTTAACATCCCAGAATCAAGCTTTCATTAGGTTCTGAGTAGAGTGAAGGATACTGAGCTCCTGTGGTCCAAAAGTATAATTTAAATATATGCAAAAATAATTCAACACCCAGAATTTTATATCCCTGCTGTTCAGTCATTTTTCCTTTTTAGGAAACATGATTATTTTTGCTTTGTTACAATTCTTTAGGCTACTGCAATTTCATCTTTTAGAGAAGAAAAAGAATCTTCCAATAAGTGAAGCAAAAGTCAGGAAGATACAAAATGAACTATAATTCCTAGAAGAAAACGTGTATTTCACTACTTAGCATTAATAGTATGATTGAAAAGACTGAATTGGCCCATTAAATTTAATTCAGCATTGCAAACCTTTCATTCTGAACATCCATTGCAACTACCCGTGCCCCTCCTTCAGCATCCGCATCTATGTAATTCATTCTGCCTTACTTCTAAGAACAAGCACAAAGCTAAAATTTTAAATTCATATTGCAGCCATGTAAGAATCTCCCTTGACATTAAATATTTTGAACTCACTATTAACATTCTGTTGCTAAATATAAAAGGCTGGTATAGCCTCTGCATCAAAATAATGCTTTTCCTATTTTGTATGCTTCCTGAGTCTTTAAACAAATCCTATAGATATTTGGACTTTACATTTTTTTATTATATATTTCGTGCATCATTAGTTTGAAAAGCCGTTTTAATTATAATACTTATTATGCTGAAATGGAGTTGTTTTAGCCTGTTAGGAAAAAGAGCTGTTGTGTAATTACCTATACATAACTGAACTTTTCCTTGAACCATGCAATTCCTGCACTCTAATTAGGTCTCCATATCTCATTTACATAATTTTTTAATACTCTGATGGAATGGAATTTGCTGTCCTCAGGACTGGCAAACAGTTCATTAGTAGTAGTAAAGAAATTAGAAATTCGTGGTGAAGATAGCTCTCACTAGCCCTTCTGCTGCATCCAAACTAGTTCATTCTGTCGAACTTGAAGTTTCAGTTTGCACTGGCCTCTTGCCTCTGAATATTCAAGTTGCTTATCAATAACAAACCTTCCACCTCAGCTTCTCACATCATTTCCAATGTAAGTAAGAAATATTCTAGTGCTCAGCTGGGTGAGATACGGAAAAATGTGGCGAGTAAAGGATGTTTGGAGGGCTGTGCGCTGTTTTTATTTCATCTGCACTTTGACATATTTTTTCCCAAAGCTTTTTCTTATCCATGTCCTTATATTGAATTCCTTACCATGGTATCTCAGGGCTTCTGTTTCTGTAGGCATTATTAAAAATGAGAAAAGTCATGATCTAGCCAATCCTAACCTGCAGTCACAGAAAATGATATCTGCACCCTGTCCCCCTGCCTACAAGGAGACAATCCTGAGGGCAGAATTATGCAGGAGACATGTGGTGGGCATTTTAAGAACACAGCTGAGTGGCAGCAGCATGTTTCATCCTGAATGAACCTCCAGGGTTTCTTCATCCAGCTTTTCCAGCCTGGTTAAAGACTGCCCCATTCTTTCAGCACCTGGTAGATTTCTGATTTTTATTACCTGAAATTGGGATAGTTGTCAGCAGTCTGCAAGTGATGGTTCCTGTATCCTTTAGATCCCAGTTATCATTTTCCTGGAACATAGAAACAAATCATCAAAGCTGCTAAATCCTTCACTCTGATATCTCATTTTGTCTAGATATTGAGGCAGTTAAACTAGCTGTCTATTACTTGAGGAAGGGAAAGGTGTTTACAGAGACCTGAATCACACCTTTTGCTCATTAGAAAGTCATGTTTAGAGATGTTTAGAGAAGTTCAATTCTACTTTGCTGAACTCTCTCCGCTAGACTAAAACTTCAAATATCTGTCCCAAACTGTTATCTGGCCTTCGCATTACACTGTAACTACCTTAATACTTCTGGATTTCTTAGGAAGAGACCTTTTACAACACATTTTTCTTTCCATTTAGTTTTGATTTCTAATAGGTGTCATATATGTGCTGTGTATTTTATTCCAGTCGTATATATTGAGACTACATGGAACCCTAATATGGACGTTCATATAGAAATCAGTCTTTTTCCTCTTATTTAGGAAGGTTTTTTCCTTCTAATTAATATGTGGTAATTTGATTTTATTAATTTATGTTTATTAACTATATCTGCTTAAAACTTATTGAAGTAGGCTTGTGAAGTTCTGAAGTAGGTTTTTTTTTTGCTCCAGGAATTAACAATACATTCCTTGTTACCCAAGGTTTCAAATGTGTAATGTCCTCGAGTAAATTTTTATAACCCCATTAAAATCCTTAATACATATAGAATCATACCCTCTCTAACAGGTGAAAAATATATGTTTCTGTCTTATGACACTGTGGACACTCTTTATGCAATGCTACTGCAGAGGACTGAATAGGTATACAAACACTATAACATTACTGGAATGTTGGATGCTTAGATTCTTTTATGGAGTCTTATACTGCTTTATTTCAGTACTTTACTATTTTACAGTGATGGTGATGAGCATTATTACCATTTTCTAATATTGGGCTGTATCTTTAATATATTTAAACACTACACATATTCATGGAGAACACCATTGCAACCAAAGTCAATGAGGACATCCTTGTTAATCTCAGTGATTTGAGGTCACACCTGGACAGAATTACATTTTCATATACGTGCTTTCCAAACTGAAGAGAGACTTCCTCTCAGTGGTCTCAGTTCACAGCTCCTAAGCACGATAATTTGCAAAGAATGGCTGTTATACTTATGGAAGGAAATTAAACTTATTACCTCTGGTAAGCACTTTCTATTTCACATAGCTTCAGAAATGTAGTCTCCATTAAAACCTTTTATTATGAACCCGCTAATTAAATACTTTGCAACTATTGTTTACATTTGATTCATCATGAGTTTGGTGCAAATTTGCCTTTAGTTCAATCAATACTCTTTGATGGTAGGGCAGGTGTATTGTCTGCATATATCTGACCAAATTAAAATCTAAAAGACCCCTTTGTGTTCCAGCATTTTAGTTGTTTGGCAGAGCATGCTATTTATACATGGATTTCAAATGGGGCAAAAAAAAATCACTTTCTTGTAAGGGCATCAAAATCGTAGGAAGAGAATGCATTCTGAGACATTTGACCATACAGAGGACTTGCAAAATTCCTGAAAACCTATCATCTACAAGCAGAAAAAACACTGCACTGTACTAAATATATGGTTAAATTAAAATTCTTTCATTTCAATTATTTCATTAATTGAACGTCCTTAAGTTTTTCATAGCTATAGAGAGTTTTCCAGTAGTGGGCGATCACTAGAAAAACAGCTTCTTCAGGTCTTTTGATGGTAGGTGTTTGCATGCTAGAGAAAATTCTTCATATAAATGACAGAGGAAAAAAGAAGATAAAGAGTAAAGCACATAACACTGAGAAGAAATCTGTAAACAGCTATGTAAAAATTGCTTGTGTAGTTACATCAGCTAGGGTATGATTTTGAAAACTGGCAATCTTCAATCACCAGAAGAAAAATCACTTAGAAACAGATTGTGAAAGCTTGGAAAGAACATCCTGGGCAATTGAAGCCAGTTCCCTGCAGCCAAGTCACACAATCCTCTTCATAATTTCATTGAGTTCCCTCCTTAAACCAGTTAAACATAAAATTGTGTTAACAACAGAGCGCTCAGAAACTTTACTTTTCAGCTTACTAGCAACCTTATCCTGATTTTCAACATTTCTCATCAGTTCTCGCACATTTTCCACAGCCAACATTTTTTTTTTTTTTCATAAGCAGATGGTCTCTCTCCTTGGTGTTTACCCAGGTGATGATTTATCAGGGAAGACTACGGGAACTTTAGCTTTCCATTAGCTCCTGTCTCCAGGATGCTGCTTCTCATGTCCCTAATCCCATATGCCAGGATTACATGCCAGGAAGAGGTTCTGGTGTTGACAAACTGCGAACTCTCTCATGCAAAGGAAAGAGGAGGTAGGGCTTATCTCTTCTTGTGCCTCCTCCCTCCACCTCTGCATAGCACATAAGTCATGTGTGAAAGGAGACCTCAACGGTGTTCACAAGCAGCCACCTACCTGATTTATACTTTTGTTTTACCTGTAGAGAAGCATAATACCCTCTGAGAGCCTTTACTAGGCTAAACAGGCCAAGGTCTTTCAACCTCCTCACACAAGAACTTGTCCATTTCTCATCACCCTGTTTTTCTCCAAAGGGAGGCTTGTCAGCACCTGATACCATAATTTTAACACTCTCCTAACATGTTCTGGGTATAGAATGGACCCATCTTATTCCATCAAAATATCATCACAATGAGGGTACCTGTTTTTACTATCCCACCCAAAGCTGGACACCGAGCATGGCTGGTAATGTATTCCACACAAAGAACTCCTTAACTCCAGTGGTCTTCAAATCAGGCTCATTGCTCAGTAAGTAATGTTTTTAAAAGTATAACTTGTTTCAGTTGTTTAACATTTCCCATGACCAGGAGAACCCTGGATAAACATTCAATATTTAAATAACATGCAAACAATAGAAATCATCTTTCCCATTTTCATAATCGCATATGTATCAGCCACAGCCTGATTGCTAAAACAGAATAACACTCCTAATTATACCCATTGTGAATTTTTGCTTTTGGATGGAGTATGAAGTGGCTCTGTATGTTTATAAATTGCTGGATTCAGGTGAGCTTCAAATTTCTGCAGGCTGATCTCACATTAGTCCTTTGAATGACCTGTATTTTTAATTTGGCGTGAAACTACTGCAAGCTACATAGTGAAACTAATGAGGCTGCCGCAACTATGCAGGGCAATAATCAACAGCTACTTTATTGCTGGAGAGTGTATTAAGTCCATGCATGACGTGAACTGAGAAAAGTCTTTTGTTTCAGAAAACAATCATGATGTGTGTTCACGCATTTTCTCAGAAAATAAATAACATTACAAGGAGACATGGTGAATGGAAAAGGGCTAGGATCACAATTTGTTTTGATCTAGACTTTTGACAAATTAAGAAAATAAATTTGCACAATAAGTGCAAAGAGAAATTCAGAGTTGAAATATAATCCACAGTGACAAGCAGGAAGAGGAAAAGAACAACCAATCATCTGTGTGGTGGCTTTTCACCATTGGTGAGGTTGAGCTAGAGCCTTTCTCCCATGCTCCAATCCCAGGCACTGGAAACAACTGTCTGACCTGATGGACACATAGACAGGCGCAGAAAAAATGTGCTGTAGTGTGATGGAGAGCCAGAGTCCTGCTGGAGGACTCACGCAGATGCATCTTCAGTGTCTATCTGTGTACTCTGTGATGGTACCCAGGTGTTGACAGTGGTGGCCTCTGTGAGAAGAGGCCAGGGGCTGCGCTGGGCTGGACACAGCCAGTTCCAGCTGACTCCAGTGGGGAAACCATGCTGGAGCAGAGGAAAAGTGTAAGAAGAAAATGGCAGAGACAAATCGCTGTGTACTCACCATCTGCATCCCCCAACCCCTCCTGCACCACAGGAGAGGAGTGAGGAGAATGAGGGAGAGAAGTTGAGCCTGGGAGAGGAAGGAGGAAAGGTTTTGCTTCAACGTTTACCTTTGTTTCTCACTAACCAAATCTACTTTAATTGGCAATAAATTAATTTTCCCCCATTTGAGTTGGTTTTGCCTGTGACAGTAATTATTAAGCCTGTCTTTTATCTCGATCCATGAAATTTCTCATCCCATTTTCTCCTCCTTTCCCACTGAGGAGGGGGAGTGAGTGGCTGGATGGCTGGGTTGGGCTGGCGGCCAAGGCTGACCCACAACACTCCATCACGCAATTATGTCCTGCATTCAGAATAGCCTTTTTTGAGTGACCAGCAATAGTGACCTGGACTGTTGTACACCCCAGAGTTTGTGATCCACATAACAGGTAATCTGCGTGGGTTCAGACCTGCACGTGCAGCTGTGCCTTCAGGCCTGTGCTATGCTGCACAAATCCCTTGGCCACAGGATAAATTCAGAGGCTTAATGGAGGAGCCTGTAGACAGTTCTCACTTGGCACCAGCAATGACACCACCTGCGAGTCCTTGGTTGTACCTAAAAGTGAAGCAGCACATTCTCATATGAACATCCTTTTGCTTGACAGTAGAAATGATGAATAGAGCTGTTGTCTTCTAAGAAGATCTTATTAGATCTCTAAATGCTGGCAAACCTCTCCACGGATGGGATCTGCACTGTGTGCCGTGCCCTGATGAGACACTGTCTGATGCTACTCAAGTTGGGATTCCCAGCGTCTGAAGGTACATAAGACTATCTATCCTTTTTTTCCATCTTGCGTTAGCTCTATTAAATGGTGTGTTAGAGGATATTGTTGTGGTTGGTCAGCCTTGGCTCTCAGCTAAATGCCCACACAGCTGCTTGCTCACTCTCTTCCTAGCAGGATGGGGGGAAAAAATAGGAAGAATAGCAGGAAGAAAGTTCATGGGAAGATGGAGAGATCAGTTAGCAATTACCACCACAGGAAAAAAAGACTTGGCTTAGGAAAACTAATTTATTGCCAATGAAAATGAAAATGTAGTTACTAATCCAGGTAGTGAGAAACAAAAAGACAAATATTAAATAAACACCTTGCCTTCCCTCTTTTCCAGACCTAACTTCTCTCCCAACCCCTCTCTCCACCCCGAGAAGCACAGGGAGGTTGGGGATGGAGCTTATGGTCAGGATGTAGAGGTTTCCCTCTGCTGCTCCTCCCTCTTCACACCTTCCCTCTGCTCTTGCCTGGCCTCATACACAGGCTGCAAGGAATCTCTGATCCAACGCCTGGAGCACCTCCTTCCCACCTCCTCCTCTGACCTTGGTGTTCCCTCTGCCGTTTCCTCACTCCTTTTTGCTCCCTCCTTCTCTCTCTGTAAGGCATTTTATTCCCTTTTTTAGATTTGTTATCACAGGGGAGGCCGCCATCGTGGCCAAGGGGCTCAGTCATGCCTTGGGGTGGGTGGGTTGGAGCCGGCTGGAATCGTCTGTGTCCGGCACAGGGCAGACCTGGCTGCTCCTCACAGCGGCCGCCCTGCAGTGCCTGCTGACAGTGCCTGGACAGGGATGCCCAACTCAGCCTTGGAGAGTCTGAGTGCCTTTCTCACAAACATCATAACAAACACTTGTACCTCTGTGTTGCACCCCCACATCTCCATGTACCTCATTAGATGCTTCTATCTTCCACACTGTCTTCTGGAGCAGAATAGGAAGCCTCCTGTGAAATGCTGGGCCTCTTGAGGGAGAAGGAGACAGGTTAGAATCTACCTACAGTGATAAAGATGCATCCATTTTATTTGCACAGCATTTATAGGGAAACATCTGCCAATCATCAGTATTTCACCAACCAGACTATTTGGTAACTGCTTGGAGCAAGTGAGCAAGGAAAAACTTCCATTGACTCTTGTTGCTGTTATGCGGATTATTTACACTATACAACAGTTGTTTATCAACAAAGATGTAATTATGGCTCAGAATTGACTGTTCATCTACACATTGGTCTTAGGTCTGCTCTAAAGGCAATATGGAGTTTGAATAGCTCTAAAGGCAATACGGACCCTTTGACTGTCCCAGAACACTCTTTTCTCTCTACGCTGTACCACACAATATGAAATTACAAGACAACTGAAGCAGAGATAAACTAATAACTAGTTATTTGGTTCATGCACCAATTAGTCAATAATACCAGAAAAAGTATATTCATTTTGATACAAAATTAAATTCCTTTACTTTTTCATGAAAAACTAAAACTAAAAACAGTCATAATAAATAAGTGTTTATCTTTACAACTGTTTTTTTCTCACCTATTACAAATTCAGCTTAATTTCATAAAAAATGTTGTTCAAAATTGAAAATTGTTTAGATGGCAGTTCCCAGTGAGCTAAGTGGGAAGTTAGATGCCTCCTCTTGAATCCATATTTTTATGGCTAGTCAAAAAACACCTATACACACACAGAGGAACAAGTCAATACGCTAAGAATGGCATGAGTATAAATGTATTAGGCTCTTCTTTCTCCATGGTGGTAAGCCCAAAGAGGTAAAAAGAGTGGCTCCACTTCCTTCGTTTGCTGGTATTTTACCAAAATAGTTTTGTTCAGTAACATTATAGTTAGCACATTATATCTGGCAGCTAGAAATGTAGTTTGATTCATTATAGTTATTTGACTCATCAGTCAAAACTGTCAAGATTCATCTTTCTTCTTTCACAGGGCAGGAAAATGAAATGCTAGAAGTCTAAATTCTTGTTATAAAAGTGCTAGTATATAAATTACCTTAGTGTCATATGGTAGCAGTTGAGATAATGCATCTGGCAATGTCCAGATACATGAAATTATCCACATATATTATTACAGGGCCAAATAAGTTGTTGGATCCATCCGCAGAAGCTGTTAACCTACCATTTCATTCATTTGAACATGTGGGTCCATTGTTTTTCCCCTGTCCTACTCCCTTTTTCCTCCCTTGTTCCTGTCGCTGCAAGCCATGTGCAACAAACGAGCATAGAAGGCAGGAAGCAACTGATTAGGAATGCGTAGGCACAGCTTCATCAGCTACACCTGGAAAAGTCCAGTAATTGAATTCACACACTAATACACTCATATACTCTCACGCAGTGTTTCTAAAAAAGGGTAGTGACACTCCTGGCCCCAGAACTTCCCACTCACATGGCATAGAATGTCTTTCATTTCCCCTAATACACTGTGCCAAGCAATGGTGTTCCTGAGTACCTAATGGAAGGGGCAGGCCAGGATATAGCCGAATGATGGGATTATATCAGCTCAGATCTCCAAGTCATTTAACGTTGAGCATTTCGGCCTTCTTTACTGTTATGAGTAGGTTCAGGCTCCAAGGGAACTTTTTGCAAAGTCCTATGTGCGCATTTGAATTTGCCTTTCAGACCCAAGCCTCAAATTAAAATTAATGCTGCCAAAAAGAGTATAAATTCCTTACCATCTTCATGTTTCCCCTCAGTGATCTTCATTCACTGTATACTGCATGCTTTGCTCTTCTTTTAAGCTTAGTGGCCCCTGTAAATATATCTCCCTTTATGAGATCTGAGGTACAAGGTTGTTTAACTACTTAGTTATCTCCAAAGTTAGTAATAAATAAATGATGTACAGTACAGCTCGATGTATGCCGTGTTTGAGAATGACTCCGTTACCTAACAACAATACACACAGACCCAACATCCCAAACACACTTGCCTTCCCCTTGTCATGGAAGGAGCAATGCACTTCACTTGTAGAGGGAAGTAGCAATACATTTATTCTTATAGAATGGGGATTTAACAAGGTTTGATGGGAAATGCGACAGTGTTTAAACAAGATCCAGGATGTCAAGGCACACTTTGTTATTTACTGCATAGAGGGCAGGGTCAGAGAGCTCTGTCAGGTAGACCCTCCCGTTGAATCATGAGGTTCAGAAAGGACCCCTTTGCTTTCTAAACTCCTTCTGAGAGAGGAGTCTGGGTGTGGCTGGATCCATTCCTAGTCCCACGCTTGGGCAACAGTTTGTGTCTAAAGGGTTATGTGTAAGCAATCAATCTTTTTGATCACTTAGATAAGATTTCAAAGTTCAGCAAGCTATTATTCACTTACCAAGGATCAGTTGCGACAAGGAATCTCTCAACCTCGAGGAGAAACCTTGAGGGCATTCTTACTCAAGGGGAGCCCGATGCCATTCAGGAGAGCTCAAAGGGCTCTTGGGGTGTTCACTGTTTGTGGGGATAAAACAATTGACCTATAGCCATATTTGCATATTGACCACAGAACCAGCATTGTTCAAGTTAGCCCTTGGCCATTGTGTTATTATCTGCCTCCCCAAAACCACGTTGAGCCCCAGATGCCACCATCATGACTACATGCACCCATTGTGATGACCACTGGGTGGTTATCACTTGGGCAGGGTTGCAGGAGGTAAAGATCAGGTGGCACCTGGAGAAGGCAGGGAGCACACTGTTATACCCGTCAGTGTGCTTCTATTGCTATTGCAGTTAAATGCATTATCATGCAATTAAAGTAGATTTGCAGCTTTGCTTCGTGATCCCAAAATTACATTGACCTAATTTTTTGTTTGTTTGGTGTTTTACTTGTTTTCAGGCTTTCTTTTTCAGAGAGGAGATAAGAGGCTATATTCACACATTAACCATAGCACTTAGCAAATAATAATCATTTCTTCCAAAGATTTTTTTAACTGGACCAGAGATGCTGAAGTTTGTCACTTTCCCCCAGGTAACATTTTCTTTCTCTTTTTAGGTCTGCTATCTATACTGCTATTCAGGACTGGAAAAGAGCAGCCTTTCATCAGTCCCGAACACGGGGTAGACAGCTGTGTAGAATTATGCATAAAGAGCAGAAAACTTCTTCATATGCAGATTGGTGTACATTATCAGCTTTTAAGTCTCTTCCACCTACACCAGAACAATACAGAGAAGCTTTGAGAATCCCACTTTTGCCCTGAAAATGCAATAATTTCCTCATTTATCACCACTTCACACCATTAGTGTCTATCCACGTCATCCTAAAAACCTGTTACAGAGAGGCCTAGGGTTTTTTTTATAAAAAAACCTTAATAAAGAAATAAAACTACATATATCAGCATCTGATGTAAACTCTACAGTATACAACAAGAAAAAATATTCATTGTGTTTCACAGATCTTTTTAAAAGTCTTGAATTGCTCTTCCTACATCTAAATTGTAAATTAGCATATAATTATTCAGCCATGGCAGGTGGCGCTTGAGCCATGGCTGTCAAAGAGCAGCATGTCTAACACAGGAAACAGCCAGAGAAGTAGCTGAAGAGGACTGGGAAACTGAATTACTTGTGTGTCAATGGTAATCATTAAGCCACAATGGTGGGCAGTATTTGGTGTATTTAAACAAGAAAAAAGATAGCTATTATAGGCAGAAGGGTTAACACATAAAAACAAATGAACACAATGGAGCATGCACATGCTATACACCACCTGTAACTGGAATCACTTCCCATGTGAAAAGGTTTTGCATGTGTTGATGAGATCAACATCTGAAGCACAGACAATATGTAGCAAGAATATTCATTCAAAATTAGTGTGAATTTGAATGTGATTGTATTCTTAGGGTTTTTTTACTTATTTTCATCAAGGATTTGGATGACATAAATGATCACAGCAAATCTGCTTTCACTGAAATATTCAAATATTTACTGAAGGTGTAGGCAAAGTGTGTGCTCAGTTCATACACATATTTCACAAGGCATTGTCCCTTTTAGTCATATAAGTGATACCACGTGGCTATACTGAAATGAGCCAAACTTACAGACCTCAGTCAAAATAAGAGGTTTTTTGACATAATTGAATTCCAATACTGATTGTCAGAAAAATGTTGAATCATTACAATTTAACACATCTGTACTAAACGATAGAATTATTTTTTTGTTTTAACATCCGGCTTACAGACAATCTTAAAGTATTTTGATTTTTCTTTGGGTGCTAGATGAATGTGATGGAACAGAAACACTTCGTAATTTGTAATTAACAGTAGCCCAGTGGTAGTTCAGAATGAAAACAATTTAACTACTTTTGCCTTTCTGGTGACAATTAGAATGCACATGTTATACAGTCAATTTTTTAAAGGATGTCTGAGAAGTAATATTAAAGTAAAAATGTAGAACAGTACTAAAACACTTTTCCAAGAAAGCTTGTAGTTTGCAGGAAGTCTGTGAGTTGCTTAGTGTAACGCAGAGTGCTGAGGAAGAAATTAATCAGCCAAACAGCTTGGCTGTACAGATTTATAGGCTACTTCTGAGTAATATGTGGTTTGTTCACCTTCTCTTTGCCACACATTATCTAACAGTGCTAAGTCTTCCTAATTAAAGAGATGATCCTTTAACTGTGAAATCTATATTCTATTATTTTCTCTATTTATTGCTCAACCTGTCTTTTTTAAACACGACTCTTGAGTTTCACTCCAGGTTGATTATTAGTTTTGTCAAGGGAACTCTTGCAAAGCTTCTCTCCAAGAAAGAAACATGTTAAATAAAATTATGTCTTTGGAGGAAGATAAATAGGCTTTTTAACATAAAATTGAACTAATATAAAACAGTGACACAAGTATTAATGTAAACGTAAACCATAGTAAAATTTTCTCTACTTTTCGGTACCTAAAGGTGGCTACAGGAAAGATGGGGAAGGACACTTTATCAGGGACTGTAGTGATAGGATGAGGGGTAATGGTTTTAAAATGAAAGAAGGTTGACTTAAATTAGATATTAGGAAGAATTTCTTTATTGTGAGAGTGGTGAGGCATTGGAACAGGTTGCCCAGGGAAGCTGTGGCAGCCCCATCCCTGGAAGTTTTCAAGGCCAAGTTGAATGGGGCTTTGAACAACCTGGTCTAGTGGGACGTGTCCCTCTGCCTATGGCAGGGAGGTTGGAACTCGATGGTCTTTAAGATCTCTTCCAACCCAAACCATTCTATGGTTCTATGATTCTGATTTGTCTCTTTCGTGTGTGTTTTCAGGACGTAGATATTTTTGTTCAAACTTATGTTTTCAAATACTTATGATTAAACTTCTGATTTCAAGCTCTTGTCAGAGCTCTAGCCAACAACATGGTACAATCACCTTGAACAAACTGACACTAAAATTGTCCCTTCAGGATGCTAATTCACATTCAGGCAAATAGAGACTAATCACTATACCAGAAGACACAAAATTTCCCAGAATTTCTGGAAGTGTGCTTCCTTTCATATTATTATGGAAATAAAGCTTTGATTCTCCTGCAGGTTAAACTAATTCTAAAGAAGAAATAGCTGTTGTCCAGCCTTTCTCTAAATTGAGGTCTTTTTCTGAGAGCACTGTGAGTTGCCAGTATGATGGGACACTCCTTTGCTGAATGCAAGCCAGAGATTTGCTGGTTCTTCACTCTCACTGTGCAGATAGGCAGCAACTTACACTTTTAGTTAGGAGTTTAATTAGCAGTGAGACTTAGATGCTATTACAGAGATGCAAGGGATGTACTGCCACCACCAACACTTCTCTCGCTTATCAGGAATCCCTAGCATAGTAGATGAGCAAGAGTAACACATGTAATCCTTTTTCATTGGAAAGGTGAAAGTAAAACTCAGGCAATATAGTGATGGTCTTTGTCATGGCTGGAAGTCAGAGCTATGGGAATGGGAAATGGTAACTAACTTGACAATTCGCATTTGCTTCGTTCACTCATGAAGTTAACCAAACATATTTCAACAGTACTTACCAGTCAATCAGCCAGACAGGCCATAAAAGGTACATCTCTCTTCCCTCCTGTTTGCACCAGTTATTTGCTAAAATAATACTAAGAAGATAAGGCAAAAATAGTCCTTGCAAGTAACGTCCACTAGGCATTTTTGAAAGAAAATCCTTGATATTTTTAATTTAGAGTATATGTTAAGATCACTAGAATTAGATTGGGACTCCACAGCCACAAGCTTGGAGGATAAGTTTCTCAAAGGAAATCTTTCAGCTAGCTGCAAAGCAGGAAGTAAAAATGTTCTCACTTGCCAAAATCTGTGCATAAACCTTTCTCATCTGTGTATATCGCTATACGTTATAACAAGGGCAGATATATATACTAACAAGGGCTGCAGCTAGGACATATGGCACCTTTTTATTTAGGCAAGACAGAGTATGAAAAAAATAATTCAATTCCTATTAAATTCTGTGTTTGATTGAATTGATTGAATTGACGAAGCAGAAATACACCAACCTCGTTTTCTTTATTTAAGAAGGTATTGTACTTGGTCACTAATTTTTTTCCCCATCATTCTTTTGTGAGAAAATGTTCAGAAACAGTGTCCTCCTTGTGGGGGAAAAAAAAAAAGGGTTTGGGTTTTTTTGGGTGAAATTTTTTCTTGTGCCGCACCTGCTCCATCCTTTGGACTCACTTTTTAAAAAGGCTACTAGACCTTTTCTGTGCGCCATTCCCTTTCTGAAGAGCACCATTTAGCCAGTTGCCACTTCTTTGATGTTCCTAGTCTTCTGACTAGTTTTCCTCTTGTTTTAACCCACTCTGAATCTTAGAAGATTTTAATGTGTTGTTCTGACTGAGGAGGTAACGATGGAGGTTTCCAGACTCAGAGTTGTTAGCCTATACTTTTGTGTACTCTTCTGCACTGCTCTGTCCAATGTAGTGCTGACCCAATCTCAAAAATACTGTAGACTTCAAGAGAAGTCTTTACTACAAAAGATCAAACACATTAAGTCTATTTTTATTTTCCTGCTCTTACTTTTTTCACTTTTTATCAAAAATTTACATTATGTTCCTGAATGAATTGGTAGAAAAATTTCTGCTTCTTGCTTTTTTTATGGCACTGTAACTCCCACTGGGATTTATCTTTTGCTTGTGAGCATCCTCTCCTGTCCCTCTTAGAATGAGCTTCTCACCTAGATACGATTCTGCATACGACAATAATACTAATTAGTATTAATTCAATAATATACGTACATACCATAACAACAATAATAATGTAACATAATCCATATAATAATAAATCCATTGTCCACCAATTCTATGATTATGGACCCAAATCCCAAAGCAGGGAAAGCCAAACTCTTCAGAAGGAAATGAGAAAATGTTCAGCAAATGTGACCAAGGCATTTTCTGTTAATCAGAAGTTCAATTCAGAAGCACTGGGAGTAAATCTTTCTGTAAGGAATCAATGAACAGTAATAGCTCTGCCTCGTAGGTTTATACTTTTACACTAGTTGCTGTAAGATTCTTTAAATAGCTTTAGTTATATTTCTTCTATTAGTAGTACCTCACTCCCCAGATGGCTAAGATGATACAGCAAATCAAAACAAACTGCCTTCTTCTGGTGCTTTTGCTCTGTCAGCTGCCTACTTTGCAACACTTGCATATACATGCCAAATGTCTATCTAACACATATGAGATATGCCACTACAATACACCGAGACCCGCAATAAAAATTTCTTAATGGGACTAAAGCCTGTATTCATAGTCTAAAAACAGATTTCATTAGGCAGCAAGGCCTATACATTCTTCAATCCAGGCTTGGATTTGTAATCCTGAGGATCCCTGAAAACTTTAATAGACTGGTGCGATAGAAATAGAATAATAACTAGAGTTGTACGCTGTAGAATTTTAATAAGTCATTTCAATACTGACCAAACAAGAATACCTAGGATCTTGTTTCAGTTCTGCCCTTACTGCCATAGCAAAATTAACTTTAACTCCACAGGAATCAGCAGGTACTGTTTAAAATTGCTTTTCACTTGTAAGGTAAAAATAGCTAGACCAAGATTGATTGTTCTATAATTGTATTATAGATGTGCATCACTTGAGTACGGAGATGCAGGTCAATGATTTAAAGAGTGATTGATTCCAGTGCGGCAAATGGATTTATTACAACACAGCAAAAATGGCCAGATGACGCTCATTTTCACAGTTCTTTACAAACTGTCAAGTTGTTGTCCTCATGAAGATCAAATGATCATTGTTTCTCATATAATTCAACATTGCCTCCATGATGTATGCTTCAGTCTAGATATTATCATCTCATATCTTGTACCTCAGAGCTCTGATGGACATAACAGTGAAAACCTGAGGACTAAACTGCTTATGTTGACATCAGTCAAAATTGAATGCATTACCATGACTCCAGCCAAGTTACCAAAAAACAGCTATGAAGATCAAGGTTACTTACATTACAGTTGAATGACAATACGTGAAGAATCCTTCCTTTCATGAAATCTGTTGAATAATTAATCAAGGGGAAGTTTAACTTGGATTTAGCCAAAGAAACATGCAAGATGCTTTATCACAAAACAGAGCTGTTGTCAGCATTACTCTTTTTCACAGTTGCTATTATTATTCAATGTATGCTTGCATAGTATAATGCCAGTTTCAACCACTTAGTTTTCCCCTTTTATTTTTTCTTCAGAATTTGTGTTATATACATCATGGGGGCCGGGGGTGGGGGGGGGGTGGGGGTGTGGAAACAGGATCAAAGCAGCTGAAATTATTTGAAGTGTTTGTACCTCCAAACACAGTAATAATATAAAGCCTCTTTCTGATGTGTTTAGAAGTAAAGCACTGGCATCAGATATCTCAAAACATAATACTGAAGTTATGAAGGCCTAAATTAGGATATTAAGCTGTAAGAGTACTTGATTTCCTCTAATGCTTTGTTGTATAAAATAAAAATATTTTCAATCACACAGTGTCAAGCCTTGTGTTCATGTGCCCTAGTTTAGGCATTTAAAAGCTTTATGACTAAGTCATCTTGGAAACTCCATAATGAAGAGAAATCAGTATTTTTAAGTGATTCATGTGCCCTATCTTACACAACTATCTTAGGAAACCCAGAATATCCTCACAAGCTGCTCTTTTCTCTTGACTGATTAACATACGGCTCTGACTTTCTTAGACATGAAAGTCTAACTCTTGTAAGTCTAAAATTAGGTGGAACTTAATATCTGCCCATTCTCTTCTCAGTATGATAAATTATCTTCTCTGTGTATCTCTCTAAAACACCTAAAATGTTTGGTAACATATCTGTTAAAATTGATTTAAACATTGCTAAATCAAACAACAAACAACAACACAGATATGCCTGAAACATACAAGTGTTATCCATACCAGAACTTTTTGAAATTCCAAAATCTGTCTTTAGAGGGACTCAGTGGGAAAGCCTAAAATGGGCATTTGATTGGACTAAATTAATCCTTTATGTATTGCATGTTGTTCTATGGAATTTCAACTATTCTGTAAAATCATAGAAACATTTGTTGTAAAGTGTCTCTGAAGATGGCCTATTTTGGACCATAAGCAAAAGTTCATCTGCTTCTCCTGTTTAGAGCAGTGCTATTGACAGAACTTCATTCGTTCAGTTATGACTTTGTGTTGTGACGTCTTGAAAGCCCTGAGGATGGAGGCTCCCTGCCTCTCTCAAAGACATTTTCCAAAGCCGAAATACCCTCCTTGTGAATATTATTTTTCCTAATCTGCATCCTGAACCTCCCGAGCCCCTCCTTCTGGCTGCTGTGATTATCTACCACCACTACCAAGAAGAGTTTGACTCCACCATTCTAGTAAATCCCCTTCAGTCAGCTTCAGACTGCGATAAGAAAGTTAAGCCAATGTCAATGTACATCCAGCTCATGCACGTTCTATATACCAAAGAAATAGAGGACATTTCTGCTTTCCCGTGCCTAAAACAGAAAAGAAAGATAAACTGGGGGCTTACAAGGAAAGAGTAGCAGTGTTAGTTGGGAATTTCTTGCCGAATTCTACATTATAAAGATTTTGCTAGGACAGCTTTACTTAAGAATTTCTGATTTTTCTGATTGAACACTTCAAACCACTTTGAAATTAAGTATGTCTATCTGAGAAGTGAAGAAGATTGCTGAAGTGTGAGTTAGTGAGTCAGTATCAGTTGGCAAAACTCGGCTATGTGTTATACTCATTTTCTGCCACTAAATTTTAATCAAATTCCCAGTATCACGAGTAGGCCTGCTGCCTTTACTGCTGTTAATTCCACTTCTGAGATAAATACAGAAGACAAAGGATGTTTTTTTTGCCTCACAATGATGGTGCAGCTTGCACAGCAAGTAGCATTTTTTCTAGTTCGAAGTGCGCTATTTTGAATGTACCAAACACTCCTGGTTCTAAGAGGAGAGAATTCTCACAATCTCCTCAAACTAGATTAAATGCTTTAGCAGCTGGTAAAGTAGGTAGTATGTTTCTATAAGATTATTGTCACATGGAAACACAAAAACAAGTCCATTGAATAAGAAAATTAAGGTATGGATGCCCCTGAAATTTAAGTAGGTCTTATCGGCAACATACTTTTTATTCAAGGATAATTTTGCGAATACAGGATAAATTTTGTATGTAAATTGGACTTGCATTACACCCACAACTTTGTTTGCTCTTTATAAATGTCAGAAGTACTCTTTTTGTCATGAGTGTTCACAGAAAGATACATTTAGCTTTCATCTTGATAAACAGAAGTTATATGCCTTTGTAAATCCTTAGGCTATAGAATTTTGAATATTTTATCCATTCAAATGACAAAATTTTTTCCAAATGATTTATCATCAGTCTAATAGCCAACAACCTAGAAAGCTAATAGGAAATTTAACACAGTACTGGAGTAACTATTGACTTGTTTTTAAAAAATCATTTCCCTTTGGAGTAACTAACTTTTCCAAAGAAACTGATCTCTGCATGGCATTCCACAAGCACAGAATACGTGAACTATTGTGAACTGTTTGAGAAAGTACAGCTGTGATGTCATAGCTGAAAAAGATGTTTATTTTTCACCGAACACACCACTGCATCAAACAATTCTCATTGTGACAAGTATTGCAACTGTGTGGCATTATACACACCATTGACGTGAGCTTAGGTGAGTTCCTATCAAACCAAGATAAAGAAGAACAGCATGTATCGTCTAGAAAACAAAAACTAAGTGAGCTGTTTCACTAGTCTGGCAATAGCAGCAAAAAAGCCAATTCCTTTTGACTATGATTATTTGTAGTTGGTAATAAAATGGACCATGGACTGGCTGGCCTTGAGGGCAATTAGCACACCACAGCTCATACCCTCATGGCTCTATTCTCAGCCCCCACCAAAACAACGCGGCCTCATCTTCACTAACTTCGGGAGTTCTCCCTGTGAAGTCTTCCCTACAGATTCAAAAATTAGCAACATTCAAAAGTGAGTCTGTGATACCTTTGTGTCGAGCACCTCATCTGCCCTTTGAATGCAAAAGACAAACAACCTAGAAAGAAGCAGGTCTACTGTCAGAGCCAAGTGCAGGTGCTTCCACTGGGGAAAAATACGCCCATGCCTTTCTCCATTGAACTCCCTGAATATCCCACCAAACTCTGTGAAAAGAAGGGAACCTTTAGTCATTTTAGACTGCTATTTCAGCTTGACAAGCAAAGCCTGGTTTTGGAAAGCCAGAATTAGCAATTAATGCTACCATGGCATGTTGTATTACGTTCTTTTACTAAGAATGTATCTTGGAGGTGGGAAAAAAGGGATAAAATGAGATTTTCAAGATCCAAAGTAATCCAGTCTTTGACAAACAATATGGATTCTCCAGTCATATAAGTTAATTGGTTAGTTGAATTAACTTGAGTTGAAAAATTGGAGGGTTTTGATTGTTAAAGGAGTGATATTCTGGTAAAGAATTTCAAGCAGGAAAGCAGGGAGTTGATGTAGGAACTTGATACCTTTTCAGATAGGATTATATGATGATGCTGCCTGCTGTAACAAGGCATTGGGTCTTCAGGATCAAAGAGATCTTTCCCAGACCCCTGTTCTTTCCCCCTGCTTTTAAAAATGAACTTTTATTTCACTGTAGAGGAAATGCTCAGTCTCCCCCTGAAGCATGAATACAGCTTTAAATAGTAGGAACAGTATTTTGTCTTTGATTCATCTTTCAGTATTACCCAGTCATTTATGTTTTAAATTATATGTGAACAGCCTATCTCAAAAAGAATGCCACTATTTTATTTCTAAGGGTTGTATTATATATAATGAGCTAAACACTATAGCTCTTATCATAAACCAGAAATACTTTGCATTAAGAGAAATAAATTTCCTTTTGCTGATGACTGCCTTTTTTCCTAAGATGATTTGCACGTGATGGTTTCTTTTAAGGAGAAGATGTTGCTAGATAATGTAAGCTAACACAGCTGGATAAAAAAATACACATGATAGTAGACAAAACTTCATTCTCACAGCATGATTCATTCTACACTGTATTTCCTTCTAGCAATTTTCTAATTAATGTCCGGAGTTTTAAAAGCATTTTTTGTTCTGAAACTACATAGCAGTGATGTACTCAGAACAAGGCAATAACTATGGCTCTGTGAACACTTCAAGACTTTATAAATTTGTGTAGTCCCCTAACCTTACCCTCACTATTCATTCCTCAGCAGTCCCTTGCTCCCTCTCCCTTAAGCCAGCAGAAGCACTTACGGATCCATGCAACAGACTGGACAGAGTTCAATTAACCATTTTTCCCCTCACTTTTTTTCTGGATTATTTTTGTCTTGGATTTCTTCCTGCCCTGGTTCACTGTCCAGCTACATGGATACCAATCTCAGTACTAATGAATGGAGAAAAAAGAAGGAATGAGCACCCACATTTAAGCAGAGGGCCAGTCCACCTCTTTCAGTACTTGGACTGAAGATCTCAATGAATCACAATGTAAATGTTACAGAGGACATGTCTGTAGAAACATACCACTGGAAATAAATAATATCTTATGTGAAACTCAATATTATGCATCACAGAATTATTAAATTAATTAAGTTCATCATTAAAAAATAATTAAATGGTATTATACTGTCATGGTTTGGGCTTGATTGACCCAAGCAACTCAAGTGACAGATGTTCCCTCTCTCCTGTTGAGCAGGAGAGAGAGAAGAAGAGACACTGGTTTAGTAAGAGCTAAACTACTTTAATGAATTATAAAGAATAAAATAATAAAAAGAAAATAATGAAATATAAACAAAACCATATCAAGCTCCCAGGATGACAATCACATCACCTGGCAGGCACTGGCGAAGTCCTAGACTGGACTCAGTGATGGAAGGGAACTGGATTGAGGAACACACTGGTGAGGATCAAAGGCAGACGAACAGACAGAGTCCTCCTCGGACGCCAGACATTGAAGAAAGAGAGCTGACCCTTTGATGTCTCAGCTTTTATACTGAACATGAGGCAGATGGGATGAAATACCCTGTTGGTCAGTTTTGGGTCACCTGTCCTGTCCTCTTCTCCCCACAGGTGCGACCCCTCTACGCTTTTCCGCTTCTGACCCTCCAACGGGGCAAATAATGCAGTTGGCTGCCCTTGGGTGTTACAGCAATAAGTATAAGCAAGAGCCTCTCTGCATCCCATGCCTTGGCATCAGCCATAAACATGGGTCTTGTCGCTCTGAGAAAGAGCAGTTTTCTGCACAACATGCTGCTAATTTCAGCAGTTAGAAGAGGCCTAGTTAGAAAGCAGAGTTACTGAACAAAATTGGTCCTGTTTCACCTCAAACCAGGACATATACACTCAAAAATTCAACAAATGCTCATGTGACATTCAAGTATTTGTCCAGAACATATTTCTCACAAATAATATCGACACATTTCCCTGGGCAACGCAATCAATCTCCAGACTCACAGATTTCAGTGTCCTGCCCAAAGAGTGTGTGACTACTTGGTGGAAGTCAGAGAAGAAAATGTTGTCTTCAGAGTATGGTAGACTGTATCTACTCTGACGCAACTTGCAGGTTTAGAGCTCAGCAGAAAACTCTGCACTGGTGTCCACACATTTTGCCCTATTTCCTATTATTTTATTTTAAATTTTATTTAATTATGTATTCACATTATGAAGCTTATTAATTTTTTTGAGGTGTGTTTCCTGATACTGCAGCCCATTCACATGTCAGTTTATCCCTCAAAATTAATGCTAATTGTGGATTTAGTTGACACGTGTAGCAAAAATGTCAATGACAGGGTATTTTTAACACATAATGGCAGCTACAGATTTAGTCCCTTTCAGTATTAATTCCTGACAGTTATTGTCCCATTTAATTTAGGAGAGAATTTTAAATAAAGATGTTATCATCTGATGACTAAATGTTCCTTTTTATCTCATTTGTATCAATTGTCAGTGCACAGAGGCACTACCATGATCGATTCAAATGTATGAATAGTTGTGCCACCCATAAAAATATGTGAAAACTGTCTGACTAGAATAAAGCACTGATGAAATGCCTATTCTTTTGGGTTTTTACTGACATCCACTGCTAAGGCAACTTATAGGAACTTGCAATTTACAGGACTGCACAATGACAGAATGTAGAATAATTCAGAAGTTCTGATTGATTAGAAAAACCCTTTTGTAGCATCTTGGCATGGCAACGTTTTAAATTTTAGATGAGTCACATATGTCACTGAAACGTTCTAAGGCATGAAGCTTAGAATTTTAATTTTGATTAACAGGGAGGAGGGCAGAAAAAGAAACATAGACTAGTATAACAACAAAATCTTTTGTTTACAAACCTGATACCACCATCTAGTCTCACAATAAGTATTTTAAAGCAGTTAATAATCTTTTTTCATTGGGTGCTGTTTCGGTGTTGGGGTTTTTTTTAATGCTTACACAGCAAGAGGTGGAATGCCACCATTCAAGTTTTCTATTTTCCAGGTAAACTAGAGGCAAATTCCTGGACTCCAGTTAACAGGAATTGGACAGGACACATGTCAAGACACTTGCAGGTGTATCAGCACACAGCTCACACCCCCTGTGTGATCAGTGTCCCGGAGCGCTTACCAGCTGCCCAGCCACAGCTGCCCTCCCTTCCCAGGAGGCTTCTCCTCTCTTGCTCTTATGGGGATGGGCAGATTACGTCCTGCAAGATCTCAGAGACTGAAGCAAAGATTTTTGCTGAATCAATCTGTCAGACCCTGTACCTTTACACAAAGCACCCTGATTGAGACAAGTTGCGTTTCACTTGACTGAGATGTTTCCAGAACCAAAGTGTCCTTCAAGGGAAACCTTGACAATACCCAGTCTTATGTCCTCACTCTAATGCTGTTGATTCATTGGCCTTAGGAAGCCTTTTATCTTAGCCTTGTTTTTCAGAAAGATTCACTTACAGTTGCAAAACACCCCAAGTAAGCTTGGGAACTGCCACCACAACATAAATAACAGCCCAAATTTAGGAAAGTGTCTCCTTAGAAAAACATTCATCCACATCCTTAGTTTTAGGTATATGCCTCAGTATCACGGATATCAAAGCACAAATTTAAAGCTAAGTATGAGAAAAAGCTTTAGGGGTGAACACAAAGGTGTGCTTAAAGGCATTTCTGCAATTAGATTCATAATATTAATGTCTGAATAAGAAATATTATAAATGTCTAAATATACATTTCTACAACTGAATAAAATGGGATTTTGGTATGGCCTTAAGCATTGATCCATGTAGCCCTTGTCACATATACTGGTTTTTTGTTCACATTATTTGCTGGCATGTTTTCACCCAGTGCCAGCTACACTTCAGTGCCTGGGCATACACTGAGCAATTGCACAAGTGAGGTTAAGTCTACAGGGTGGTGGGGAGGAGATAGCATCAGGTCTGGCCCCCTCGTCTCTTGCATTTCTCAACACTGCAGTGGAAAGCTTTTCACTCTGAAATGCGGCGTGTCCTCTTGCAAACCCCAAAGCCATGGAGGCATACCCTTATCCATACAGTGCTGATATCCCCCTCTCATCATTTCTCACGTAGCATAAGGATTATTTCAGACTTTCTGATCTGAAAACCCAGACAAACAAACTTATATTTTAGAACTAGAGAAGGACCCAGAGAAAAGTTGTGTGAAGTGAGCACATACACAGCCGGTCTTGACTACTTACCTCAGGGCAATGTGCCCTTGCTTTGACGAGTGTTAATTGTACCCTGGATTACATTAGGAGGATTGTTCCCAGCAGGGTGGAGAGAGGTGATCCTTCACCTCTACTCAGCACCGATGAGGCCACATCTGGAGTATTGTGTCCAGTTCTAGGCTCCCAAGTACGAGAGATGTGGAGCTACTGCAGCAGTCCAGCAAAGGTTTTTCTAAAATGATTAAGTGAGAGGAGCATCTCAGCATCTTGGATTAGAGAGCTGGGACTGTTGACCCAGAAAAGGCTTGGGAGGATCTCATCAATGTGTACAAATACCTGAAGGAAGGGTGAAAAAAGGACAGAGTCAGGCTCTTTTCAGTGGTGCTCAGGGACAGGATAAGAGGCGATGAGCGCAAACTGAAATACAAGACCATCCATGTGAACATCAGGAAACACTTTTTTACTGTGAGGGTGACCAGGTGCTGAACAGGTTGCCCAGGGAGATATCCAAATGCTGTGTAGACAGGGTCCTGGGCAACTGGCTCTAGGTGACCCTGCTTGAGCAGAGGACTTGAAGCAGATGACTTCTAGAGGTTCCTTCCAACTTTAGATGTTCTGTGAGTCTGTTACCTTTTTCCTTCATATATGCAGCAGTGTGTTTATTAGGTTTTCCTTCTGGGAGATGCTGCCAATTTTTAAGAATTATGCCCTCAAAATAGTCAATAGTGTGGTGAAAACTAAAAACTACAAACCAAAAAGGTCAGTTGTGATTATTTGCAAATATGTATATATTTGCACTTCTAGCAGGCACTTTCTATCAATGGCAGAGTCTTACCTCACAGTTAACGGGTCTTTATCATGAGACCCTTATGACCCTTGGTAAAATCTTTCTGAGTAGTACTTCCCTCATGTCCTAAATGTGTCAGTGGGCAAACTGACACTGAGCGTGACTCCAGAACGCAATGGAACAGGATGCATAAACATGAAAGGGAAGCACACACCAGAGCAGGCAATACAGTATACCCACAACCAAAAAGCTACAGAGCTGTTACTGCTTTCTGGTGAAAAATGTTATTGAATCAGAATCTAATTTTATACTAAAAGGAAGCTTTGATAAAGAGCATGGACAACCTTCTTTCTGAATACTACCACAATTCTGTGTCAACTGCACCAGACATATGAAATACTATTTTAATAGATGGATAAATTTGAAATGAAATAGACAAAAAAGCAAAATAAATTTAAAAAGCCACCTATTCAAGAGATACCATTTTCTTGCCAAATCTCAGCTTCCATAGTCATTATTAACAGGTTATCAGATATCGGTTTTGCTGTTGCATGGTTCTTCAAGAACGTGGAAACCTCACCTAATGGTCTAAAGTTATAATTTATGCTTGAAAGATAAAGATTTTTAAAATTATGTTATAAATTGATGAAAGTAATCATTAAAAAAGAAACATTTAGTGAGAAATTAACTGTTGCTGTTAAAGATCTATTTATTTGGAAGCAGAGAATTAGTTGCTTAATTTCTGATATAGGTAAGAACATGAAATTTCACCCACAGATCCCTGCACTGAGTTCAGCTTGAGTACTCACACTTTAGTTAAATTAGGAAGAATTTATATCCCGGGTTTTTATTCAGTACTGATGTTTGGTTTTAAAGAGAACTCCCAGTCTGTGTTAACTAGCTATTGTAATAAAAATATGAAGCTCAATGCACCTCTGAGAAAGTCATGTTTTTCTTTGGTACTTAAAGATGCTCTTTTGAAATATTTCTGTGGGTATAAAATCTAGCAATACCAAGAGCTCCTGTCATAGCAAATAAATTAAGAGGGGTTTTTTTTCTTCATATTTTTAATGAATTAAAATCATCTTTTTCCAAAATAAGACTGCAATAAATACAATTATGCACCTCAAGGTTAGTTTGGGGGTTATAACCAAGTACATAGAAGCAAAATTTACAACAGTATTCCCAGCATAACAGATCATTCAGGAGGTAACATATTTTCCTATACTTTGTTTTCTAAATGATGATTTTCCAAGATCAAAACTAGTTTTTAAGTTGTTGTTGTTGTTGTTTTTATACAGATGATCATTATTGCTTTGCTTGCCGGATATCCTGTACAAAATTACTTCTGGTGTCTTGCCACTTACATTTTACATGTATTATTGAAATGATAGAAATTACATAAAATAGTCACAAATTATACCTTTCCTATTGATATGGAATGCTTTAATTACATCAAACTAAAGAGTCCATTTCACGTTGCTTCAAAGCAAGTATCATTATTCTAGCAATTTAATTTAGTAAAATACTTTGGACATGAGCAGAATATCACACCACTATAGTAATTCACAGTAGACTAGGTTATGATTTTGTCCACTCTTCCATGCAGGAAGTAAGAATAACTGTACTCAATATTTTCCTTTTCCACCCAACTGTTTGGGTAAAGGAGTAGAGTCTCAGATCCGTGCTTACCATGCATTCAAGCTGTCAGGATAGGTGTGACAAAAGGAAGCATACTTTGCTCTAAATTTACAACATGGTTAAATCTTTTCCTCTCCTTACCAATACCACTAACTTGGAGCAAGATGGGAACTGAGGACAGTTAGTGACAGATGGATATCCACAGGCAGGTTTCTCGTGTTATCGATGCAGCTCAAGTCATTACAATCCATGTAATCTGGAAAGTGGGTTCAACAAAATAGATACATAAGCCAAATCCATTAGATACTATTTTTAAACACTTCTGTTTGTTAAAAATGTTTATATTTTTCCTAGCTAGTCTGACAAAACATTCAAATTCTTGATACGCATATCTGACATGACAGATCCTGAGCTCCACACAAACCCTATCAGAATTTATAAGTGTTCCCAACTAGACATCACCTACATTTTCCTTTCCTCCAGATGCTCATAAGCTATCAATATAGTAAGATTTGTTTGATTCATTAGTCAGGTCAAAGAATTTTATAAAGTTATTGGTAAAATAACTTGTTTAATATTTTGTGCATAGAGAAAAAAACATGATATTAAAGCAAATTTCAGGATCATTTTAAGGAAAAGGAAACCACACTTTTAGCATAAGCCAACTTTTTATCAGTATAGATTCACTAGATTCACTGTCTAGTCACCCCCTAAAAAAGGAAAAAAGTACACCCAATCTTTTGCTCAAATACATTAAATCACTCATGCTATAAGGAAACTATGAAAAATCTCATTTCATGTTATAGAGAAAGACTTGACCTTTCATCCCCAGGTGGCAATTTAAATTATGAATCCATTAGAATTTCACATCTGGAAGTCTGTAGATGATAGTTTCCCCAGTGCACAATAAGCCAGCATATTCTGTCTTCTCTGTATTGAGTAGATAAAACTCGATATTTATAATAAGTACTGTGCTGTTGAGGATCCAAGACATAGATTAGAAAAACATTTCAGTCTTTGAATATAGCATAATATTTCATTTCAACCCCCCCCCCCCAAAAAAAAAAAAAGTTAAGAAACTAACTGTGGTGTCTAATGGTGTCTGTTTCCCAAATGCACGTGGGATTTTCACATGGGATTCATTATATGAATGCTACACAGTATCATAGATATGATAGCCCAATTAAGACTATTTTTAGATACTTTGCTCTCTTTTTCCCAGTATTCAAATATCCACATCCTTGTACATATTAGATGGATATTATCTAGACATCAGATTCGGTATTCGATATCAGATTTTAGATAGATGAAAGATATAGAAAGATACATTTTAGATTAGAAACGTATTTGACTATAGATAGACTTGACCCAAACTACATGCATGATACAGTTTTACCTTTTTAATATTAATAAATTAAAAAAAAAGATACAGATACCTTCAATTTATTTTAAAAAATTCATTAAAACTCTCTTAATTTATATATCCCAAGGACTGTGAAAGATTTGCTTGGATTGATTTCAAGCATTTCTGAGCCAAAAAGGATGATCAAAGCTTTAAGTCCATTTCCTACGCTACAACACACCAATAGCCAATGGATACAGATTTTTATGAAGTAACTAGTTTAAAAACCCTATGCTTTGGGGAAAAGGCATGAAGAAAATATGCAACAAAAATATTAAAAAATGCATTTTTTCTGTCATTTATTTATTTTAGTTTTATGCTCTATTATTAGGAATGTGCTAACCAGGTCTATTTAAAGTAGGGTAGTTTGAAACATTCACATAATCTGGCAGGAGAGCAATTTGATATAGTACAAGATTTCATTGAACTTGTTACTAATTGCACGGATGCATTCTTTAAATTTACTCATGATTCTAGAAAACGTATTTCCAAAACTTTTCATATAGATTTTGTTTGCAAATTTAAGCACCCAAAAATTTAAATATTGTATTTTGAAACATTATACAGTCATTATGTCAAATCTTAGAATAGATAAGCTTTTATTTATATGCATAATGCAAGATATCAATTTTATTGATGTTGATTTAAAATCTATTCTTGTATTCATCGCTGAATATTAGAGTTCAATAATACATACAAAATGTTTTGTAATGGCATTTTCAGTAGATAAACCTCTAGGAGATACTGTTTTGTTCTTATTAACTTGCTGACAAAATCAGTGTTAATTGATCAAATGTGACTTTGATTCTGGGATACTATTAAATTGCCTTTAGTCCCTTAGGACATTTTCATCACTTTCCATTGGTACAACAATTGTTTCTTCAGCTGACAGAAGTTTGATTAGTCTCCTGCAGCAACTTTACTTAAATAAGCTGTAAATAATGGGAATAGGCAAGTCAAAGTACTTGAGATCATTTTTAAAGGACTTAGCTTTTATTTTTTATCTGACTGCAGAATAATTTCATAAATTTGAAAAAACGGTGACATACACATAGAGCAGATGAGGGGACAGGTGTCATAGATCTTTATATCAAAATAACACCTCAGTGCCTAGTGATTAATGAAGAGTTGTAGAAATTCTGAGTTTGTGTTAAATTCTATGTAAAACCAACAACATTGGCTTTACAGGCAAGGTTCATGCCTTTTGACTAGCCACATGTTGAATTAAAGATTAGCCTTTGTACTATAAACCACAGTCCAACATTTTTACTGATCTTAAAAAACTGTTAACAATATTTACCTACAATGAGATTTGCCTGTCCATCTTGCAATATGAAACAATTTGTTTAGTTTCAACACATTTTGTACCTCATGAGACTTCTTAGAAGCCAGCTATAGTGCTAGCTGTTGACATAAGATGCCAGATAAGGCTAAGTGAAAAGGAATTATTACTTCCTCTCCAATTTTTTGATCAGCAAACAGTATTTATTAAAAATTTAAAAAACAGAATTTCTATAATCAAAGGATAATAGATCATAGATTTGTAAATACTCACGCAGAAATATTACAAGCTATAATTTAAGAAACAGTAAAAACAGGCACATAGCTGTTCGGCACAGACACCCAATTATTTATACCAGCCTGATCTGGAGCATGAAAGTACTTGCAGGTTTTTGAGGATTAAATGGTTCCAAATTGTACTCCACACATCTTAATTTCAATTTAAAACCAGGAATTTTGCATTTGCTTATAAGGGAAGTTGTCTCATGATCTCCTTATGTGAAATGAAGTCTTGGAGTCCAGAAATAAAAATAGACCTTCACCTTCCAAAAGTGGAAGAAGTCAGGATATGAAGCCACTATTTAGAACACATTTCTTTATGGAGTTGTCTATCTTCTATGGAAGAGAGGCTTATACTGGGCTGATAGTCACTTTTGCTTCAAATTGTGAAGGAAAATTTTTCAGATGTAGCATATGCAGTCTCTTACAACACCTGGAGCTTCAGAATGATTCCCAAATATCTTGCTACACATCAAGAGGCTTTCCTGGTCATTCCTAGTTGCTTGAGGATTTTTATTTTATCACCAATTTGCAAAACAAGGTTATGTATTTTACATAGATGTATATGTTGCTGCATGTTAAATGAGCTAGCAAGGGGGGCTAAGCTTCTCCTGTAGAGGCCCATGAGCTCATCATTGAGGATTATCATACCCACAAAAATAGAGTTAATTCCCAACATTGGATAGACAAATTAATGTCACCTTTAACAAACAATAAGGCAAGGTGGAAGCAAAAAGAATTTTTATTTACTAAATTTAAAATAAACAGCAGTTTACAGAGATTTTTCAAGAGAAAAACACACAAACTTAAATGAAGGAACCATCCATTACTCTTGTATTTATAGTGATTTAAGTTAAAATAATTCAGGGTACAAGTTCAAACATATCTTTATTAGTTTAAACATATACCTAGTACATTACCAGTACCTAAGTCACTGGGTGGCAGCCAGCTATTTTGAATATGTGTTTACTGAATTAGAGATGGCTGTAGATTTTAGCATCTAACTTAAAATGTCAGTGGCTTGGGAGTTTGTATGGAAACACAAAGTGTGTTTATGTTCATAAAATACATATAGAATCATAGAATCATTTAGGTTGGAAAAGACCATTAAGATGTTGACTATGTCAAAGAAAAAATACCAGTTTTTGTCCAAGCAGGGTGTCTAGTGACTAGAAGCAGCCATGCAGATCATAGGAAATGAAAATTTCGGGAAAATCTGATTCTAAAATAATAAAGAGAATAAATGTTTAGGACATGTTACCTGTTCTCTGGTAACATATTAATTATTACATTTCAGTCTGAAAAGTCTGCTCTGCCTCCAGATTAGAATCTTCTTGTTTCTTTTTCTTCAGTATTTGATCTGATTTTACATGGAGAAAAGAAGCCAATCAAAACCAAAAAATTTGGTAGTCTTTCCTCATATTGTCTCCGTGATCTCCAAGGTGCCTTGAGGCCTTACTTCTTCCAATCAAATTTGTCAGATTCTCCAGGATCAATAACAGAACTGACTGCTCAGGCTTGACTGAATATAGCTTTCATTTAATTTTCTTCAAACAATATGGATACTTCTGATAAACTGGCCTCAGGCGATGTAGCTCACTATGTATTTTCTAAACAGTAATTACTAAGGTGAAGTACTACCTGAGGAACTTTTGTGATCACATTAGTACTACTTCTTCACATGGAAAATCTGCTTTGAACACTTCATCCCAAGCCAGACAAAGCAGAAGTACCATCCAACATTTTCCAGCACCTCACTGTTTCAGAGAGTTAGTGTACTGGATTTATGGAATGCACCAAATCTGTTATTAATCCATGAATCACCTCACAGAATGGATTTTTTCATATATATATGTCTGGGACTAATCAAAAGTACTAACGTCACTAAGTAGATATGACTAAATGTATTTTTAATCTTGTATTCTCCAACAAAGGAGGGAGTGATAATATTTTTAAAAACATCCATTGGTGCTCTGAAAGCCAAAAGAAATGACTCGGAGAGTCAAAACAAATTTTCCCTCGTTATTACCATGGACAGCAAATCCATGGGAAAAAATACAGAAGGAGCCTGATTCTACAGTGTTGTCACTCCACTGGCTTTGGTGGAGAAGCTGTGTTCTACAGCAAGGTGAAGCAGGATTAGGTCTTTATGACTACACAATATTTAGCAGATGCCATTACTATAGTCAAATGATGTATTTATTATTTTAAATAATTTTAGGGAGAGCAATGATCATATAAAATATTCAAATATTATTTTGAATCTTTTACTATTATTTTTTAAATTCAAGCATATGATATAGAGGAATTCTTTACATGTTCTCTTTATTGCCCACCCTTACTTAATGGTTCTGGGGAATAAACAGCACTGAAAACAGATGGCTGGATTTACGAAGCTTTACCTTATGCAGTAAAATGAGGCTGTGTGCAGATAGACCTGTAGATATCAGTGCCAGTACTGTACCTTATCCATATGGACTACAAGATTTATGGCAGAAGTAATTATTTTCAAATTCATCCTTGGATACAAGCTAATGCCTCCCTGTTTGTATGCCTCTATTATTTCTACTTTCTGGTATTAGAGAAGGAAGAATAATGTAAAATAAATATTAAAGGTGTTTCCATGGTAAGTCACACACAATACATTAATTAGTGCTTTAAGACCTTTTGAGAAAGGACTCTTTTTCCCTCAGCATTATGCTTGAGCATGGCAACATAAAGCACACAGGTGAGCATGTCCTGTGGCAGCTCAGTGTTTTCATACCAGAGGACTTCGGTTCCTGCAGACACGGATTTATGTGAAGGAGTGCTCGGAGCTAACAGGCAAGAGGCAGTGAGTTGATGGCATTATCTAGGGCAGGAAGCAGTTGTCACAGCACCTTTAAGAACTGAAGTGAGTGTTCATCACAGGGCTTGTCATACTCATTGATACAGAGGGAATATCCTTTATTACTAAATCTTGTGTCCTGCTATCAGCCAGCTACAGGTCTGCAGCATGCCAGGTGGAGACCTAATGTAAGAACCACAGGATGGGCTGTTCCCACCACTCAGACGAAAGACTTCTCCAAGGGTTACCTTAAAGGCTGAGAAAAGAGTTAGGAGGAGGTCTCTATTGAGAAGGGATGTGGAGGTACAAATACAAAGGCCAAAATCAGTACTAGCAGGGTAAGTTTGCAGCAAAGGCTTCCCACCACTGTTCTTACATGGGAATATCCACATTTCAGCCTCAAAGAGCACAAACTGCAAATAGCTATGGAAAAATTAATATGGAAATTTAATTTCTTATATTCACAAACACAGAAGTAGAGGTGTCCATTCATAGATGTTGTTATGTTACTCTTTTAATATGAGTATAATTTAAAGTGTTGATGCATTTACAGATCTGCAAATAGATGGTACACATGGGTTTTGATTTCTCCTGTATCTGAGATATACAGTAGTAAATAAAGGTTGCTTTTTAAATTCTCCATTGCTCTTCAAACATTCCAATTTTCCCTATTTTGTTCTTCAGTTACACCTATGAAGTTTTCATTGTCTCATTATACACAATATTGAAGTATTCTCTAATGCTAAATGATACAGTACTGTGGCGCGCCTTCAGGAGCCAAAAGGTTACACTAATTTCTATTTGTAAAGGGGTTTGAGATCTTCTGATGAAGACTACTGAAAAAAAAAGTCAATCTATAATGAGTTACTAAAAAGCAATCTCTTGTACTATTTAACATCTAAATTTGCATAAACTAGATCATATTTATAATGTTTGGGAATTTTATTTCTTTTGTCTTCAAGAGTGACAAAAATCCCATAAATAATAGTAAGAAAAGCACATAAAAATAATACCGGAATAACTTAATAAAAAATAGCCGAGAGAACAAAACAATATTGAACAATACAAATTCTCCTACACAGAATCATATATGGAGTATTTCAGCCTAAATAAGTATAGCAACACATGCTTTGTTTGGAATACTTGCAGAGGGAAATATATTTCAGAGGCATTTTTCTTCTGAAATTATAACAAAAATACACCAATTGTATATAAAGATATTTTTTTCTCTAGCAAAATAAATAATTTTATGTTTAAAAATAACTTTTGCTTTCTACCGAGATAATTCTGTCCTTGGCTACCACAGTCATGATTTGCTGAAAGGAAATAACAGCTGTGAAGTTGTTCATATATGATGAATGAGAGCATAATGTAAAACAAGATACTTACACCACAACAAGCAGCAGAACATTGCTCAGCTTAAAGCCTGAACCCACATTACATCCTTGATTATTTGCTCAGGATGTTGCTCAACATGCAATGTGTCCCTCAGAGGCCCAAGAGTTTGTGGTTAAACACATATTCAAATGCCACCAAAATTGTAAAATTATTTTATGAAGAAAATCACAAGGGAACAGTGTAAGCATGATGATATTAACTGATGAATACCTGAAGTGTAATTCATAATTTTAAAATGTGGAAGTACCACTCACCTTTGTCATTCACTTATCTACATGTGAAGTATTTAGCAACTTAGCAAAATACATTTGAGAAAGACTGTTTCCAGTTTCTGTATTCCATTTAAAAGTTTCAGTTACATAGTTACACAGTAGGTATCAAAAAGTCTATCAGCCTGATTATGGAAGTAAGCCAGTTTCATAAAACAGATACAGATGAATGATGTTATTCCTCAAAGCTATTATTCTTCAGACTGTTGAAAATATCAATATAATTCCCTTTGCTCTAGTCAGTTTTTCTTCTGAAGATTAAAAATCAGCTCAATTTATGCAGAAAAGAAATAGGAAAATTTCATGGTCCTCATTTTGGCACAGCGAAGGCCCTATAGCATTTCGGGTGCATTACAAAGTCTATTCAACTGCATCGCATTTGTGCTGTGCTTGAGGAAAAATAAACCGCCCTCCAAGCCCTAAGGACAAAGCTATTTACAGACAACTAGAAGCCACTGCACTTTAGCACTGACGGCTAAAACAGCTCAAACAAATCAGGAACAAATCTTCCATGGTGTTGTATAGTATTCTGTGAGGGAGATTAGCAATCTACGTGGGTGCATTCTGACATAAGGACATACGAATGGTATCAGGGAATATATATTATAAAGAAAGCAGTGTCTTGTGAAACATGATGGGGAGGAATGTGGAGCAAGGGAGAAAAATGGAAAACATAGTTAAAACTAACTGAACACTTGGTTCAGTAAGAATTTTGTAGATTATTCCAGCGTCCACAAAAATAAAGAGGTGTATTGCCTGCTCTGTGTATACTGCAGTTTGTGGTAACCTGCATTAATAAATTTACTATCTCTGAGAAAGACAATGTTCTGGTAAAGATGCATCTGAAATTACTTTCTTGATATTTTGTATGGGCAAAGTACTGTTTGTGCAATAACAGGAGGAGACTAAGATAGCACATGTTTAAAAATACATGTCAGCTTGCTGTTATACATCCAATTTTCAACAAGATTTTGAAAAGAATTTTGGAGAGAAATAAGCAGTGGTAACCTCTGTCATTTGGATAGTATTTAATTTGTTCACAATATGCAGTTTAGAGTCTAGAAATTGCAATACTTCAGATTTCTCATATCTTTTTCCAAAAAAAAGTATTATGGTCGATGATGTTGAAAGCACTGATTTTAAAGAAGATTTATAAAATTGAGGGGCTTATGCGTGCATCTTTATTCTTCTCTGCAGATTTGATTACTATTCATAGTTTTGTTCATACAAATGCTTTCAACTATTCAAATAACCTGCCTGATAAGGCAGTACAAGGTGTAGCTACTGTGAAACAACCAACTGGAATTGTTCTGAGGTGTTTGATAAATTTTATGATCCTTTCTAGCAACTCCTTTCCTGGACTGGGTTAAAAAGCTCTGCTTAGGTTATTAATTCCTTGTGAAGGCTTGCACTGTGCTTGGGAAGAGGATTTGTTTCTAATCACTAAGGTGGTATTTAAGACATGCTTAAAGACCACTAAGGTGGTATTTAAGACATGCTTAAAGACCACTAAGGTGGTATTTAAGACATGCTTTGATGCATTGGCATAGAGATACCCGGGGTTTAATACTGTTTGTCTCTTGCATCACCACATTTCTCCTGCCCTTAGGGCCAGGACTGGATGGGTCTAGCCATTCCAGCTGTAACCTCAAGCATCTAACCACAGTGCTGCGTGGAACAATACTCCGGGTCACTTCTCTGTAACCAAACTCATTAGTCGTAGCAATCCTTGGTAAACTAATCTGAGACATAGCAAAGTGGTGGAACATTCTCTCCACCATCATCTAAGCCTACAGTTTACAGAGTAAGTGGCACATCTCAATCGAGAGACTCCCTAAGACCTAGCAGATTGTCTGGGCATCAGCCAGCTTCTTTAATGCTGCTCCACCAGCTTTTCCTTTAAAGGTAGAGCTCTGTAGGGCAAAGCCAGTTCCATGAGAGCCCGGCTGGATTTCCTCGCTGCCAGCAGACTCCACATTTGAAAGCAAGCCAGCAGCCTAGGCTGGCTGCACACCATGGAAGAGCAATAACATATGCTTAAAAATAAATCTTTCAGCCTCAGCTCTTTCAACCAGCAAAGAACAGCTTTGGTCCGGCTAAAATGTTTACCAACTTGTGTTGACATCACTGAATTGTTTCAGCAGAGCAGAACACTTGAAGTAATTATGAAAAATTGTTTTGCTCTGGCATTTAATTAACATTTTAATTGATATTTCAGTGATGCAAAACTTATTTCAAAGTTATTCATAAATATTTTTAAAAGTAAAACATGGAAACTGTATCATTCAGGCTAAATGACATGTTTCAGTGTGAAAAAACATTCTTTTCTTCATCCAGTGTTCACACAAACATTTATACGCAGTAGAGATGGTTGCAAAGTGAGGGAGTAGCCCCTAAAAATGAAAAAGTGAAACAAAAATTACAAGCTATTATGAAACGCAGTTCCAGCACATTGTGCTTTTATGGTTGTGATAATTTGCCTGCTTCATGACATGCTCTTTCTGTCTGGATTACTTTTTACGTAAGATACCACTGCCTTGTCATGGTAAATTGCAGTGGTAAATTGTAGAGGTCCTAATCAGTCACTTCTTGCATTTGCATCTGAGCTAGTGCTCTGGAGTATCATTCTGGTCATAATTCTATTAAGGTGAATTATTTTTTTTTTTTCCCAGATAATAAGTAGTAAATTTATACACAATGTTTCAAGAATTAAAAAGAAAAAAACTACTGGCAATCTAATTTTTTTTTTTTTAAATGGAGAAAGAAAGAAACAGAAAAGCTCACTTTCTAATATATTCAGGAGGAAAGCAAAAGATGCCCAAATATTTTGTTTAAATAGTTTTGAACTAAAATCTTTGTGGTTTTTTTGTTCGTAATTAAACTAATTCTTAGAGTCTAATTTGTAAAAATAAACTTTTTTTATTAAAACAGCCAAAATGTTTGCTTTTTCCTTTCTCAAAAGAACCCCTACAATATCTTTTTTACAGACACCTAAATCAGTGCTTCTATTTCATTTTCTTTTCTTCATATTAAGGTAACAAATTAGGAATATTCCATCTACTTATAGTAGATTTTATTGCAGTGTTTGTAGATTAAACCATTTTGTTCATAAATTTTTTAGTTATTGCTTTTGCTCAGCTGAAAGCTTAGCTGGTCAAAATAAAAAGGGGCATATTTGATTCTTAAAATATAGATAAATATATAATAAAGCCTCTGTGTACAAACCCTGAGTGTTTTAGAATAAGCAGAGCTCTTTTCTTCCTTTGATTAGAAAGTTCCTTAACTCAACACATAAGGAATTAACATAGCAGTGTTACATCTTCTTGGCAAGTACTTTTTTTGTCCCATAAGAAAAGTGGTAATCCTGTTTGGGCCAAGGGATGAATTCTGCATAATTTCCTTCAGTGAATCTTCTCTTCATACTAATTTGACTTAGCCGGGTTCCCTTTTTCTTGTAGGAATCTCATTCCTCCTGCAACATCTCTTCACTAGAAGATACCTATTGCCACCTAGGTGCTATGAGAATACCCACAGTACAGACAGCAATCACAGAACTATGGCCATGGTTTTGTTAATGTCCCTCCACCTTTTTCTCAATCTACTTCTCATACAGAGCGTCTGATTTTCAAACCTTCCTGACCATTTTCTAAAAGTCTGCTGGTCTCCTCCTTTCTGCACAGAGTCTTGGTCCCAGAAAAACTTTGGCTGTTAAATGTTTTCTGTCTCATGCAGCATTATCACTGTAGCTTTTACTTTAAAGTATTGGTATTTTTTCCTCTTCTCAGAAGATAATGTCTGTATTTTCAGTACACCGTTCCCCTAGTGCAAATGGAACATGTCACTATGTCACTATGTCAGTAAAGCATTTGTAATTGTTAAACAGAGCTCACAGTCAGGAAAACAAAGGAGCCTTTCACTTTACTGATGTTCTCAAAAGGGAACATTACAATATAAGGAGGCACCTTTAATTCTAGCATTCCTTTCAAATTTCACATTTATACATGACAATATGGACACTAAAATAAATATTTCTGCTAAAGAGTGTGTTTCTGGTGGTGGTGGGTTTTTTGTGCTGGTTTTTTTTTTTTATTATTATTATTATTATTTTTTATTTTAGGTTGCAATTCTGACTCCATGCAACGATTTTTTCCTATCTCAAGTCTTCACTAAAAACACTCTGAAAACCTTTCTTAGTGGAAGTTCAACTGGACAATGCAGAAAATCTGATCAAGGTTTCTGTGTCCTATTCACATTTAACTGGAATATACTGAGTTTGAAAGGAGAGGAGTCACAAATCAACTAAGATCCATCAGAAACTGCAAAGAAAAAATTGGGCTACCTCTCTTCTCATTCCTGTATGAAGCATGAGAGATATGGTTGTATCACAATATCAGATTCTGGAGTTAGTCATGTCAACAATTACAGAATTATTTTAATTATCAAAAATTATGTCAGCAAACATAGGCTGAAAACTCTTTAGTTTGTAAGAAATTGAGCTGTTGGTTTTATTACTTGTTTTTCTTGTTAGGAGAGAAGCTTTTAAAGCTGCTTGCAGTGTTAATTGTGCATTTCTTTCCCGTCTTGCAGAGAATGACATAAAATCACTGATGTGTTTGCTTTAGTTTCCAAAAGCTAATGTAAGGGAATAAAACCTACTTAGTATGAAGTCAATCCTGCTTACTGTAAAAAACTTATATTGTTAAAACATTATGATACATTCCTTCTGCATAAGAACAAAAAAAGGGGAAGCTAAAGAAGAAATTAAATCAATTTAAACCCTCTGATTTACAAATAAATAAGATTTCTATTTTTTAACAAATACTGGCCCACAGTAAGCGACGAGGGCTTTAAACTAATTCTTAGTGCTGGGACAGCATCAATAGATTGCTAGTTCTACTCAATCAAAACAGATTACTGGTTGACAGTATATATCAGTACACAGTCATAAGAGTTAAAATAGGCTAAAAATTACAAAAATATTTAGCTTTGTGCAGAAGAGAGTGAGGAAAAGTAAATCTATCCACCATATCTTACCTAAGTCATAATTTAAGAAATGAAATACATTTCCTTATGAGTAGTGGTCTCCAACCACGTGGAAAAGCAACAGTATGTGTGTATGGTGAAGGTCAATGTTAGTAAAATCAAATATGTGCTCAAAAGACCTTTTAACATAGTTTTTACTTGTAGACATTTGCTTTATAGCTTCAAGATACTGTGTCAGTATCTGAAAAATATCACTATTTTAATTGTGTGGTCTAGCTACATCTGGTTTGGGACTAACCTTGTAAACAAGGAGCATAAGGAGCTTAAATGGACATGCACATTCCATAGACCTCATAATCCATGTCCTTACATCCTAAATGCAGTCACAAACCATTGCTGCTGGGTTTTTTTCCCCCAAAGGTGAGATAAAAGCAAACATAAACCTGTCCTGATGGTTCTCTTCATTCTAACATAGCCTTTGCCAGAGTATTCACTTTGCCACTTTAAGCAGAGAATAAAATCATGTAACAAGCCTATTTAGCAGGAGCTATTTTCTCTTTCATCTTCTCTGCAGACTGACTTATTACAGAATAGTGGGCTTTCTTGCTTTCAGATTCGGTTTTACCTCTGTTTTAATATACCTGCTATATATCTACCAGAGAGGAAACAAGATCAAAGGGGCACACACCAGAAATTCATTCTGCAGCTTTAAATCAACCCTGGGGACGTTTTGCTCGTGTCATTGTGGTGGGTTGACCTTGGTTGGCTGCCAGGTGCCCACCAAGCTGCTCTATCACTCCCCTTCCATCAACAAGACAGTGGGAGAAAATATGGCATAAAGCTCATGGGTCAAGATAAGGACAGGAAGGTCACTTACCAATTACCGTCACAGGCAAAACAGACTTGATTTGAGGAAAATTAATTTAGATTATTGCCAAGTAATCAGAGTGGAATAATGAGAAATAAGAACAAATCTAAAAACCGCTTTCCCTGCACACGCCCTTCTTCCCAGGCTCAATGTCACTCCCAACTCTTCTATCTCTTCCCCTCCCTGAGCAGCACAGGAGGATGAAGAATGGGGTTGCAGACAGTTCACAATGCTTTGTCTCTGACGTTCCTTTCTCCTCATGCTCTTCCCCTGCTCCAACATAGGGTCCCTCTCAGAGGATACTGCGTCCCAGGAACTTCTCCAATGTGAGTCCTTCCCACAGGCTGCAGTTCTTCACAAACTGCTCCAGCATGGGTCCTTTCCACATGGTGCAGCCCTTCAGGAATGGACTGATCCAACACGGGACCCCACAGGGTCACAGATCCTGCCAGAAAACTTGCTCCAGCACAGGTCTCCATGGGCTGCAGCTTACTTCAAAACACATCCACCTGCTTCAGAGTGGGGTTCCTCACAGGCCACAGTGTGGATATCTGCTGCACTGTAGACCTCCATGGGATGCAGGGAGACAACTGTGTCACCACGGTCTTCAGCCCAGACTGCATGGGAATCTCTGTTCCAACACCTAGAACACCTCCTCCACCTCCTTCATCTCTGACCTTGGTGCCTGCATAGTTGTTTCTCTCACATTTTCTCAATCCTCTTTCTCTCAGCTGTTGCTGCACAGCATTTTTTACCCTTTCTTAAATATGTGATCTTGGAGGTGCTACCAACATCACTGATTGGCTGAGCTTTGGCCAGCAGCATGTCCGTCTTGGAGCCAGCTGGAACTGTGTCTGTCCAACACGGGGACAGCTTCTGGTGTCTTCTCACAGAAGCCAACCCTGCAGCCCTCCCACTGCCAAAACCTTGCCACATAAACCAAATACAGTCATCAACAAGCATCTCCATCCATGTACAAAGTTATCCACAGGATATGCTGTGTGTACCCTGGAAGCTGTACCTACTCTTTTGAGTACCCCAGCCAATTCCATGCACGGATGCAATTTGCTATTGGGTGCCTTACCACCCAATTGTTATCTTTAATCTCCTAACTACTGAACAGCCATTAATACAATACAGTTGAGAAGTGACAAAGCAATGACAACTAAAGACAGGTCACTGTTCACCAGACTGGAGTGCAATTTCTGAGCCAAATAGATGCTGATGTGTTTTCTTCAAAAGGACAGAGTATTTCTTCACTTCCTTCTTACAGGAGGAGTCCATTAAAAAAAAAAAAAAAAAAAAAAAAAACNATAAGGAGCTTAAATGGACATGCACATTCCATAGACCTCATAATCCATGTCCTTACATCCTAAATGCAGTCACAAACCATTGCTGCTGGGTTTTTTTCCCCCAAAGGTGAGATAAAAGCAAACATAAACCTGTCCTGATGGTTCTCTTCATTCTAACATAGCCTTTGCCAGAGTATTCACTTTGCCACTTTAAGCAGAGAATAAAATCATGTAACAAGCCTATTTAGCAGGAGCTATTTTCTCTTTCATCTTCTCTGCAGACTGACTTATTACAGAATAGTGGGCTTTCTTGCTTTCAGATTCGGTTTTACCTCTGTTTTAATATACCTGCTATATATCTACCAGAGAGGAAACAAGATCAAAGGGGCACACACCAGAAATTCATTCTGCAGCTTTAAATCAACCCTGGGGACGTTTTGCTCGTGTCATTGTGGTGGGTTGACCTTGGTTGGCTGCCAGGTGCCCACCAAGCTGCTCTATCACTCCCCTTCCATCAACAAGACAGTGGGAGAAAATATGGCATAAAGCTCATGGGTCAAGATAAGGACAGGAAGGTCACTTACCAATTACCGTCACAGGCAAAACAGACTTGATTTGAGGAAAATTAATTTAGATTATTGCCAAGTAATCAGAGTGGAATAATGAGAAATAAGAACAAATCTAAAAACCGCTTTCCCTGCACACGCCCTTCTTCCCAGGCTCAATGTCACTCCCAACTCTTCTATCTCTTCCCCTCCCTGAGCAGCACAGGAGGATGAAGAATGGGGTTGCAGACAGTTCACAATGCTTTGTCTCTGACGTTCCTTTCTCCTCATGCTCTTCCCCTGCTCCAACATAGGGTCCCTCTCAGAGGATACTGCGTCCCAGGAACTTCTCCAATGTGAGTCCTTCCCACAGGCTGCAGTTCTTCACAAACTGCTCCAGCATGGGTCCTTTCCACATGGTGCAGCCCTTCAGGAATGGACTGATCCAACACGGGACCCCACAGGGTCACAGATCCTGCCAGAAAACTTGCTCCAGCACAGGTCTCCATGGGCTGCAGCTTACTTCAAAACACATCCACCTGCTTCAGAGTGGGGTTCCTCACAGGCCACAGTGTGGATATCTGCTGCACTGTAGACCTCCATGGGATGCAGGGAGACAACTGTGTCACCACGGTCTTCAGCCCAGACTGCATGGGAATCTCTGTTCCAACACCTAGAACACCTCCTCCACCTCCTTCATCTCTGACCTTGGTGCCTGCATAGTTGTTTCTCTCACATTTTCTCAATCCTCTTTCTCTCAGCTGTTGCTGCACAGCATTTTTTACCCTTTCTTAAATATGTGATCTTGGAGGTGCTACCAACATCACTGATTGGCTGAGCTTTGGCCAGCAGCATGTCCGTCTTGGAGCCAGCTGGAACTGTGTCTGTCCAACACGGGGACAGCTTCTGGTGTCTTCTCACAGAAGCCAACCCTGCAGCCCTCCCACTGCCAAAACCTTGCCACATAAACCAAATACAGTCATCAACAAGCATCTCCATCCATGTACAAAGTTATCCACAGGATATGCTGTGTGTACCCTGGAAGCTGTACCTACTCTTTTGAGTACCCCAGCCAATTCCATGCACGGATGCAATTTGCTATTGGGTGCCTTACCACCCAATTGTTATCTTTAATCTCCTAACTACTGAACAGCCATTAATACAATACAGTTGAGAAGTGACAAAGCAATGACAACTAAAGACAGGTCACTGTTCACCAGACTGGAGTGCAATTTCTGAGCCAAATAGATGCTGATGTGTTTTCTTCAAAAGGACAGAGTATTTCTTCACTTCCTTCTTACAGGAGGAGTCCATTAAAAAAAAAAAAAAAAAAAAAAAAAACACCAAACCGACCAACAAACTATCAAAACATCCTACATATTTTCACACCTTTTGAAAAACAGCTTGAATGAACTTGTCTCTACCCACTGCTCCCCTTCTCTTTCCTTTTAATTCCTCTTTCTAATCTTTTTGTATTATCTGCACTGCGTCTCTGCTGAAGTATTCCTACCTGCTTCCCTCAGTTTCTGTTTATCTGTGGTGAAACTTTCACTCCAGACGCTGATCCCACTAAAAGTGACCCCACCCAACAGGCTGTGAACTGCAGCGGGATGGATGAGTGTGTACCACATGGACTATTCCCTCTGAGTAGAAAACTTAGAGAGACAGAGTACTCTTCTGCCTTCTCAGTCTCTCCCCTTTCTCTTTCCCACCTACTACTCCTTTTCAGGATTAGCTCAGGATTTTTCTGCTTATTTTCAGAGCAGTGTAGCCTAGTGTTACCTGAGGTAATTCAGTAATTTTCTGTCTCTTAATTTTTTATTTTTCTTCTCTGAAACAGCTGGAACCTACATTTGTTTTCTGACTTTTTCTCTGTTACATCCGACCCAATCTTTCTGTGTATGAATTGTTTTCACATTTATGCTTTTTCTCCCTCTCTCCTTTTCTGAAATCCCTATGCCTTAAAGTCCTTTTCTTCACATTATGTCAGAGATTTTGTCTCTTTCATGTCTTCATTTTCATTAAAATTTTGCTAAATGGAAGAATATAGGCCACTTCTGTTGTAACTCCACAAAGGGCTAGGGTCTAGATATTGAACTGCACTGACATCAAAAACCAGACTTTGGTCAAAGGATATCTGTGATACTATTATATGTCTGAAGAAACGCTAAGAGTATTAAGAGAGAAGAATAAAAATTCAACTTAAAAGACACTGCGTTATTCAATAAACCTGAGACTTTGCAGATGAACACAGGTTACCCAATGCACTGTGAAAAAGGAGTCCCCATATACTGTGAGAATGAACCAGACTTTGAAACTTGCTGCGTCTGAACACAATCCTGATATCAAACAGCCACTCGCATGCCACGTACATATATTAAACTACACTGCTTCTATGGAAACCATTTGAAAATAGTACTTTCTTCCTCCTCAGATCTGTTCCCTCTATGTCTTCAGTGTTACACCTGCAAGCTCCAGGGAAAAGCTAAGTTTGCCGTTATTAGACTTTGAAATTAAAACATAGCAATGAGGAGCTGAATTAGATTATACATCCTTATGAATCTTCAAAAAAGCTGGTATTTTATGTTCCAGGTAGCTACAGATAAGCAAGCAGTTGGTTTCGCTTGTGTGTATTGTTTCAGAATTTGAAATGAATGAGACTATGCCTGAAGGTACTTATTGATCAATAGAAATATTATTACAGTTTATAATATGTGAGAAATAGATAACATCAGGAAACTTTGCAGGTATGTCAATTAGAAAATCTTAAGCACATAGTAGAACGCAGCATTTTGTCCCTTACAGTCATTTTTTCACACAAATCTTCCCCTCAAAAAGAGAACAGTGACATGAATGAAGCACTGACCCAGTTATTAACCTACAAGAAGAGCTTCTGTCCATCTCAGAAAACAGCAAATTGGCACCACTTTAATACCTATTGCAATGAATGGCTCACAGCTCCATTCTGAGAAATTCTTATGAAATAGAAAATACCATCTAATTAATCCAAAGTCTTTTGTCTCTTTAAGCAACTTTTTACAACATAATAGCATAGCTTTATATATACTGTCTGCTACTTGTTAAAAGACCAAACTATGTATAAACCCTAAAAACAAAATTGCATGTGTCATACCTGAGAGAAAATATGTTGCTTGTTTAAAATTGAATGCACACTTTAAAGAAACACAGAGCGTTCTACCCCAGCAAGTTTAGTTACTCAAACTTCATTTTACTATGTAGTGCTGGGACAAAGATTTATGGCTCCATTAGAATAAAATAGAAATAGTATGGACTACATTGTAGAAAAATGACTAACATAATGTATTACCAGGACAAATGTTGAATAGTACCAGCAGACACAAACCGATTGCTAAGCATTTCTGGAAGACTACCCTACTGAGACTACCCTACTCAGTTTTGAGCTCTGTTGCGATGGATGATGGAGTTTTCCTCTTCCCTGTGGCACAGCAGGGACACTGGTTCCAGTAATTGTTCTCCCAGGTTAATTCTAACCCAGTGACTTCTCTTGTTTTCTATCCCAATCAAGACAAAAATGTGCTTTGTTCTCAAGAGCAAGTTACAATGTATTTAGTTCTCTGTATAAGCCCTAAAGGTGTCTGCATATTGAGCAAACAAACATAAGCTTGCTAAACACTACTAAATCTTGTGGGAAAAGAGGGTGCTGTCTCTAGCATTCTGCCCAAGGTAGAAACACCCTTGGAAGAGGAGACCTGTTACAGATCATTTAATTTCAATGAATTCCAGCCATATGAAATATAGATACCTCTTTTTCAATTAATTGTGCTATGTTTTCTTTATAGACCACAAAGACATTCTAGAGTATGACTAATTTTAGATGGCAACAATAAGATGAGATGAAATGCACCCCACAGGTGACTTACTTTTTGCTGAGTCTGAAGGGAACTTGAGGTGACTAGCCAGGTAGTAGAGACCGGCACCATTTATTTTAAAAGTTCACTGAAATTAATCCCACCCTGTTTGTCTTAGTCAGTTTTGTCAGAAAGAAATGTAACTTGCATTTTAGGTAGGAGTTTAAATGTCTATTTCTTTTTGCATTGCCTCTGATTGTATAGGTGATTTGCTCCATCATCAACACCATCATCTGAAACTACTAAAGAACATGAACAAAGAATCCACACAGAGCAGAGAGGTGCTGTTATAATTATTTAGGCCAGGCCAGGCAATCTACAAAAGAGGCAGCTGTCAGAATTATCTCACCTGAAAAAGGTCAAAACAGTCTCACGTACAAGTCCTCTTGCAGGTGTTCTCTAACATGAGTCTTTCAATCCGTGGATTTTCCACAAATCACCACCAATAGAGTACAAAACAGATTTCTGTCCTCTTGTCACCTGTGATATGAAAGGTACTATTCTGTTGAAAAATAAAACTACTAAACATAGATTTCTGCATACAAGTATCTACATGTGTCTTAAGTGCCTAACCTCCCATTTCCGTCGATTTCAGTTGTTTCTGGAAAGAAAGTCAGTTGGTCAGCTCTAGAAGTGCAATTCAGTTGTCTAAAGGCAAGCACTTAATGTCATTTGAGATGCCACAGGGTATATGAGAAATTCTCTAATGTCTGGCAAATATGCTACAGGACCTATAGGATGTCCTTGTTGGCAGAGAAGCTGCTAGGGCCAGGCAAAAAGCCATACGATGTCACAAATCGTAGAGTCAGTCTGTGTTGAGATAAACAGATAGAGGCCAAGAGCTCTACTGAGAACTCCATTGACATAGAGACATTTATACGTCAGTGTCTAAATCTCACATTGAATGACCTCAAGTGGAACACAATGTCTAGTGCTGTTCTTTTGAATGTCTAAATATAGCACAAAATTTTGGTCTCTTGATCTCTATTTGACCCCCTTTGACTTTCTAATGTTCCATAAACATACACAACATGTTCTGGACAGATTACCCCAACACCTTGATCACAGTTAAATGGTGGACACAGTTAAATGAGGACTGTTTATTCAGAATTAGCCCATTGCTAAAAAATATTTCTCTGGGGGAGAGTAACAGTTTTCAGCAAAATTTGCAATAGTAGGAGAAAAAAACCAGGTTATAGCTTAACCACCTGTAAATTTAGAGGAACTTGGCCAGGTGGGAAGTTTTGAAATGGGATGACTAATATTTAATTATAGTATCATTATTAAAAAACCTTTCTGGTCCAGCAGCCCTACACTTGAATTGCTATACAGTAACTGGGACTGTCTACGAAGCATCACGTAGCACATGGTCTGAATTTGGAACCTATAATATTTGGTGATCCTTGGATAGGAATTTTCTGAGAATCCAGCATCTTTACAATTCCTTGTGCTTAAGAGCTAAAGCTTGGGTATCTGAGATGTCCTTTTTGAACACAGATAGTTTATGCAGTCATCCAAAAGAAGAGATTTTATCTATTTCATTTTTTGTCTTCTATGGTAGCAATTCAATATCAGTACATATTCGATTCAAGAACATGGAGAATTAACATAACCACAAATACAGCTAACATGATTACCAATAAAATCAAAATAAAGAACTGAGACAATAGCTCAAAAAGTTGCCACTGCCTGAATAACATATTACTAGAAAAAAAGTAGCTTATGAAAACCTAAATGAGCAAAAACATGCTGTGTTTGAAATAATCCAGTTACTATATTATTTTATAAAATCTTCTGTTGTATGCTATAGGCAACATTCAAAATAAAAATGCGGAAGGTTACATGTGGAACAGACTTCTCTGCAGTATATGTGAAGTTTTCTACTTTACATATGTGAAGTGACTACTATACTGTTGTGTACTGGGCCACTTTTGCGCACTGTTTAAATGTATTTTTCCATGGAGTCAGAACATATAAGAATGCAGTTTCACCAGCCTGTTTTGTATGCTGGACTGCCTCCGAGATTCTCCCACAGTTAGGCAGACATGTAAAAAAACAGATTACTTCAGAGTACTAAATGTCCCTATCCTATCAATTGTTTTCAGCAGGTCAGAGATGCAGACAGCAGAGGAGGAAGTGGGATGTACCAGATGACAGCTACTCCTGACCTTTTTACTTGTGTGATGTAAGGGCTACAAGTCCGCCCCATTCAACCTCTCCTCCCCTAAGCTCTCCGTCACATCTACACCCTTCCCTTTGCCTTCTGTCTAAGATGGCCTTGACATCTCATCTTCACTCTGGGTGGCCAACATCAGTTCAAGTTCCACAGCAATTTCACACAGACTGTACAACTTTAAAATCCATTATATTAACTTTAAATAAATGTGCCTTTGACCATTTAAACATAGGCTACCAATGACAATTCAGCTGAATAGCAGCCATCTTTTTTATAGGAAGGCTTCTGTTCCTTTCCTTTGCAGCACAAAGAGAAAACTCCATCTTTAAACAGGATGCTGAACAAGATGTTACTCATAATTCAGTAGGTAACATAATTTCCTTCAAGCCAGTGTTGAAGTACTGCCTCAGCATAATATTTTAAAAGGTCCTTTTTTTACTGCAGCTGCCATCTTTCAAAGTTAGTCCTACTGATGACATTCTTTCCATTGGTGGGCTCACACATTCCTCTCAAACTGTCCATTTTATTTTTCATTCAGGTTGTTATTTATTTCTTAGGCAATTTCCTAACATTTCTTTGCTGTATTCTTCATAACAATAGGAAAATAAAAATAAGCAACTGCTGGAAACATAAATAAGTAATTTAAAATTATGGTCTATTTTGTGTGTTCTCCACACAAGAGCTTTGCATCACTCTGCCTGAACAGGCTTGCAAAATTACCTGGTAAGCATTTCCCTCTACGTGTAAATGATACCAAACGTATCTGTCTTTCCTTGCTGTCTCATCATGAAGACTTCCTCTTCACAGTAGTATAAAGCCTAGCCACAAGGAATGTCAGAAGAACTGGAAAACAGCCTGCCAGCAGATTCTTTTAAAAATCTGTAGAAAATATAAGTTGCCACTGCATATTACTAGAAAAAAAGTAGCTTATGAAAGCCTAAATGAGCACCCTACAAATGCACAGGCCTTTGAGCTGTCTTTAACAGGTCGTAAGCATGACCAAACTTGACAAGTAATATTTGTCCCTGCCAAAAGAAGGTTGCCGGTTCAAACAGTCACTGAAGTTTGGTTTTGGGACAGATTAAAAGGCTCAGTTGTCAGTCTCTACTTTATGGTTTGTAGACTCTTCCATAGCAAAGGCCACTGTGGAAGTCAAAGGAAATATTCAAGTCAAAATGGTGACAGCCACTTTGGATAAAGGCAGAAGGTCAGAAATTATTATCTAAACACTACTGCCTAGAATAAACAACTGCACTGCAATAAAAATTGTCAATAAATATCATACATTTTTCAGGATATTTTTCAGTCAGCTAAGTCTAGATCCACTTGACCAAGTTTTCAGCCAAGCACATAAATGTGGACCAAAGAAATAAAACACTATGCTTGCTGGTTTAGTTATACTGTCAATTACTTTTGTTGGTACATCCAAAACCATAAGTTCAGACCAATGTTTTGCCTTTTTTCTGCCTTTTTTTCCTCATGGGCCACAAGAAATTCACATGTTGCTCTTGCACCCTACCAACGCACAGACGTCTGAGCTGTCTTCCCTCTCTGTCATGCAGTCTTGCCAGTATCGACTCAGCATCATCCTGTAAAAGCAGAATGCATGTGGCCCTTAGGATTTACTTGTGGTCTTGTTCAGCTTTCCTTCGCTTCACTTTCTCCTCCCCTTCTGTATTCTCAGCTGTAGATCTAATTTCGACTCTTTGCCTGCATTTCTTTTTTTCCATTTTTTCATTCTGCTGACTTTCATTTTATTCTTGGTTTCCTTTTTTTCCCCTCTCCTTTTCCACCAGTTTTCTTCTCCCCATGTCATCATCTTCATGCTTTCTCAAGCCTCACTCTTCCTCTGTTTCTGTTTATTCTCACGTCTTTGTCCAGTTTTCCGTGTCAGGGTCTTTCTATCCCTTTTGTCTTGGCATTTAGAAAGCTCTGGAAGTGCTCCTCTCCAGCTCATCATTAACCTATGAGCCCATTTATTCATTCCTCATCCATTGGGATTTTTCTTTGTTTTTCTTTCCAGAATGTTCCTTTAAATTAGAAGGCCAAGACTAGCTTATTTCTCTCTTGGCTAGAAAAAGGAACAGATTTGGATCATGCAGTCTTAGTCCATTTCCATCACCAGCAAGCTCACAGGGCTCGTTACTGAAATGTGATGTTAGCAGCTGCAGCTGGCAGACCAGGATCCAAAATTTATGTGAGTCCTGATGGAGTACTGGGATGGGGTTGGCATGCTGACATCTATGTCCTGCCTTAAGGCGAAATGTAACTCTAAAAACTGGTGTTAAACATTGCATCAAGGTGTCTGTCACTCTGCGAGAACTGAAGGGCTTTTTTTTCCTCCTACGCTATACTGTTGTGTTACAGTTAAGCCAACCATTTGACCATAGCCCTTTGAGGACTTGTTCATGCAATGAATATCATTGGTGTATAATTCAGTGGAAGGTTGTGAAAAGGCATTAGAAGGCACTAGAGATCCTTAGAATCAGTGGTTTATGTTTTTTCGTCCGTTTACCACTGTTTCTTTCTGTATTTCAGAAAGAAGATGAATATATTCATGAGTAAGAAGACAGCATAAAATAAGATCACTGAAGAAGGAACTTTATTTATTAACACAGCCTCTCTGCAGATGTACACACTCTCATTGTATGCAACTGTATTATGTAGTTTTTGAGCATCATTCTCTATGGCAAATTATGGAAGGCAAGATAACTTACAAAAGAAACTCACTGACTTTGTGACTGGCTCACTTTGATTATCAGTTATGATTACCCTTATTAGGTGTTGATTTCAGAGGGCTTGCTTGCCAGTATGCAAAAAGTGAAACACAAAACCAGGTAAACCTAGTAGTGTCAGAGATGAGAATCTAAGTCTATAGTCAGGAGTCGTGAAAAAAAAACACCCAAGGCTTTACAAGATAGTCTAGCAGTAACCAGAAGACACCTAAATACTTCAGGTGAGGAATTAGTCAGCTGTACAACATGGTGCCTGATAGGACTGAAAAAGTGCAGAAACCATTTCTGTTTGGTCAGTGTCCACAGTGAATGTGGACTCTGGCAAGGCCCACACTATTCCTTTCAGAGAGTTGTATTTCCACTGTGAAAATCCGAACAGTTTTTGGAAATCCATCTTTTAAAATTCTTCCTCCAAAAAGAGAAACATACACCCAGCTACCTAGCCCCACTCAAACAGGAAAGGAACCAACCAAAAGAGCGCCCAGAAATCCAGGGAATGACTGGAGTAAGTGTGCTGTGCCCTGCTTGCGATTGTCATATGAACATTTGGCCCCATTGTTTTCAAAGACAGTTTTACTCCTAACTCAGCAAGACCAGAATTTTGCCATTTATCTTCAGCTGCTGGTGCCTCTATGTGGCCAGCTGTGCTGTAACCACAGGTCAAATAGCCAGATATCAATGAAGAGACAGGGCTGATGGCAACTACACATCGAGATTACAAGAAGCTGAGCAAAACTGTACATAGAGCACTTGCCATTCAGTCATTTCAGCAGAGTGTTGCTGTTACCAGTTGCTGTAATTCAGTGGTACCTACAAGCAGGAACAAAGTCCTTCTGAACTGTTCACACAGCAAGAAAATCCCTACTCTAAAGGCATTGCCGTGTCTTTTAAGCAAGACACAAGTGACTGCAACAGTCTGAGTAAGAAGACAGTGATGAATGCTTAACGTAATGTTGCTATCATAAAACTACATATGCCTGAAATGCATTAATTTATGTCTTATTAATTAATTCAGATTCTATCCTCCACACAGGCTAGTTACGCTGGCTTGGTTGATATATTGTTTGCTGACTGTATGCAAATCCATTCATTTAAGTAGTGGTTAATGGGCAGAAGGTATGTTCTTAAAGCAAAGGTTAGATCTGCTGTCTTGTGTATGGCAAAGTGATACTGCTGTAAGAAGCTCATGTACGTGTACATGAGTTGCATGTATTTATGCATGGCTTTGCAGAAAACACTTTTCCAGAACCAGACCCCTTCTACATACCTTATGTAAAAGTAATAATTTTAAAAGGAGGCATTGCTCTAACTTATTAAGCTCCTTATTCTTTTTAGTTCTGTATTGCTTCTGCACTTTTGTTTCATTTCAAGATATTTTTACTGCTATTAAAAGTGCATGCATGTGTGTGTATAAACCTGTAATTACTACATCTATCAAAATTTTACAATTTTGATGGCTCCTTCATCTAAACCTACACACTTCCAGACATTTTGGTGGGGAAAGAAATTCTGTTTCTACAGAAGGTGTGTGAAGTAATGCAGTTATCCTCCCCACACTTATTGGAATCCTTTCATTATCAAATCTAAAGAGTAGCGATAACACAGGGGAACTAATTTCCCTGGCCTGAGAAGGCAACTGTGACATGTACCTTCATCTGAAGCTCCCCAAACTTCATAAACTTCAGAAAACTCTCCTAGTGCATGTGGACTAGATGACCTTTAAAGGTCCCTTCCAACCCAAACTATTGTACTCCATGAAATTCATCTATCGGTTACATCATGATGTCAGTTACAACAAGACTGTATTTCTTTTCAGGTTTTCTCTGCCATCCCTTTGCTATATTGTTCATCACAATGCATATGTTACTCTGTTACGTTCCTGCCACTTTCAAAAAAGTTGGGCTAGAACTGTAGAACATAGTTCAAAATTCCACAGTTTTAAGCTCTGGCATCATATTCAGCCCATGGCTGCTATCAGGCTTCCACTGCAGCATTGCATTGCTTGCCCAGCAGACTAGAAATGCTTGATTGCCATTTTCTTGCCAATGAAATGATTTTCAGCAACAAGCACAGGACCATTCTCAGAATCCACTTTTAGGTCATTGGTACATTTTGGGGCAGCACTGGAAGTCTAAACTTCCTTAGGGTGATAAAATAAATTCATTTTAAGACATCCGAATTTTGTTTTCCCTTCAGTTCCTTTTCTGTTGCTGCAGGGAATACCGCTGCATGATCCCATTGTGACCTGGCTATAGCACCGGGAAACATAACTGCTGAGCATTAGCTAGAGGGAAGATTGGCTTGCAAACAACAGCAACAGTTCATGGCTGAGGTTTGCCAAAGTCCTGGTTTAAGTAGGTGGGCTTCCACCAATCTTACATTTTGGGAGCATATTCCCATTGTGCGATACACATTAGTGTATATTTCTATACAAGCCTACCAATACCACTGCAATTAATTTGCTTTTATGGTTTATGATGGCACATGGAAGAGGGCAGGGAAGTTTATTCTCAGCAGCAGTAATGGCATGTGAATATAAAATACAGACATAAATTTATGATAGCGGTGACATGTCCTGCACCTCCCATATATCAAAAAATAAGTTATGTAGGTGTATAGCAGAGTCATCTCTCACAATAATTTTATTCTCATCTACCACCAGTGATTTTAATGAAGTTATTTTTGATTTACACTGGTATGCAAAGACAGTGAGGTCTATGTTATATAGATATATAAATGTAAGAACTTGAAAGAAGCAGACAGTTTAAAAACTCAGAGACCTTGAAAAATGTGACTATTTAGAAGTACATACTAAATCATGGTAATTTGTGAGCACTTGTCTCAGATGATAGCCATGTTAGAAATGGTTGAAAACTTATCTCTAGAAATACATGACAACAATTACTACAGTTATATACTTTCTGGGTAAATCCTGGTGGTAAAAAAACTGTACAGATAAACAAGGCAGTATATCTGTGTACAACTGCTGTTTAAGTGACTGGAGTAAATATTACAGTCTACTAGTAAATTCCATACAACTTCCACCATCAAGCTTAATATATCACGTACCATGAAGAAAAACATTTCCGATGGAGAACTGCTATGTGAGAAAAATAATATGTGCTTGGGATCAAGCCTGAGGAAAATTGAGGAAGAAATCTCTTCAAAAGCACTTTCAGCTACCACTTGTCTTTTTCCAGAAAGAGCATAAACAAATGAAATGGGTTGCTACTAGAAAATGCTAATTCTCAAAATCAGAAAGTTCCACAGAAGAGATTAATCTTGATTCAGCTTTGACAAAACACACACACGGACAGACACACACTCTGAACCTTTCCTCATTGTCATTCCAGCTCACCTTACGATCCCTGTGGCCCTCCAGAAACCCTGCCGCTTCTGACAACCTCTCCTCATGATTGTGATATAGATTCCCTTGCTTGAAGGGCTTAAAATAAACATCGTAGAAAATACCTACCCAGCTCTAAAAAGCTGAAAATATATGATCTTATCTACAATCTATAATATCATTTCAGTAATCACAAACCTCAAACAGGAATTGGTATAAAATAAAGAGTCAACAAGGAATATTTATTACAACAGTCTAGGAAGAAGTGGGAGTTTTCTCATAGTATATTTTCAGTTAATCTAAAAAGAGGTGTCACCTTCAATTTATCGCTATTTTGTTTTGTATGCCAGATTTAACATAAAGGTAACTTCTTTTGCACTGATGGTAATTTGAATTATTCAGTAAATGCCAAACTTTGTAGCTTAAGTATCCCATTTTTAGGGCCAATAGATTACACTTCTGAATTTACAATGCCCCCATCTTAAAATGGAGAATTTTGAACAAAAGCATACATGTGTTTGTTTAATCTATTTCTTTTCAGCTTTGGTCGATTTGTCCTTTAAAAAATAAGTTATTGTTCTATATGATAATTTTTCTGTGTCTGCATCATTGCCAGACCCGAGAACTGAATGTTAATGCCTCTTCATAAATAGCAAAAAGATTTTTTTCTATTGTTGTTTGATTGGGTTTTCTTGCTAATGATGTATGTTTAACTGCTCTATATCAGTACCCAACTACAAAAAAGAAGTTAATTAACTGGCATGATGCAAAACTCTTTCACAGATACGCTAGTTTTCTTGTGGCTATAAACTAGATGCCATGTTACAACAAGCTTACGTTATGCTGTGAACATGAATAAGCACTTGCTGCTTCCAGTTACATTTAAAAATAGAAAAAGAATAAGTAAACAACTGTATCACATTTGGAGGCAACAACTTGCCATATTCAGTAAGGTTTTTTAGTTCTCTTTATGTCTAAACACACACAAAGTGTAAAGGGTTACACAGCTTTAAATTAGCCTCTGAATTTTTAAGCTTCACACAGCTAAATACATATAAATGTACATATAAATACCTTATGTTACTGAACTTCCTTCTTAGCCTTATTTCTGGTACAATGCAAGTTGCTCAAGAACTAGTCCAACGTCAGGAAAGAAAACTAAGATCTTGGAGGCTGATGATGAATGAGGAAGCTAAATAAATGTCCATGGGTTGTGCTTTTTATTATTGTTGGGTTTTACTGGATTATAAAAAAGGACAATATTAAAAAAAAAAAAATGGGCAAAAATAAATCTGAGCAAATAGCACAGTTTACACAGCGCTATTATATATGGAATATTCAAACACCTGCCTACCCACAGGAAGTCACTGGCAGGCCTACAAACTCTTCATGTAATGCAAGGGTCTTCATTAGCTACTGATCATGTTTTTCCTTTTCCAAGGTTCTAGACAATGCCTTACATTTTCCTATTTACTCTTCCCTATCTACAATAACTATTTGAGAACACTGGTCTACTTTTGGTTTATTATTTAACTTACATATTTTTAACCTATACCATGGTACAGCAACAGTCTGGTACAGCTGCTAGGTTTAAATCTGGCATATGTTTTCAGAGAACTTTGGAGCAACAACAGCATACCACTCCTTATTTCACAATTGATTTACTGGATAGATTATGCCATGTTAGCAGAACTTGAACTGTCTGAAGGAAGGGAGGCAAGCGCTGCTTGTCCTTCTCATACACTCTGAACAGCTGATAAGTATCACTAGTCTGAGAGAAAGCAAGCAGAGGGAAAGTACTAGGACTGGCCACAAAACAGGTTTGTATTTGTATTTCTGAACAAGAAAATTAGCTCCTATTACTTGTTACTACTTAGTTCAGGAGGCAGAAATTAATCTACTTCCTCACATGTAAATAAGTGCACCAAAATTATACTTGACTCTCATCAGTTTAGCTTCTTGAAGAAACAGCCTATCAATTTCTCATTTATTGGCTGTTTTGCCAATAATGTGTGCTATTAGTTTAGCCATTATAGACACAACTATATAGGAGTAAAGACATAGAGTTGAAATATTGACTACAAACCAAAAATATTTCAGAATATTTAGTTTGGAGGAAGGAAAAGACTTTGACTTTCCCCAGAAAAAAATACTAAATTAAATTTAGCAATTTTGGGACAATCACATGTCCCAGAAATGTATCATAGGAGAGAAATACTTTTCAACAATCTATATTGAGTACAGTCCATAGAATTGCTGTCTAAAAATTAGATATTAGGAAATTTTATTATTTACAAAGTGCTTGCACATGACAAGACTCTTATTCAAGAGTTAAGAGCTTACGTACAGTTCTTTTCATTTTACCTTATATTTACTCCATTTCTTAAAAGATACCTAAAGCTTTTCTAGTGTTTGTGGGTTTCTATCTTTTGAATCCTAAAACAAAAACAAAAAAAAGGGACTCCAATAATCCCACTACTATCAGTTACCAAATTTAGGAAGCTGACTTTGCATAATGAAGTTTATATCTAGGAAAGAGAATGCTAAAAAAATTTTTTAAACCTGTCTACTAGATTTCACTGGATTAAACAGGCACGTCATCAAGTAGCAAAAAAGGTCACAATGGTGACAGAACTTCAATATCCAGCACACCAGCATTCCCCACTTTGACTCATGGATTTTTGTGAATCCTGTAATACTTACAGATCTTCCAGATTAACATATGTTTCATCATTACTGGTATGAATTCTTGAGTAGACCACCTGTCCTACAAGCTCTTGCAGCATATTTTTTACCCTTCATATCTCATTTAGAAACATGATCTGAAACACAAACTAAGATTACAGTTATGACAAAAGTTAAAATTTGCAAAATGGCCTGCATGCTGTTTTTTCAGCTGACTTCTGTAAGGCCAAGTCCTGATATGCCAGCACTAAAAGCTGTCAGTAAAGTAACCCTACCCGTTCCCAGATTAGGCATCAGTTTGGGCTAGAACTAGTGCTCAGATGCGTTAAACAAATTTAAGATCCTTCTGGGTTCAAAGAGCAAGCTCAGCTCTGCTCCCAGCTGGTTCAGATATCTTATCCTGAAGGTTGGTCAATTCTTTGACGAATGGGATTAGAATTAAGGTTTGGAAAAATGGAGGCTGAATATCTTTTTAACCGACAGCTAATACATACTTACGATGAAGAATGATATGAACAGAACTAATGATTTAATGTTGGTACAAGGGTGGGAAGCATTCCTGATCTATAATTATGTTGGGAGCTGTTTGTAATGTATAGCATTATCTGAATAGCTCTATTTGTTGGTGAAACATGAAATGCTGGCAGCATTCAATAGCAGCAGTCGTCAACAAATCCTCTGATTCAGGAGGACTCTTCTCTGATGAACTCATTTTAGGGTTAGAATTTTAGCAGTCACATCGAGGAGCTATTTGTACCTACGTGTTCTACAGGGCTCCCGCAAGAATGTCGAGGGCCCGTGGTACACTGAACAAGCTTACTGACCTCTTAGTGCAACAGGAGTTCAGCTGTCTGTGACACAAGGTCTGTCTGGGTAAGTCAGAGCAGTGTGACCTTGGCTCAGTTTTACTGAGAAAAATCTTGTTTAAGAGGTGAGAAAGTAAGCAGCAAAGTCAAGCAAGGGAAGAAGGAAAAAGAAAGACAGACAAGTATAATTGCTCAAACAGCAAGAGCTGGCAGATCAGGGGTTCAAGAGAGAAAACAAAAATACTGCGCCAAAAAGTTATAAAACCTTAAAGGAAAAGCAAAAAAGAAAATCTGAAGATACAAACTCAAAACCAGTGAGGATCAGCCAATTTCAAGAACAAGAGAGGTCAGCATTTGCACTGGTTGGCAAAGGTATGGAAGATATCTGATTAGGATCATGAGCCTACTGCTGTATCTTATTAATGTTAGATATCTATTGTGCACATTAGCCAAACAGTAATTGCCTTATACTCAAAGATGTGTCCTGCTTACCAAGTCTCTGCACACCACAAAAGTTGCCTGCATGAAGCAATTAAGAAAGGGAAGGTTACATGGCTAAGCAAACAAATCTGATCAATGCTTAAGACCACTGCTAAAATTAAAATTTGGATTAAGACTTCAGTGTCATGTTCTGAAAGCTTTCAAAGATGCTGGAAAATCTGTAAGGACAAAATAAGGATAAATGCTAGCCCAGTACTTACAGATTGGATGAAAGGCAACATGAGCCCTTGCCTCTGAGTAAGTTGAGTGTTAAGGTTCCAATTTGGACAAGCTGGTTTCACTGATCCATGATAAAGGTCAGTTCTGAGATTAAAGCTTGCGTAAGGGTGTTTGTGAAAGCATGTGTTCTACAGTGACTTTAATGCTGAATCCTAGAAAGTCCAAATAAAAAGAGGGCTGACAGCCGTAGCGATTAACCGCTATTGACAGTTCAATGCTAACAGGTTTGCCTGGTCAGTGCTTAAGGCTGAGCTTTAGCACAGGACTGAGTCAGATCATAAACTGAAGAATTGCATCGCCTTGTGGATTCTGAAGGGCTTGGAGGAGCATAGATTAGGGACTAATACTACAAGGTGGGCTCTGAAATCGTATGCTTCTTCTCACTGCAATTAAAAGGATAAAACCTAGGGACTGAAAAAATGTGGGTTGAAGAGCTACGTTTTGTTATTTCTGCATCACTGTCTATGGAGTCCCAAGGAGAACTGATCTCTGGTTACTGTTTCTACCAGTGGTATAAGCCTCTAAGGCTCAGGTTAGGATTACAATCAATGTTACAGTTGGAAATGCTGTTTTAACTGATGGACCTACAAAAGGTGAATAACGGTTCTAATGAAGATATGCTTTCTATTTTGCATTTTAAATCCGGGCTAGGCTTAGGGGTAGGGTTAGGATTTGTGAAAATTTAGCTTGAAGAATCAGTTTTATGATCTATTCTAGGAATCTTACAGGAGGAAGACAAGAGCTAACAGTAATGTGCAATTGCTGGTCCTGCCAGGTGTGTAATTACCTTAACTACAATTTATGCAAGTGGGAGGTTCAAGGTCAGAATCCTAGGATGAAAGTTTCAGGGCTTTCTTGGTTGATCAGGCCTGCAGATCATTCCAGTATGAGGTGGCAGCTAATTCAAATAGGAATAACCATTTGTCAGTTTAACTGCTAAGAACACTTAGCTTATCTTTCAGGATATGGTCCGAATGCAGGTTCGAAGCAGTGTTTGATGAATGATTACATTTCTAACACCTCCTGCAAGGCCTCCAGATCTTGAAAAACCAAATGAAAGATGTCAGGGGCCCTAGTTGACATTCCTACACCGTGAATTATCTTACTAATCAACAAAGAAAGGCTTAGGATAAAATTCAGGTTTATTAAATCCTAGTCCAAACACCTGCAAAAACCTTCAGTGTAAAGGGATGATAACAGCTCATCTTACCATTTTCAGTGCCAGGGAAAACATGTTTGTCCAGCTTATGATTATGGTTAGGAAGAACATCCAGGAAAGTGATGGCTCACAGGTGTGTTTACTGATTATTCCATAAAAGCTGCAGAAGGAAGATGAGGAATGGTGATGGGAGATGCTGATGTGTTATTGCTAGTGTTAATTTAGATATAGTTGTGTAACCTTAATTTTGGTTCAAATTTTAAGACAGAGTTAGACTGTCTTCCTAATCCAGCTCTACACATTTGGATTTACTGATGGGCCCATTAAAGTTTACAAATATAATGCTGGCTGATAGTAAGAGAAATTATTTTCCAAATCAGGTGCAGTTACATGGCCTTTGATAAAATTCAGCACTGTGCTGAGATTACAAGTTGGCAAAGCAGAGGCTGAGAGATCTGTGTTTATCAATTGATCTTAGAAGGTCTTTTACTGCAATTTAAGGGCACATAACAACAGAACTATTGTTCTTTCAGACATGGATCTGATTGCTTGATCAGTAACTGAGGTCAAGGCTTGGAAGTGAAAACTGAAGACTTTCATGGAATATTTCAGAAAGAAAAATGATGGCTGTATCTACCTGAGATTTTTGTGATTTGTATAGGAGGAAAGGCTGCACTGTATTAAACCTTGGTTTACAGTTTGAATCAATGAGAGCATTTGTCTTAGTGACAGAAAAAACTTGGGCTGAATGTGGGGGTTTATTTTGCTCCTGATGAATCCCAGAAATCCTGTGGGACTAAGCAAATTACTGAAGAAAACAGGAATTTAAACCATACTGCAATATCTAACTAGGGAATGGTCACATGGTTGGTAAATCAGACCAGTGTTTGGGCTAGGATTGGTTTTAGCTACATTCAGGTCAGTATGGAAAAAAAAAAAAAGAGTTTGTTGGAGTTCCCTTCACCCAGCTGTTTTTGAAAAAGCCAATTCTAACAGAGGTGTTAAAGTTTTACTGGCAAACAACTGCTGACCTATGTTCATTAGGCTTAGGATTGGGCTTCAGTCAGATAAATGCAGATGGACAAGTAGTATTAACTTTGTCTACTGGTTTCGGCTGGGGTGGAATAAATTTTCTTCATAGTAGCTTGTACAGGGCTATATCTTGGATTTGTGCTGAAAACAGCTTTGATAAGACAGTGATGTTTTAGCTGTTGATGAACAGTGCTTGCACAATGTCAAGGCCTTTTCTGCTTCTCATGCTGCCCCGCAAGTAGGCTGAAGGTGCACAAGAAGTTCAGAGGGGGCACAGCTGGGACAGCTGACCCCAACTGACCAAAGGGATATCCCATCACACTCAGCAATAAAAGCTGCGGGAAAGAGGAAGGGGGGATGTTTGGAGTGATGGCATTTGTTTTCCCAAGTAACCATTATGTGTGGTGGAGTCCTGCTGTCCTAGAAATGGCTGAAAAACTGGATGCCAATGTGAAGCAGTGAATGAATTTCTTGTTTTACTTTGCTTGTGTGGGTTGCTTTTGCAGTTATTAAACTGTCTTTATCTCAACCCATGAGTTTTCCCACTTTCCCCTTCAAATTCTCTTCCTTGAGGGAGGAGAAAGGTAAGCAGCTGTGTGAGGATTTGTCTGCTGGGGTTCACTCACAACACTTTGTCAAGAGCAGGCCTTCAAGTTGAGCTGAGAATACTGTGAATTCAACAATTTTGTTAACTGTAAGACTGATGGTTACTTTGGATCCTCATGTAAAACAAATCTTGCTTTATGGTATATCTTAGAATTAGGATTCAGAATTTAGAATAATCTTAAATTATATTTTCAACAAAAATAATACTTCAGAATAAAGATTAAACAGGTACTAGCTTGAGCAATTATTTTAAGCAATTCTCATGGGTATGAGGTACAGAATGCAAATTAAATCTGTAATAAAGGACAAGGATAGGGATTTTTGCTTGGGAAGGTAAACAGTCTTCAGTTTCATAGAGCAGAAGCCTTCAGGTTAAGTTGAGGATATCAGATTTTATCAAAGGATAAGGAGCTTCAGTCGTCTCTCAGTATAAAATTTATCACACTGGTTATCCTCAGCCTCCAGATCTTCATTAACAAGCCAGCAGCTGTGCTGCCCACAATGAGCAGTTCCAAAAGTAAGCTTGAGGTGCTCCAGATGAGTACCTATCCTCATCTTGGCTTTGTTTAAAAATAAAGCATAATAAAAATTTCTTCCCCTAATTGTACTTACACTGACCCAACCTAGATTAAACCAAAGCCTTCCCCTGAACTAAATGCTAAATCTGAATCAGCCATAGGGTCAAAGTTAGCACCATTCAGCCAGCAAGTTGCCAGGAGTGCCATGCCTTGAGCCAAGCCCTTCTGGAGCTGTTTGGCTGCAAGAAAGACTGGCTCAATGGTTAGAGGACAATAACAAACCCTCTGCTATGACCAAGTAATAAGAAACTGTCCAGTTTTCTGTGATGAACATGAATCAATTTCTTGAAAAAAAAATTCTTAATAAGTAACTGAAGGAACTAAGAGACAATAGAGAGTGGCAAGGAGATTAGCAGAACAGGATAAAGCAACTAACAATTCCTCCCCAAAAGCATGACTATAACAGTACACAATTCCCTCCTCTCTTCCCACACACATACCCCACACCCCCATATTAGGGAATTTTAGGTGGGGCAGCCACTAAGCAGCCAGTTGCTTGGCAACTTCTGAAGGAATATTTTATTCACAAATTTTGGTTGTTTAATCTCAAGGTTCCCTCATTTATCTTGCCAAGGAGCAAAGTTTCATACAAGCTGCTCACGTTGTGGGGATGGAGCAGGGAGGCATACACTGACTCCCAGTAGTCATGGCTCATTCACAGTCTTCTAGCCACTTCTAATGCTGGTTTTGTTCCTTCTACAGCTCGTTGCTGCTTTGAAATGTGAAGGCTTGCTAGCAATTTCTGTTTCTCTTACTTCAACCCCTCAACAAAAAGCACACAGAGCATATATGTATTATTCATGGTTCTCTTGCTCGAAATAGAAATTAAGAGTTCACTATTTTTCTGCTGCTGAAAACTCTGACTTCAACTCTCTTCCTGATGAATTTTTTTTTTGCCCTCAAGATTGTAAGCTGTTGTCTTAGATTAAAGCAATAAACTGTTCCAACCTCAGTTACCGTAGATTAAATGGCACAAATTGTTCCATTTTGTGACATTAGTTTCTTTTAGTAACAATGCGTCACAAGCATAATAAACAACATACAAATTAAATGTTTCGGGCCTGCCTGTTGATTCCCTTATTCATTACCCCTTCTCTTTATCAGATGTGAACAGCACCTCATTCTTTTTGTCTCTTTTTCCTTTTAGGGTCTTTTTCCTCCTGTGGGGATGACAGGTAAAGAGGACTGCTTTCTCTTTTTTAGGACTGGAGACATTACATGTACATGCCTTTCATCCCCACTCCCTACCAGGTGCCTGACAAATCCATTTCTATCACACCTGGACAGAACTGAACTATACTTCTAATTTTCTCAGCTATCCGGAGCACATCAAATAGTTATTGTGTAGGTTAAGCTTTTCTAAGCTAGGTTTTTGGGGGGTTGGGGTTTTTTTTGGTTGTTTCATTTTTTGCTTTGTCATTTGGAAACTTATTTTTTTTAAGGGGGCATAATATAGTTATTGCTTCACTTGTTTTCGACATGAGAAAATTAATTTCTCCGGAGACTTCTTCTGACAAGATGTTTTCATGCCCCCTTCCATGATGAGAAGGGTGAGATTTCCCTCCTAGAAGAGATCTGATGAAGGCAGATCTCAGATCTGAATCTTGTCTTTCAGACATCTTTTGATGCACAGTATTTGAAGTGAAGTCTCAGTGAAAAAAATTTTTTCCTGTCTACCTACCATATGTCAACAGAATGTTTCCGCCAGGTGGGCACTCTGCTGGAGCTCTCTGCAAGGGGGAAGAAGGAGGATGAAGGGCATGGAGGCTGTGCTTTCTCTATAAGCCTCATAACCAACAATAATTCATGCCTAGACTGGCAGCAAAAATAAATAAATAAATAAATAAATATCACAGAGTATTCAGAATACTGCCATTCCCAGAAAAAAAAAAAAAAAAAAAGAGGCTTTACAGGCAAAACTAACCAATTTGCAATTTGCTCTTGTTGAAGTTAGCTCTCATTCAACACAGAGGATGTGCAGGATGCAACACCACTACTTGTCCTCTCATATTTTTGCAAACCCTAAAAAGCATGATTTCTTCCCAAACTGTATTAAGAATGCATCTTCTCCTGCTGTTCATGGCCATTTTTTACAATGGTGAGCCTGAAGAATGAAATGCCTAATTTCAGTGGTCAGAAAGGGAATACAGACAGGCAGACAATTAATGCCTTTTCTCAAGCTCACCATCTTCTGCTTCACACTAGTTATCAAAGGTCTGAAAGTTTGCATCTTGGCCAGGTTTGGGTAGATTTTCACAGACAGAAAGGAGATGTCTAATCCGAAGGTCATCTCCCAGCCAAGTGCCTAATGTCTGCTCTAATACCACAGGGATTCTGTAGCATTTAAGGAAAGATGATTGGTATTTTCTTGGTATGTTCTTGGAAATAGCTTTGTTACCTTGGCCAAAGTATCCAGAAGAGAAATTCAGCTGGATAGAGGCATTTTTCTTAGAAAATTTCAGCCACAGATTGGAGATGTTTAACAGACTTAGAAAATCTGAAACAAGATGCTGTAGTTACAAGTATCTACCAGTCCTCTATAGAATAAGGACCGGATAGGTACTACACTCTGCACAGTTTTTTAAACATGAACCAAAAAAAAAAAAACAACCCAAAACCCAAATTTAAATGAAAAGTGGAAAATTAATTTTTCATTTTAAGATTTTAGCCATAAACAGAGATAACTTGAAAAACTTACCACCATAAAAAACTCTTGCAAACTACCAAGTATTAAGTAATCCTGGATACATACTGTAAGACTAGACATGCTTCTGGGTTGAGTGGTATTGTAGACAAGGCAGCGTAACCTCCCCAAATTTAGAAAAGAAACAAGCATTCAAATGCCTTTGCTGAAACCAGCACCCCTCTAATCCAACAGTCAAGGCTTAAGAACAAGTTTGAGAAAGTTTTTCCAACCTCTATCAAACACACTAGTGGGATCACTTTCATTTCTTATTCAGTAATGCAGTAATAGTCAAAAACGTTTGTAATCTGCTCTTGAAGAAGATTAAATACCTGAAGCATTTCTAAATGCAGGGAAGAGAACTTTGGGGTCAATAGGATTAACTCCCAGTTCTTAGACTTTATTTTGCCAATAACACAGGGAGCCTGATAAGTTGCTTCAGCAATTCCATGATAGTTTTAAAGGAATTTTCTCTCCTAGTGTGTAAAATCAGTCAAGACCATGGAAACTGTCAGACTAACTAATAAATCCAGAGCCGCTTCTGCTGCTGTTCATCATACATGTGGTGAGTACCAGAGAATCACATATTACTCTCAGGAAAATAATTTATGCTCTTCAAAATGTTCAGTGTTTTTGTTTGTCTTTCTCTAGGGATTTTTGGGTTGTTTTTTTTAACTGCCACTTTCACTAAAGTACTATTCAGTACTTCATCACTCTGCTAGAGAGAGGTGATAAAGTCGAAGGAAAAAAACTAGTTTGTGATCTAATGATGCACAGGCACTCTAATTTTCTTCTAGCAAACAGATTTTAATTTTTATTAACCTAATGTTAAGCAAACACTTTATAGTAATACGCTATTTAACAGACAGAAAGTAAAATAAATTCTGAATAGCTGGAAGAAGAAATGGCATTTTTCAGATTTCTGTTAAATTTAAGCCAGTGCTATGTGAGTTTTCACCAGAATAGCCACAGATTTCAGCAATAAATCAACACCTAACAGAAGAAATTGAAGCAAAGCTAGCTCCCACTCCCCAGAAATCTACTTTTAGGGTTTTATTACTTAATTTCAAAGAATCATTTTGATATGAAAAGCAAAAGTGCTGAAACAACACTCTTTTTTATTATTTACCTTTTTTTTTTTTTTTTTTTAAAACTACTTGTGGGTGTTGGAAATAGAGTGGCAGAGAGGGGAGAAGGTTCTGAAACTATTGCCCAAACATGCAAATACTTGGCATTAATCTGAAACTGAGTTTTCTGCTAAATGCATTACCTGTTCAGAATGGCTTATTTAACTGATATAAGTGGCTGAAAGACTGAATATGTCAGATTTTGATACTATCTCCAGGGACAGGATACAGCTGTGAAAATTAAACCTAATATTCACCAAAGCGTTGGAGCTAGGTCCAGAGTACAAGCCTCACCCTTAATTAACACTTTCCAATGAAATGGCAAGGTTAAATATGCACTGGCATTACTACTGCAAAAAGAAGGAAAACTAAGTTATTTTCTGGCATTGGCTGAGCTGTAGTGGGGTGCACACATTTGAAGTGGTTGTGGAGGTAACGGATGGATGTTGATACAGTTAGCTCCTTAAGCATGAGGTGGTGAAATGCCAGCCTCTGACACAAAAATAACTCTGGCTTCTTCTATTGAGATGCACGTACCACATTTACAGGGGGACTCCCAAAATCCTTTCTTAAGGAAAAAGGGGGTCCTGCATTCCAAATATTTAGAGACCAATTCAAACCCTACTAGCATAAGAATGTCTTTGAATTTATTAAGATTCTCATATATTCCAGCATGAAAGGGGAGAACTACTGAAACCAGAGGCAAGATTAATCAATAAGTTTTGGATTAATTCACATAATGACATTTTCCTTAAGCTATTCTGAATAATTTCATTCACTAAAGAGAATCAGACCGTCATTTTCATTTACCAGTATGTCAGGGATTTCTATACAGACTTTGAATATCTACATTCATTTAGCTGCATCCCTGTCTGAATGAGGCTTAAAATGATTCACAAAGGCATTTGAGCTGTCATTTCCACCTGAATTCTGGAGGTTAGTTTCCGCTCTGCAATCACAATGAAAATATATAACATAAAAGGATGCACTGGCTACAGATAAAGCATACCTAAGCCAGCACAACTGCTAATGTTTTTTTTCCCGTACATCCAAGCAAAACTAATAGAAGGTTATGCCACTCCCTCTACTTTACCACTTTATTTATTTTTTTAAATAACAGATTACATCACAGCTAAGGCTGCATGGTGACTTTTCAGGCAGCTTTGTGGAACCAGAAAAACACTCGTGGGGTTTGAAACTTTCTTAAACAGATTTTTCATCTCAGAGTCCATACCACACACTGTGGTGTTCATTTACTTCAGGTTTCACCTTTTTTTGACACAATGTGGATATAGGTCTTTTCCCACTGAAAGCAGCCCAAATTTATGTGGAAAAACCTGTGCTTAAAAAAAAAAAAATAAAAAAAATTCACTTTGCAGTAGGAAAAGAAATCATTATTTCTTCAAAGGGTGAAAATACTGAAGAGAGTGTGGGTGCATCCCTGAAGGGCACAAGAAGTGATGTCAGTGGTTCCCAGATGCTCAAACACCCCAAAGATGGCTGAGGACACCAGTATACCCAGCCTCTCTATAGCCTGGGGAAGTGTCTTTTCTGTGCACTGGGAGGCATCGCAGGAAGCGACACATAGGGAAGAAGGGTACGTGCCTTAGTCCCTGCTCTCTCACCAGAGGTGAGGCCCCTCTCTCCAGCAGGCAGGACACATCTGCCCTGATCAGCATGTGAGCCTGTGAATACCCTTCCAGAAGGTGGCACCTAAGCCACCTTGATCCTTTCTCACATAACAGACACCAAGAAGAAACAGAAGAGCATAAAAGAAAAAGACCACCGCAACTGTCATGAGCCTGACAGAGCTCCCCAGGCACACAGACCCCCAGCTCCAGCACCTTTTTTAACGTTTCCCTGGGTTAAACAAGGAGACCCTTTGTCTCAGCCTTTCTTCTGGGCTGGTGTGTTTGGGCTGCTTCAGCTGTGGACACAGAGACTCTGCAAGCAGGACATACACAACGTTAAAGTAGAAAGCAGTGGTTTGTTGGCTAAGCCACACAGAAGGCAGCTGGGATTTAGTGAGCTGTAAGGCTAGGCGTTAGGATGCTCCCAGCCTGAAGGGCCCCCTCAGAGTCTTTGCCGGCCAGGTGGGCACTGGTCCAGCAAGAAGGGTCAGCCTGCATGGCTCCAGGAACGGCTCCTCTGCACTGCCAAGCTGCTGTCTTCCATCAACACCGATGACTTGACCCAATTGCCCAACGATCCCAACCAGCCTCCTTTCTTCCCTGTCCATTTCTTCCTTTTTAGGGTTTTGTCTTTCCCTACTGTATTTTATACTTGTGAATCTTTGAGCAACTGACAATCTGGTCTCAGCTCTCCTACCACTGGCTATAATTTTGTCCTTCTTACCTTTCAATCGAATTTCTCACAGGTTGTCTTCAGCAGTGCTAGCAAGGTTGTGCGGCTGGGCCAAGTCAGAGCTGGACCTTGAAGCTTTGGGACACAAGCAATTCCACCTGTAAGAAAGGAAGGGGGGGCCAGCAATGGTTCTTCCCTTTTCCTAATATGATCTGCATGGCATAGGACCAAACTTGTAAATCCTGGCTACGATCACACAGGAGATAAATATCAGCGGTCCACCACTGTTAAGATGTATATTGAATAGCAGAGATTTAGGGTCTTACCTGCTGAAATTTAAATGCCTGCAAGACAGGCAGGATTTTGAAGACATTACACTTAGATTTAAGTACTTAAAGTAAGAAGCAGAGACGTAAACAACCCCGGGTGATTAACAGAGTTGTGGGTTGTTGTTTATTTAACCCAGAAGGCAACTTAATTGGGGAACACCAGCACTTACTGCAAGGTACATGGCAAAGGAGAATAGAAAGCAAAGCACATTCTGGTGTAGTTGCTTGAATTTTTCCAGCACATACAAAGCATATCCAGGGAAAACCCTTGGTTTATGAGGAGCACGGGATTTCTGTGCCCACTCACTATTCACTCTTTGCTCCATTTGGAAAGGAAATTCTAGAAATATCAGCTAGCAATTCTAATTGCAGAAAATCAAGGTTGAGATATTCTAGTATAGAAGAAAAATAATGCAGGTCGGGACTAATGACAAATATTCCATTTGCCTTTATAGAACTAGCCAATAACTGTAACAAATCTACTTACTTATGTCTCCAGAAAATAAATGGTTGTGTTTGCTCAAACCACATTTGAATCAGCTTCCAAAAAAGGTTCTGTTTATGTCCATTAATTCACCTTGAGTTTCAGAAGAAGGGTTCAGTGGGTTCCTATTTCCTCTGAAGTACTGAGCTAGGTAATTGTTATGTCCCTGGGCTGCAAGAAGCACCCAGGTGCTTCACATATTTCTATTTTTATACAAGCTTTACACTTCAGGTAATTGACGCATAAGGAAAAATCATAATCACAATCCATCAAACTTGTTTCAGCATGTGTCTAGCCATGTACAGGCTCAAACAGAATAAGCATCATACTGAGATGGGAGCACAGGGCTTGTCCAAACAGTGGGAGCCAAGAGGCTGCACACTTCTGAGAACGTGGGTTTGAAGTTTCATTCAGAAAACAGGACTAATTTGATCCTCAGAACTGATTCAGTGGACTACATGTCACAGTTTATTGTGTTGGCTAAACCCGAGCTTATCATTCAAATTATCTTTATAATCAGTTTAAATAAAATAATTTTTAAAAGGACATTTTCAAGGGCTCAGTTCAAAGTTTATGTCTAAATTAGGTCACAGTGTTAGCAGTGTGGAGTATATTTCCATAATAAAGTCCCTCAGATTAGAAGTTCTTTATTCCAGGCTCTGTCATTATATGTGCTTTGTTGCATGGATATAGTATGTGTCAGGGAGCCACATTTTGATTATTGTCACATTGAACAACGTAAGTGATGTAGAAATCAATACAACCTGTGTATTTCATTCACAGCCTGATCATGGCATCTAAATACGAAAACAAGTCAGCTCAGGACAGCTATTTATTATCCCCCTGCCCTACATATCTTTCCTGCACTTCAGCTCTTCCTTGAAAAGACAGCAGGAAAAATGATTCAGGCTGAAGAAGAAACAGGGGAAGTTAGATACTGTACAATATGCATGAATGCTGTTACCTCATTTTTAACTAGGTGCTTCTTGTAGGTCTCCAGCTCTGTGAGCCTCTGGTTCACCTTAGAGCACTAGGAAAAAGGCAGCTGAGACAGGAACCACGTGGCAACCACAACTTTTCACCTCAGATCTGATTCATTTAGCTGACTGTCCTGTTTAATAGCTCCTAGTGCAGCACCACATACTAAAAATTCAGATGAAGTGTCTCACATGGGAAAATTTTAACGTTACTGCTAATTATTAAGTATGTGCAGTCTAAAAGAACCAAACAGTACTTCTACTTTTCTGACACGTTTTCTACTGGAACAGAAAGGGGGAAAACAGTTAAAAACCACTGATTAACGCATGTCTTGTGATACCTCACTAATTAAGGCAGATTCTAGCTTTTACTGAATATAGCGCTACAAATCACTCTACTACTAGTACTAAGTAATTGAGTCTAAGGTAAAAAAGTAAAAATGTAATAGAATTTAATGATGTGCTCTATACCACTAATGGTCTCTACTCCCAAGAAACGCTACAATAGGCTCACTCGGTACCATCTACCCATGGTGTCATTTAGTCCCCCAACAGGTACAGGTCATTCTGTGGTTTCAGAGGATTTTTTTAAACTGCGTATTAGTTATAATGCCACTGCTGTAACCTACTATCTAAGAAATAAAAATGATGATTCTCCCAAGCTAAAAAAGCCACCTTTTAGAGGGTTGTAAACATTTAATTATTTTATGATTTAATGCATTTTTTTATCAGAGTAGCCATTTTGAACATAGATATAAAAGCCCAGGATGAACAGCTGATCCAATGTATCTGGCTGGTACTACTGCTTTTGACAAACACATCTGATGAGCAAACATGTCCTCCTAGCCACCTACACTCATACCCATCTGTTAGGATGGCAACATGCCTCTGCACAAGGTAACATGCCAGTATTAGAAGGCCAGAGAAACAAGCCAAGAGTAGGGCTAAGGAGAAATCTAAATAACATTGCACTTACCAGATCTTTCTGCATTTTATCCTACTTGTAACAAGCAGTATTTTACTGCTGCACACTGACTTTTTAAATTCAATTCCAGTTGTGTAGAATTACAGGACAAGCAGCACACAGGAAAGAAGAATTGGTCGGTTATGGATACTCACAGCTGCCAAAACCCCTTGAGATGGATTGCAGCTGGTAGTTGAGAAGCCCATTAAGGATATCTGTCAATTTACTTTGAACAGCTAGATACAGCAGGTGCTGCAGGTGAAGATAATTCCCTGGAAGACATTACCACCTGGGAGAGTCACAATCAACACAGAGAGGCTAACTACAAGCTCTGGCTCTATAATGACAGCCTGGGATGGCAAGAAGTGTAATTCATCCTGTCTGAATCATAATCCTTGTCATAAGTTTGTTCTATAAACCTGTGTGTTGTGCTTCTCAAAAAGCACAAAGTCTCAGAAAACTTCTTATTCATCCATAAGTTTGGAGTTTATGTACTCATTATAGTTGTGCGTCTTTGGCGCTGTGAAATGGGTAGGAATCATTCTGTGTTCTGCAAAAATAAACAGACAGAAGAAACTGTCATTTTACATTTCCAAGAATATAATGAGTGGGAGTTTCCTAATTTTGAGGTTTGCACTTTACCAAAAATAATTTCTGTTCTGATAGAAGTGCTTTGGTTTTTTTCATAAATATAAAATTGCCCCCAGCAGCTTTTAGCATATGTAGGCAGTTCTTTTAGAAACTATGACTTTCCAAAAGAACACGGAAAAATTACAAAATATCTCTTAACAAAAGTGATGATTAACAAAGTATTCTTTTATAGGTGACCTGTAAAATTTTGAGATGAGATTAGAAAATTATTTCCCACTTTGGCAATAAAACCCCATTTTCTAAGCTTTGGAAATTACCGGTTTAAATTATTCTGCCATATGCTGCTGTGTATACGTCTTTCTAAGCAGAAAGCCTTTGTGTTGGGATCTCTCTGAGACTCAGCCACCCTGATAGATCCAAATCTCCCGCTGACGGTACAAACTAGTTAGGACCTAGTCCAAAGCCCGATGGAAAAGACTGTTATTACCCCTACACTGTTCCCTTCGCCATGATAGCTGCACACAGTGGGGAGGTACAGTGCCAGCCTTTGATGTGATTAGAGTTAACTCTGAGATTCTTCATCCTTTCTATAACAGAACAGAGATGGGAGAAATTATTCATTTTGAAATGTTTTTAATTGTGAGAAATCTATGCCAAGGAGATGAGTCTTCCAGTTCTCCCTGAGAGGGACAATGCCAAATATTACAGCCATGATTGGAGAAAGCAACCAAGAAAGGGTGGCTGCACAGAGAGGAGGACAGGATAAGTGAATTTTCAGCTATGTCAGCCCCCCTCAAGCTTTTTTGCTTCACTCAAAGCAGTGCAGGGTCATTTTCCTCAAGAACACTGTGGAATATATTAGGATCTATCTTTCTTGATGACATTTTCTTGAAGAAAAAGAAAGAAGAAACTAGGCCGAAATTGGAGCTTGTTCACTAAGTACAGAAAAGAGGAACCTCGAATGCTGCTCTGTTTTCTACTATCGTCTCTATACACAGTGTATATTCTGTGTTTAATGGTTGTTAGTATCATGCCCTCTACAGTAGCTCATTCGGTCTTTATATAATCACCTAAAAATTCTCTGATTTCAACTTTATGTTATGAAAGAGATTTCAGTTGCCAATAAAAACTCAGTCCTTAGACCTGCTGCGATTTTTCCACTACCCTGTTTTTCACCCTTGCTTCAATGATACACCTGTCTGCTTTTTTTTTTTTGCCTATTTAGATTAAGAATAATATAAGGTGTTCATTATTCGCTCTTTGTTTTTGCATCATATCTAGCCCAAAAGGATCCAGCCTCTGTCCACTCAAGGCTAATACCATAAAATAATGTGATAAATAATGCTAACTATTTTTGTTTGTTCTGTTGTATCAAAATTTGAAACCAGACACTGAGAACAGCAATAGCTTGCACTCGTAAGAACCACTTCTCTAGATAATTTACTCAAGGAAAGCTCAGTTGTATATAATCTCAAAATATCACATACTGAATAGAGAAATAGTAGGTTAGTTTTCCTGAGTAGAGGAGAAATTCTCCTCCAAAGTTTGTTTTCTAACTGAATATTGCATTTCTCTGTAGGTTCTCTTTCTCACAACCTGAAAACTCTACATTTTCATCTCATTTATTCCAAGCTGCTGCTTAGAACTTTTGAAAAATAGCTACTCTGTATTAACTCATTGTTTGGAGTTAGATGGGATAATATTTAAATTCAAAAATACTAGTCAGACTAGTTTGGGTTATAGGGTGATATGACAGAATATGTCAATTAAATCATTATTGAGTTGACAGTGTGAAGAAAAGTTCATTCTTTTTATATCCAGTAAAAGAAACCCAAAGGACAAAGTGCTCATAAAGCACAGAAAAGAGAAAGCTCTATTTTTAATATATTTTGCTGTCTCGGCTTCACAGATGAGTCTTCTAATCATGCACTGAATTAGTAACCTACTAGCAGTGTTCTTAAATTTCAAATATACAATCAGCCTGATATCTTGCTGTTAATTTACCTAATGTATTAGTTCCACCTCTGAAACCCAGTACTGTTGTTCAACTGTGCAGCAAGCTACAGAAGTAATAAATACAATTATAGACACAATGCAATTTGCTTGTAAACAGCATCCTTCATACCTGAGGTAAAAAATGTTTTGTAGACACAATCAGTTATGGACTAACTAGAAAAGGAATATTTTAAGAAGTTATTTAAGTAGAGGGAGTTGGTTGTAGATGAGATGGCAAAAAGTTCCTTGGTTGCAGTTTTAAGTTAAAAGAGAGTTGAGAGAGAGCAAAAAGTCAAGCAAAGACCTGGAGCTGAAGAACAGGTTGGGAAGAGCAGACTGTGAAGAAAAGCAGAGCAAAGCCAAGAAGAATTTTAACAGACAGACATCTGGAACTTCCAGCATATCACACACCATTCTTCCATAATGTACCGCCTGTAACTTTGGCTGAATAAAATATCAAGGCACTTCTGAAAATTTCACTTGGTTCCCATCTACATATTTAACCAATTGAACACACTTGCAGGTCTGGTACTTGGCATAACAACAGATGCACACAACTGATAAAATGTTGGGAGTCAATATGATCGTTATGCCATGCACAATCCCTGTTACAATTTCATGGCAAAGCAGAAAGTATACGTTGGGTAAGTGGATATGATGGACGTTTTTTATCACTTGCAATTTGTAAGGTGTTTCAGCAGTCTGGGAAAAATTGTGGTAGCTAGGAGGTCATTTAAGTAACACAGTGAATAGACAGCCCAAGAAGATTATAAACTCAGTGAATCTCCAAGAAAAGGGAAAGAATTGGACTTGCTACATTTGTGCAATCCTATTCCAAAGAATAATTGGATAACATTAACAAAACTACCTCCCTTGTGAAAGAACCAAGAAGAAAATTGTGAAAACAGAGAGGGTGGGATTTCATCATCAAACAAAGAGAAAAAGTTCCTCTACAGCTATGGTTCCGATCCTATGTTCGTGTTTATGCTCCTTTTTTGTGACTCTGTAACCAAGAATTCAGTATTTCCCTTTACTGAAGGGGGTGAATCTTTAGTTTTATTTAAACTGCTTGTTTGTAAGTGTATTTGTAGCTAGGTAAAATCTCAGTTAGTGCTTACAAGCTGAAGCAGAGTGTTTCTTTGAAAACAATACATCCAGATAGAATGGTATCACAGACAAGCCCTGGGAGCCAAAGCAAGATTTGAAGAAGTTGTTTCCTGTAAACTTCAGTAAACAGCATCAAAAACATCAAAAGCCACCACAGAATGGGCAACTTTTTCAAAGAGGCATTGTCTAGTTCTTGTCTAGCATAGGGCAGGAAATGGAGAGATGGTTTTTAAGTTTCTGGGAAATCCTATGCCGCTACACTTTGCTTTTCAGTTGCTTTCCTAAAATATAACTTGGAAAGAAAAAATCCTCATTTTCTGTCTAGAGTTTCAGTAAGTAGCAAAATCTCTGAGGTGGAGACTCTCTTCTAATGCCTCTCAATTTATTCCTATAGTGTCTGAAACAGATAAGTCACGTACAAGTCACTACCTCAGTAAGAAAAACAGATAAAACTTATTAAGTCTCATGAAATCAAAACTAGAATAAACACATCATACAGCCCTACTGCCAGAGAAGCAGCAGAGTCTGACAGAGGAGCCTGTGTCCTCCTAGTTCTGCTTCTTGACTTTTTTTTTCCAGCAACAGAGGTGCACATTTAGAAATGAATGGAGATAGGACCAGACAGAGACTTTTCCAGCAACTGCTTTCCTCATTCAACAATTTTTCTCAACCACAGCAGTCTCTCGTGAATAACCTCCACAGTGTCCAGGGGCTCTGTGATTATTTCAGGACCAAATAAATGTGACTGATGGGAAATCAGAACATTAAAACGCTTAAGCATTGTGCAATCTCAACAGGTAGAATTGCTGTGAAACTGTTTAGCACGTTTTGTTGTTCTCAAAATTGAAACAACAGACACATTTTAAGACCCACTAGGAATCAAATTCTATCCTTCCTTTCTATCAATAAAAAAAAAAAAAACAAATTCCATACTTGCAGTTTTTAAGAACCAGTCTACATTTATACTTTGACTTACGTTAATCATTTCAATAATATTAGCTGAGTAACATTTTATTTAATGAATATTCCAAAGATCAGTTTCCACTCAATATCAACATTTTTCTATCTGAGCAATAGGAATATGTACTAAATTAATGGATATGATTCATCCATTTCGCAGATATTCTGAACTATCTTTTACTGTGTCAGCTGAAATAAACTTTCACATTCTTTGCAAAGTTGCATATGAATCTCTCTTGCTGGTTTCAAATGTGTAAATAAAATGAAATAGGAGCCAAGGAAAGACTGCTGAGCATTTGATAGAAACACTAAATGACGCATAGTGGAAAGGAGGGTCAGATCTCCAGATTTTTGCTTAGATCACACTTTCTTCATATAAGCTCAATTGTAAAAAGATTTGCTCAACACAGATACTGCTCTAGCAACTCTATTTGGTGCATTGCAGACAATACCATACCCAGAAATGTAGCAGTGAGCTTGAGAAGGAATCTTTTGTTCTACTTGCCCCACAGTATGCTACAAATACAACTCTTTTTTTAAAAAAAAGTCTTTTTGAGCGCTCACCCACTCAGAATTATCAGATTCAGTATTAACCTTCTTAAGGGACAAGTTAAGATTTAAAACCTTACTTTAAAGACAGTTATTGCATGTATTTAGACTGTATTTAAGACATAAAAATGAATTCAGCCTATATAATATCATTATTGCTCATCAAACGTATTACAATATGGTCTAAGAGCCAAATTTGACATGATTGTGGAATACTGGTATTGAGGAAGAGAGATAATCCTTGTTCCAATAGCTACCAATCTCATTCAACAAACAAGAATGGGTGGAAAGGAATATACCATTTGTGCCAATAAACAGAGACATGGCTGCAAGCCCCATGATAATTTCTGTGAATGATTCACTTTTATTTCATTATTTCAGCTTTTTGGGTGAGAATCACAGAAATCAGTCTGCATCCTTCAGTCCCTGTGAACAGTTTTGTGCAGCTCTCCTGCCAGCTCCTTTCTCAGGTAGAAAATGTAATTTCTGCTTACAAATCTAATTCCTTCAATACTTTAGGCACAAAATAATAGAAATTTGCATCACTTGGAACTTCCTAGTGATTACTATGATCAAAGTCTACAACTGCAATTAAGTGGTAGAGTATGTAGGGAATTAACAAAATATGTCCTTTAGAAGAATTTCAGAAGTCTGCTAATGAAGGGAACGTCATAAATGACATGTTGTTATATCCAGTGCTTGAAAAGCAGGCGAATGAAGCCCTGTGCTACGCTGTCTTCTTGCATGCTGTGCGTCATACTGGAAGGGATAGAGGTAGAGAGGGAACAGCTGCCTCAGACACCAGCAGGAATTCAGCATCAACAAATGGTCCCACAGAGCACCTGCTGTTTGGGCTACTGATCAGTTCAAATCCAGAAGCACGCTTCTGCTGCTCCCCTTGCTCACCTGCAGTATGCACTGAATTAATAATTCCTTCCGTCCACTCCTGTCCTGCTCTCCACAGTCACCCTATCCCTTTTGCTTCCGTCTGATCATGCAGCCCACTTTGTGATGGTGACTGGGGTTTTCTCACCATTCAAGGTTGCGTTTTTCTGACCACTCGAGGTAATCAGAATCCAGAATAGTAAATAAGTAGCTGAGAACCACCCGGAGTTGCTTGTACAGCTGCTTAACTTACTGTATCACTCAGCTGGAAAGAAGATATGAGGGGTTTGAAATGGTTTTGGGAATCCTCACATAAGACCCAGTTCCTGGAATATCTATCATGCTCAGCTTCTGCACCCTGTTACATTCAAGCAACTGAAGGCGTGTCAGCTGGTTGCTTTGGAAAGGACATGCTGATTCCCAAATACATATTTTTTCAGCTGGATTATGCCATTAAAAATGAGTTTTCAGATTTCATTGTCTCATCCTTTTCAGCCTGAAGTATAAGTAAGGAATTTGTGTTTCACAGAAGCAATCCAAAGTTATCCAAAACAAAAATAATTAGTAACTTCTGTATTTCATATTCCCCATCTGTAAGGAACAGTAAGTCAAATGTTTTAGGGGTGCTTTCAGTCTGGGAAGACAAGAAGTTGATTTTGAGCAAAAAGGAGATAAAGCAGAAGCCAAAACTGAAAACTAAAATTTGAGAACTTTTTTTTTTTTTTTTTACTTAAAACCAGTTTGGAAACACTTCATCTTTCTCTTCAGAATAAATCTGACCATTTTCAAGCTAAGGCAGTTATAGAATGGCTTAATGCAAGGTTTATATTGAAAGATTTTCTTAACTGTAACTTTAGAGACCAGAAGGGATTGGTGAAGCTTTAGATGGAATTCAACTCCCACAGAATATGCAGTTTCACAAAAACAGATATGCTGAGCAGAAAGAATGCAGCAACATAAGAAAGGCCTTACTGTGTCAAGCCTAAAATCTAGCCAAATGGTATCCTCTCTCCAGAAACAGCTGGAAGAAGGTAACTAGGGAAAAATATATGAAAAGGTAAAGCACACCCTGTGGCTTCCCAGATTTGGAGGTGCTTGAGACACAGGCAAAGTCTTTGCATTTGAGAGCTTATGATCAATTTTTATTCCATCGGTTTTTCAATACTTTTTGAAATGAGTAAACTAGAAAAAAAACTGTACACATATCACTTAAAAATTCCACAATGGAAATAATATATTATAAGGTAAATAATTTTGATAACTCATTTTGAAATAGCTTCATTTTATTTTTTTTACCCCACATTGTAATATAACAAAATATTTCAAATTCAAACATGGAGGGAAATATTTCTATTTTATTGAAATTAAATCTTTAGTATGAATCAGGAAAATATTAGGGTGCATTTTTTGTTTGGGTTTTTTTCCCATCATGAAGAATTTGGACATTTGGGACTGTATTCCACCTTAGAAATTTAGCTAAATTTTGCAAAACTAGACCTCTTGTGAAAAAAGAAGGTCCACCATACAAACAGCTATAGTCTTTTCCTCTCCACCTGACATAAATCCTTGACCTGTATCTTGCATGTTGTGCTTTCTAAGCTATACAAACATTAGGTAACATTATTTGAGCATCTTCAAATCACAATGAAGACAACTCAATGTACAGCAAAATATGTGCAGTCAGAAAATGCACAGGGAAGGAAGGGAAAGTGAAAGGAGGAAATAACTTCTACGTACTCATTTTCAAGTTCCATAAAGAGACATTTGTCATCACTTTCAGATGGGGACAGTCACATTTGTTTCTGTTTTCTATTACAATATAAATCTCTACCAGATTTATCATAGAATCATAGAATTGTTTAGGTTGGAAGGGACCTTTAAGATCATTGAGTCCAACCATCAACCTAACACTGCCAAAACCACCACTAAACCATGTCCCTCAGCACCACGTCTACCCATCTTTTAAATACCTCCAGGGATGGCAATTCTGCCACTTCCCTGAGCAACCTGCTCCAACGTTTGATAACCATTTAGGTGAAGAAATTTTTCCTAATATCCAACCTAAACCTCCCCTGGTGCAACTTGAAGCCATTTCCTCTTGTTCTATCGCTTGTTACTTAAGAGACTGACCTTCACCTTTCTACAACCTCCTTTCAGGTAGTTGTAGAGAGCGATAAGGTCTCCCTTCAGCCTCCTTTTCTCCAGGCTGAACAACCCCTCAGCTGCTCATCACAAGACTTGTGCTCTAGACCCCTCACCAGCTTCATTGCCCTTCTCTGGACTCACTCCAGAATCAAATTATAGTCACCTGAGATGAAAGTAATTAGAAATTAAATGAAGAAATAAAAGAGAATTTCAGGTTACAGAGGTTTTATATTTTCATAGGGATGGTTGTTACTGTACATCACTTCAGTACTTTTGAAAAAATTTCCCCTTTAATAAAAGATGGTTCCTCCTCAGTAATTATCTGTATGTGACCCTACAGTTATCTATCACTAGAGTAATATATAAGCATATTTTATAGAACACGAACTTAGCAGTCATATTTGTTTTAATGAGTGGTTAATCTGTTGTTCTAGATTGCAAAGGTCAGTGGTTTGGTTAAAATTAAAGCTTCCCATCATAAAAACACCTTATTCCAATATGCTTAAAGGGTTTTGGCACATACCTCTCCTGTATGCAACATGCGTAGGACACGTAATTAAGCAATTCCAGATGGAAACATGCAAGGGGCCAGGTGAATGACAGAAAGTACACTACTTTTAACATCCTGACCAGAACAACAGAAGACTATGAAAATGTAATCATGTCACAACTGCTTAGATATTAGAACAATGTTCTCTCATAATTTTATCATGAAGCATTTTTATTTTTATAACCTCAAACCACAGCCAAACCCTCTGAACTGGCCAAATGAATGAAGCAGCTTCTGGTTTCAGTCTCATATGGAAAAAAAAATGTACATTTTTCCAAACTTTTTGATTTCAAAGAGATTGGTTCCTTGCTGGGCTCCTGAAAATGTCAAGGCACCCTCTCTGTTCCTGCTCCCCAAACCCACCAAACTGGAGGACCTAGGGACTGCACTGCAGTTGCCACCAGGTCTGTAAAGCAAGCTTTCTTAGAAATGAGAAACGGCATGCACAGGGGCAAGAGAGGCACATTTCCAGGTCTCATCCCAATAGATAATGACCGGATGAATGCTCAGACCCTGATCTAGGAAGGTCAAACAAAGACATCTGACTTGAAAATCAATAAAAACAGGAAGTATTAAGAAAATTCCAGCCATTCTTGGGATTTTGTCCTGGTCAGCAGTGGTTTTACCAGGGGCTAAAAATGGCAGGCCACCTTCCCCTGCCTCAGCACTGTTGTGATGTAGCACAGCTAAGGTGGGTAGGTGAAGAAAGGTAGACCATTCCCTGCACTTCAGAGAACTACATTCAGCTTTCCGTTTTGTGACACCAAGATGTTTTTTATTCCCATCCTAACAGGCAGTATGACTTTTCTGCAAAGGCAGAATAATTCTTGCCCTTCCTTTGTAGTAACTGAAAGACTCACTGCAAGTTGAAGAAGGCATTTAATAATTGACTGTATTTTTTTCAGTCACGGAAAATAGAACTTTTCTTTAAGAAATAGATTAAAAACTCCTGATTCTGTCTGATAAAAAGTGAGTTAATTATACCACACTAAATTGCAGAAGGTCATACTGACATCTGGTGGCCTTTCATATCTACTAAAATTCCTCCCACCAGTTTCAGCAAATAATTAATGCAAGAATGGTAACAATGTCAAAATGACATTGTTTGTATCCGCATGTGTTTAGTGGGTATTATTCCAAACTTGAGTTAAGAGGTAATGACTCCACCCCTCAGTCCCATTCTGAAATACTGCTTTTTAATTAGATGCCATGTTAAGTCACGTTTGCTGCTGGCCCTGGCTGCAGGCATCAGAAAGCCACAAGCTTTCATAAACAGCAATTAAGGGTGCCAGAGCTGCCACAGCAGCTCTGCATCTGCTCTGGGAGTTATCAGGAGATTTCACAATGACACATTGCATTAAGCAGAACCACAGCCAGTGGGAGTAAAAACTTCTTATTAATATTATTGCTATTGTAGGATCTAGTAGATCTAAGCATGGACCAGGGCCCCATCAGAGAAAGAACTGTACAAACCATAAAAAAGATGGACCTGCCCAAAGTAGGCTGTGATCTAAGTATAAGACAAGGAACAGTCAATGGACTGAAGGTGCTACAGAACAGCACATCAGAGCCCAGCCCCTTAAGTGATGTAATTAAATAGGAACTTTTTTTAAAAAAGCATAATCCTCCTGTGGCAGTGTGAGAGCGCTACAGTAAAAATAAGGTGTGTGTGTGTATATATATACACACATAAAAAATTAATGCCTCCATGTGTTTCAAGTTATCTTCAAACAGCAACTCTGAGAAGGAAGGAGTGTCTCCCTTCCTGTTAAGGGAATGCAGATTTTGAGGGGAAAATATCTCAGGTTCATTTATGGGGAGGATTATTTGTCTAACAGGAGAAGAAGACCCCCTGAATGAGGTACAGAAAAGTTCTTGGGAGATACACTGCACCTTTACTGCTGTTAAAAGAAGAAGGAAAATATTGCCTTTACCCCTCTGAAACAAACAGTATTGTGTACTTTTGCACTCTTTGTTGTGAAAGAGATTGCTATGATGTTTCTATGGCTCTGAATGTCTTGTTGGAAAGGGGGAGAGACGCAATACGGACCATGCCTCCATGTGCAGAAAGGAAAAAGAAAATCAAACGAGCCTCTGCTGTTAGCTGTTACTGAGAATTTCATTTTAGGTCAATAGAAAAAAATCATGTCAGTTCCCAGATGCTGACTCCATCATAACAGATTATCAAGAACTGGGGTCTCCATGCCAGAGAATCAGGGATCCATCAGAAATTGCATTAATCAATGGCATAAACATCATTCTGAATCTGCCCAAGGAGGATGTAGGTATTTCCCACAGAAAGGACATTCTGAAGGACATCTCATAGTGTTAAAACTCTTCATTTCTTTTGCGTCATTTTAGTTCATTTAAGTTTCTCTGCTGTGATGTTCTAAGGTACCAAAAGTAAAGTAGCCAACCTATGGTTTAGGGGCTACATCTGCAATATTGCCTGAATAATTCGTTCAGCTTGCAGCCTACCAGCTACAGCCTGTTTCCTCAGGGTCCTCCAGAGGCAGGCAGACAGCAGACCGTAAGCCTGAATAAATTATTCTCATAGCCCAACACTTGCTTTCTGAAACTTGTCGACCTGTGGGGGACCATATGATCAAAAAGAAAGCCACTTCTGACTGCAAAACCCAACACCCATGAACACTTCCATCCCATGGCTGCTACGAGTCCTTTGCACAATGTGGCACAACCACTTTGGTGGTGGCAGGACAGACATGCCCAATGAAGTAATAGACCAGGTGTGCACCAGTCTTTGCCCACAAGTGACATGGTGCCAAAGTAAGCAGAGAAGCACAGTAGAATCCTAAGTATAATCTGCAGCATTTGCAGGTGGATACAGGTGCTTCAAATTTACGAATTAGTATTTTAACATAATAATGCCTGTTTGTATCAAAAAGTCACAAGAACATGAATACAAATGACGTAAGTGAAATACAATATTTGAATACTGCTAGAATGTGTAGACTTTATTTTCCTTTTTGAAAAAAGTCATAAAAATCAGTACCTTCCTGGGAAACATTTCCATTTTCATAAAATTACCTTTATGATAGAAAACATCTCTGTTTAAATTATTTCATCCAGTTCCAGTCAACATATTAATATTGTTATATTTTCAGCAATAAGTTAAGCATTTTAAAAGCAGGCATAAGATACAGCCATTTCCCAGAGTACCTTTACAATCCAGATAGACAACACAAATATAGAGGGCAGAAGTGTCAAAAAAACAAAAAACAAAAAACAAACCATGAATGGAAAAGAAGCTTCTGCCTTTTAGCCCCGTAATTTAGCAAGAGGAGAGAAAAGTGTGAAAACCCTTCAGAAGTTATGGACCATTCCCAGAATGGAGGAAGTCTGAAAGCCTGTTGGCTAAAAGAATTTGAAAAGAAGGTGCTGGAAGATGTGGCTAACTGGGAGAAGACATGAGGGCAGGTTTGTGAGGGCAGCTTTGGGCAACATGAAGCAGGCAAGGAAAGGAAACTAAGAAGCTGAGGTGAGAGATGGACTCAGGAGCCTAGTACAGCCCTTGGCCATGAGCCAGTAGTGTTGCTTCAAAGGAAGCCAGTAAAGGGCTTGCAGGTGATGCCAGGAGTGAGCAAGGAAGATGCCTTTGAACGAGGGAAAAAATTCTGCGGCCACAGAAATCCCCCAAAAAAGGAGGCATGGCATATAAAGGAAAACACAATCTCCATGTAAACAACTAGGCTGATGAACCTGCAGAACGTGACTGCACATTATGATTGCCCTCCAGGAAAAGGCCCAGTCACAGCTCTTAAGTTAAAACAAAAAATATGGATTTTTTTATTATAACCACCCACTGAAGCAAACACATTTTGCTAATGACCTAAAACCAATAAAAAATCCCAGTTACTCCATCAAAATCAAAGCAATGTCTGTGAATTTTCTGACAGCCCATTTCATGTTACCACAAGGCACCTGCAGTAAACTTTTAAATTTAGTTCATCTTTGCTTCTTACTGGTCCATAGGCTTCTAAAATTTTGCATTTTGTGCTTGTCACGCCCCACTCAGACCCGCTCAGAAGAGGGATGGGGGACGATGATGACTGTGACTCAGATTTGCAGATCCTCAAAGAGACAGAGAGAGTAAGAATGAGAGATACCACCAGTCCTGGTCCTGGTTCCAGCCTTGGTGCAGCCAACAGTGGGGGGGTCTCTGGTTCAGGCTTCCACCTTGCTGCGTAATTCAGATGAGTTTTTCCCCACCTGAATCACACAAGAGATAAACATGTGTCAGCCTTATCAGTGCTTTGAGCACAAGGCTTGCATCGTCCAGACTCCATCTTGTCCACCCCACAGCTACAGCTTCATTTCAAGGTACTTGAGAGTGTTTGAGACATTCAGAAATGTTCAGAAGGCCTCCACCTCCACCCCCTCGCCTTTATCTCTCCTCAGGCTGCTTCTGTCAGTCTTTGTTTTTGGGAATTTACAAGTCATCTTTTACAGTACTATGTTACCCAGCCGATACTTCTAATAAAGTTATGTGACTTTCGATATAAAACTATTTCTAAAGTGATTTTTTTAAAGCATGTACAATGTTATATTTTTAAGGAAAAATGACAAAATCTTTGTGGCACAGTCACCTGATGTATCTACTTGTTAACCAAGACAGTTCACTGGCTGTACATTTACAAGCCAGAGAATCAATTTAAGTTATTATCACTAGTGTTAAATTCAAGGATGTAATGCATCTGAAAAGTGAATGTCTTTTATTCATGTACTAGTCTGCTAAACGAGCAAAGCTATCAGCTGCAGTGAAAGCCTAAATCACAGTAGGAAAACCATGAAGATTTGTATTCATCTGGGAACACCTTCATCATTTTCTATATTAATATAAAACAGGGAAGTCTTCAACTGTAGTATACTAGAAACCAAAAGTCAAACCTGCAGAGAACTTCTCAGTCACAACTACATTCAAAAAATCTAAAATAAATTTATAGAGAAAACTAAAATAATTGGATACAGATATATCAGAGAAGTCCACTTCTTAGACGTATCAGTATGCTACAGCCTCAATAATATTTCTACAAGGCAAAGGCTTTGTACATAAAGAACAGATTTTCAAAGAAGAACACCAAACAGACTGCATAGAACCTGTAGTTCCAGCATGTGGCAAAAGAAAACATGAAGTTGAAACCATTGTGGAAAGTAGCATGATTTAGTAGCTGTTTCACATCCATAGCCTCAAGAGACTGCTAGAGAGAAGCTTTTGGCAAAGTATGTACTGGCTAAGTCAGGAAATTGATACTGCTCCTCATCTTATCTCCTCATCACTACAAGTTCATTCTACGGGCACTGAGGACAGCCTAACACTCTGAAGATCTTAGGACCATGAAGAAGTTTGTAGCTGAGTTGTCCACGTGCTTTCTAAATAAATCAATTAAGAGAAATGACATCTGATGTAAAACTTCAGGCAAATGTTAGTCAAGCATTACTGAACTATGAAAATACACAGTAGCAGGGCAGAAGGAATAGCTGCCTATATCTAATTGGTATCTTATTAGGACAGGGCACTCAAAAGAACTTGCAGACATTATTTTGAATCGTGTTACTTTATAATGCTTCTTTCCCTTCAAACCATAACTCCAGAAGGCTTCTTGAACTACTCAGGAGCAAGCCAAATTAGACCCACCAGGTAGTGAACTCTTTCTTGTAGTGAAATTGTAGTGAACTTATGGACCCATTTTGTTTTACAGGTTAAACTGGAATGAAGCCATTGGAGTGCAAACATTGCCTCCGGCAGTCACTGAGACAGCAAGTCAGGCTGGGTCACTCCAAAGGTCCAACAGCACACCTGGCAGCGAGAGCTGGCAGCAGGAAAAAAAGGCCTTTGAGTAGCAGCTGAGTCCCTGGATTTATTTTTTTTTTCTCCTCTTTTACGAAATCAATTATTTAGGGGACATCCATGCCGATTACCTAATTACCTTGTGCCTACAATGTAGTTGGCTTGCCGTGCTCACACATCTGCATGCAAACACTAAAACAAGAGGAATTAAATTCTTTGGAAGAGTAAAAACTTAATATGATGAGTCTCTCCATTTTAAAAATATATCTGATTCCAGGTGTACATGTCACACAAAGAAATAGCAGATCGTGGTGTTTGATACAAATTATCCTAGATGAAAGAAGGCAGCCCTACAAAAACTAAGAAATTGATACTTGTGAGTAGCCACTTTACTTACTGATTACTCCATAAGAATAAGGCAAAAAGATTACCGACGAGGGATTATTATCCCCCAGACTGCACTTTAATATTCACCATGTTCAGTTTCCCAGCAGCAAAAGCAAGAGTGCACATATGCCCCCGCTCTATCTTGGGGCATTAGTTTATGAATTCAAGTAATGAGGGTTAGAGCAGCATTAACCTTGGAATAATTCCTGCTAGAAAATACTCCCAGCACTTTCTTAACTATTACTATTTACATTTACACAATATGGTAGAATTTTTAGCATTCCAAACTTAAGAATAATCTTTTCTCCTCAGAAAATTTAAATTGCTCCTCTATAGCTTTATTTATGGGGATAAAGAGTCCAGGTAGTGCAATAATTTTTGAATTTACTTCAGTCAGTGTTTAAATTTTAAACATTAGACAGGTCCTCATAAGCAATTTTGAGTAACCAGAAGTCAAACTATAGCGTCATGCATCAGCTTTCATTCAGTCTAACACAAACTGATCTCTGCTTAAACTGACGAGAAAATTTCCTGAGCAAATCTTCAGACTTAGGCCTCATTAGAAAAATCTTCTCTCTACTGATATAAAAAGGAATTTTTCTCTGCCTCATAAATACAACACCCTGCAAGAAAGCAGGACTTTGTCATTCATGTATATAGGAAGGTTTCATTGCAAACCAGCCCTGTATAAGTTCAACAGAAGTTCATACTTCATACCAAACAAAACAAGCAGTGACAATGCTGAGCAGAAGAGTGCTAAAACCTTTCCACAGTGAAACATTTGTTGCTTACACTACTCTGTGTTAGCAGTTGTTTGATCACAGAATGGGCTAAGCTGGAAGGCAACTCTGGAGATCATCTAGTCAAATTCCCCTGCTCAAAGTAGGGTCACCAACAGCAGGTTGCCTAGGAACATGTCCAGATGGACTTTTAATATCTCCAAGGATTAAGGCTCCACCAATTCTTTGGGCAACCTGTTCAGTGCTCAGTCACCCCCTCAGTAAAAAAATGTGGTTCCTGATATTCAGACAGAACATCCTGTGTTTCAGTTTTTGTCCATTGCCTCTTTACTGGCTCTGTCTTCTTTACTGCCCTCTACCTGGTATCCTTACACACGGATAAGATGACCCTAAGCCTTCTCTTCTCCAGGCTTACCAGTCACAGCTCTCAGCCTCTCCACATAGTTCACATGCTCCAAATCCTTAAGCATCTTCACAGCCTTTTGCTCACCTCGGCCCAGCATATCCATGTCCCCTTGTATTGGAAAGTCCAGAGTGGGACCAAGCACTCCAGATGGGACCTCACCAGTGCTGAGGAGAGGGGATCCTCCCCTTGACCTGCAGGTGATGCAGTGCTGTTCCTGATGTAGCCCTGGAGAGGCCATTACGGTTCCTTGCTTCAAAGGTGCATTGTTGGCTCAAGTTCAATTTCTTGTCCACCACGAACCACAGTTCTTTTTCTGCAAAGCTGCTTTCCAGCTGATCAACATGCAGGCTATACCAGTGTAAAGGGTTATTTTTCCTCAGCTGCAGGAGTTGGCTTGTCCTTTTTTTGTACTTCTATAAGTTCTTGATTATCCTTTTCTCCAGGCTGTTGAGGTTTTTCTGAATGGCAGCAAAGTCCTCTGGGATATCAACCAGACCCTCGGTAAACTTGCCAAAGGTGCACTCTGTCCCATTGTCCAGATCATTAATGAAGGTGTTAAACTCTATTGGCCCTGGCATCGACTTCTGGAACATACCGTTAGCAACTGGCCTCCACTTGGACCTCAGGCAACTGACCACAACTCTATGAGCACAGCAGTTCAGGTCATTTTCAAGCCACATCACCATACACTTACGTACCCTGTATTTCATCACTTATTGTAGACAGTGCTGAAAATCTTGCAAAAGACAAGATTAAAAACATCCACTGCTCTCCTCTCATCCACCAAGCAGTTCTTACCATAGAAAGTTATCGTGAATGTTAAGCATGACTTTCTCTATGTAAATCCACACTGACTTCTCTCAATCATTTTCTTGCCCCTCACATTTGGAAATGGTTTCCAGGAGGATGTACTCCATCGCTGTCCCAGGGAGTAAGGTGAAGTTGCCCATCCTGTAACTCCCCAGATTCTCCTTCTTATTCTTCTTGATAGTTGCCTTCCAGCTCAGAGCCATCTGTGCCCAAGGTGCCAAGTAAATATATTTGCATGGTCTGAATTCAACTCACCATGTCCTGCTGAGGGGTGGAAGAGAGCAATGCCAGCACAGCCATACATGAGCAAATAATTGCCAGCCATCCAGAGAGACTCATGCTCATGCCTGGCTGATCTGGAACCATCTGGAAAACTATCTGTATCCATCTGTGAAGATACTTGTGCAAGAAAGCAAGCTGCAAACTAAGAACCTCAGAATCTGAAGTGCTGGGCTGAAAGTGCTCTCACCACATTAAGGCATAAAGTTGTCAAACACCTAAATGTAATCTAGTCACCTGGGGATCTCAGAGTCAGAGGAATGAGGCAGAACAGAGAACAGTTCACCCCATTGTAAAAGGTCTAGGATAGATCAAATTAATCCCATTGTGCAGCTCGCTCTTTCTCCATGATGTCGAGAAGCCAAAGATAACTAATTTAGTCTTTGATACCTAACTTGTATCCTCCAAAGTAAAGTAAGATGATTCTCCTTTTCACTTTGCCTTCTTTAATTTTTAGTTAGTTATAGAAATGTAGAGGTAAAACATTATCAATAGCAGCTAAGATTCCTCAGGCATAAGGTCTTAGGTCATCAGCTCTAATCTTTCACACCAAGTCAAGGGGAAAAATATACACCATTCTTGGGAGACAGATATTGGTCTAATCTGTTCTCAGAAAATTCTCTTAGCAGAAATCCCATCCCATGCCTTGGCAGCTTGTTCCTGAAACTGTCACCTAATCTCAACCCTCCCTTAGAGAAAAGTAAGGCAATTAAATTCTTATACACAATGGCCATGCAGAGTAACAGATCACACTCTAGTTTCTTTTTTCAATAGCTTTTTACCTCCACTATTTGTCTTCTAGAATAACACAATTCAAATGTTCAGCCTTTCATCCTAAATCATATTTTTAAAATTTTTTGTATTTGTATTACTATCTTACATGCTCTCTCCAATTTATCAGCATCTGCCTTAGCATGAAATACCCAGTATTGGCCACTAAACCCCAGCCAAAATCTTACTACTGCCAACTTAGCAGAATGATTAGTTGCCATGCCCTCAATACAAAACTTGCGTTAGCATTTCCCAGAATGACACTTCCTGTTAATGGTTTAGCATTGTGCTGTTTAGTCAAAAACAGTTTGTACTCACTCAAATACTTCTTTTCCATGTTAGCTGTAGTACTTTGCTTTATACTAATTCTTAGCAATGAGTCTTTGTTCTGCCATTTGTGCAACCTCTTCTTGATATCCATCATTAAATCCCCCTGACATAGAACAGTTGTATTCTCCTTATCTTTGCCATGCACCAGACATATCACACACAAGGGAAGAGTCTTTGCAACAGAATCATTTCACTTTCAAAGGAGCTGTAGCAAAATAATGAGTAAAATGGTAGAAATTATACAATGCAATATATTCTAAACCAAGGAGAGTGATGACAACCCATGAAGCAAAATCTTCCCCAAAACAGTAAGCTTTCCAAATTCATGAAGATACCTAGCTAACAAGGCCAAGTAGAAACTGTGGATTAATAAAAAATGTTATTAGAGGCAACAATTTAATTGTTTGACATGCTTGATTGCTCATGTATAAAATATAAACAATGTTAAATTAAAACAAATAACTGAGAAAAAGGAGAGGGAGGCTAAGTGTTGAAACACAGGCACTCTAATATATGTTCAGGCTAAGGAATGTAATATCAGGAGGGCCATAAAACAGAACAGTGAAAGACAACTATAATGAATTGGAAGCACCTTAACCAGGGCAAGAGGTAATTAACCCCACCGACAAGGTAACAGTCTACAGCAAGAAGTTTGAAAAGAAAGGATAGAAAGCTGAAGGTGCAGTTAAAGACAGACATGTCAACTTCAACTGAAATGAAAGAAATAGGGTAACACAGAGTTAGAATCCAATCCAAGAACTATTTCTTGATGTCACTAGTACACATGAGCTAAAAAAACCCCTCAAAACAAAAACAAAGCAAACAAACAAAAACAAACTAACAAACAAAAAACAAAAAGCCAGGTTGTCTTCCATGCAGTGTGGAACAAATGACCAACTAATAAAGAGCATGACTGACACACTGAATAATCCAGTCTCAAAGCAACGACTAATTCATAATTTTCTATATCATTTAGTCCAAATATGTAGAAAATGCCACTGTAATCATTAAGCAGTAAGTTGTCAGGACATATTCTATGTCTTCTGAAGAGCAGACTTAGAAATGCCATCAAAACATGAAGACTGTATTTATGGAGCTTTTCGTTTTTCTTAACTATGTTTTTCCTCTTTTTTAGTATTCCTTTGGTTGTAAATTGTATTCATTTTTCATTCTAGTAATTAAATCTTATCAGACAAGAAAATATGTTTTTATTTGGCAGGGGGGAAACAAAGAAAGCAAGGGGATATATTTTTGCTCTTGTAACTTGTGTTTGACACAGTGAATCAAAGCAAAGACTGCAGTTTAACAGTGTATAGGCTGAATAGTCCAGAGAACAGAACAAATTACTGCAGTCTTAAAGGGAATCAGCTTCTGTAGGATCTTTTCCAAAAATGCATTTACATGAAACGTGTATGTTTATTACAGATGTGTGGGTAAGGAGTAGATGTGCTCACCTGCAATACAAATATCAGGACGCAGCATAGTTAAAACAGGCTCACACAGAGCTGGTTGTCCAGACAGCATTTGAGTATCTTGAAGAAGGGAGACTCCACAACTTCCTTGTGCAACTGGTGACAGTGCTCTGTCACCCTTACAGCTAAAAAAACCCCATGTTTCCTGATGTTCAGAGGGAACCTCCTGTGCTTCAGTTTGTGCCCGTTGCCTCTTGTCCCATCACTGCGCACCACTGAAAAGAGCCAGACCTCAACCACTTTTCACCCTCCCTTCAGATATTTGTATGTATTGATGAGATCCCCCCAGGTTTTCTCTTCTCTAGACTAAACAGTCCCAGCTCTCTCAGCCTTTCCTCAGATCTGAGATGCTCCAGTCCTTTAGTCATTTTAGTGGTCCTTTGTTGGACTCTCTCCAACAGTTCCACATGTCTCTTTTACTGGGGAGTCCAGAACTGGACACAGCACTCCAGGTATGGCCCCACCAGTGCTGAGTAGGGTCGACTTGCTAGCAATACTTTGTCTAAGGTAGCCCAGGATCCCATATTCATTCTTTGCTGCAAGGGCACATTTCTGGTTCATGGTAAACTTGTTATCTACCAGGACCTGCAGGCCCTCTTCTGTAAAGCTGCTTTCTAGCTGGCCAACCCCCAGCAGGTACTGTTGTGTGGGTGTGCTCATCCCCACATGCACTTTCCCTTGTTGAACTTCATGGGGTTCCAGTCAGCTCACTTCTCCAGCCTGTCAAGGTCCCCCTGGCTGGCAGCACAACCCTCTGGCATATCAGCCACTCCTCCCAGTTTTGTGTCATCAGTATATATAGTGAAGACATACACTCTGTCCCATCATCCAGATCATCAATGAAGATGTTGGACAGGACTGGACCCAGTATTGACCCCTGGGATACACCACTAGTTATAGGCCTCCAACTAAATGTCGTGCCACTGATCACCAACCTCTGAGACCAGTCACTCGGTCAGTTTTCAATGCATTCAGCTGTCTGCTCATCCAGCCCATACTTCATCAGCCCCTCTGTGAGAAAGCACTGTCTGTGTCCACTAGTATACACACTGATCTTGAGAAAAAAAACCAGCAGAAGTGAATGCTTTAACATCAGAATTATTTTCAAAAGGAAAATAGAATTAAAAGTTCTTCGTTTTAATTATCAACTTTTACATAATACTAATCAACATCTAATAGAAATAAGACAGCATCAAGTTTTAAGGGCTTTAAATCCTTTAAAACTTGGGTACCTTCAGAGATGAGCCTACATCTTTATTTACGCGTCTGAATTACAGATTTGGCTTTGATGGAATGAGTGCCTTCAAGCCCTATTGACAAGTGTTTAAAAACTGTGGTTTTGAGGATTTTTTTCATCAGAAATAAAACATGAGATGTTTCTTTTTTCTCCTTGCTTTCTTCAGCTACACCTGAAGGCCTTCCTACAACTGTGTTCCCTCCAGGAGAAGAGCAACAAATAACTTTATAAGATTGTATTTCAGATTACGGCATCCCATTGGTAATACTGCTAAGATCTATATTGTTGAAGTGGGAAAGCAGGAGGATGGAGAAAACTGAAAATAATTTGCTCTTGACCACAAAAATTGTTGTAAATTATTGGCCTATTTAAGTCAGAGATTTAATATTAACCTCAGTGGAGCAAAATCCGATGCGAGTAGAAAACTATATTTTATCTTTTCTGTCTCACTGTTTACTGATGAATTTGCCTTGAGCCTTCTACAAAGTACTCCGACTTTTGTTTTAGCAAATGCTTTGTTAGCTGCAAGACTTCTTAAGTATTCTTTTAATTACAATCAGAACTTAAAAGTAAGGCAATTCCCTGCACTTGCAAATATTTGAAATGTTTAAAATTTTATTGAAATTCACTGTGTTTTATTCAATTTCTAAGATACATAGGTTGAACTGAAATAACTCATGAAGTATATGGAGATTGTTTCTTTATTTAATTCCTAAAACACACAAGTGTGTTTATGCTTTGAAATTAAGTTTAGCTGCCTTTCATCTTAATATATATCAAAGGAAAATTCAAAACATTCGGTTTAGTCAATACTAAACAGAAACTGTACCGCCTTTTACAGTTCCCAGCCCTTTTTCTCTTGAACTGTTTCACCTCTTATTGTACTTCTTTTGGGCTATCTAAAAGAGCAGCAAGAGTGAAGCACCTGCTTTTCAGTGAATGTCATCTAGTTGTACTCATGCACAAGAGAAATGGACTCAAGGATCCCCATATCACCAGAGTTATCTGTTGCACAGCACTCTGTCAGATGTTCACTGAACCCCACCTTCCTAAAGTTATCATTTTGGCATGGGTAACAGTAATGTGTGAGGAAGATAAAGGGAGAAAGACATCTGCCATCAACCATTTTAAGCAGGAAAATAGATGCCTTCAACAAGAAAAGAAGTTTTTAGTGGGATGCTATTAATCTGTAACAATGTCTTCTCTCTGTGACTATGACAGATTATAAAGAAGACGAGAACAAGGAGCCTGGGAAAGCTTGTAACATCTGGTGTTTATTTTGATGACATTAGTCACTCCTTGCACTGTGGTGGCTGCAAGTGGCATGTAAGTAAATACATCTTTCAGGAGCCTCAGTCCAAATATCCGAATCTGTTCCAAGATAGCAGCTATCCACTTGCTACAGATAAAACAGAATATAAACCTACCTGCTGATCACAGATGCAACCAAAGATTCTGTTACACGGCTAACGATTAACTTACTTACTGAGTCTTTAATGACTTTAAGTTGCTTGTTAGCAATTGCTTACTATACATAATACATAATTCCTATTGCTAGAAACTTTTAAAACCAGACTGTGTAGAACACTACAATGTGCACTGCAGGAATGAATCCTGAATTGGCAGAAAAACTGACTTTAGAAAGCTTAACATACCATTTAATCTCTAACTTCTACAGCTCTCTGCTGTTGCCTTCATTGTTTCTGTGTTAAGCCTGTGACTGATCATTAAAACCATGTTTTCATGAGTTTGATCTGTGATGTTAGCTTTAACACTTCTCTAAATCTGCTCTTCCCTTTAAATACACCACTATCTCTGTTCTGCAAGCTGTCTTCCCCTAGGAGTTTCTAGTGACTTTTTAGGTTCTTTAAAAAAAGAAGATAAGAGCATTCAGACAATGACCTCTCCCAAAATTAATCTCTTCTTACTTTGTAAGACCTACATGGCCATTCAACAAAACTGCCAGCAGCCGCTGGGTCCTCTTCAGGATGAGAGACCTGAGGGAAAACACTGAGATTGAAAGCAGTCTCCCATTAAATAAAATATTTCAAATATTTTATATGTAATATATATTAATTAATACAAAAATTCAAGCCATACTTTTTTAACTAAGATCTTATTTTACCTGCCATACGACTTGACTCAATCCCACACATTAACAGCAGAAGGTAACAAATCATCCAGCCAATATTATGGCTGAACAGGAGGAAGTTCATGGAAGAATCACCCTCAGTCATTATTCAGAATTGCTCAGGGAATTATTTTTGACTTCTTTGTAACTGTACAGATTTCTTAGGTTAGTTCATTAATACTTATCCAACGTTCAGCAATCAGAATTTAAAATCAGTAAGTTAATTAGCACAATTAGCATACATGTTAAAACTGAAAAGTGTTATCACTGCAATTTAGTAACTTTGGCTGTATGCTAGTAGGAAAAAGCAGTGCTCAGAACCTGACTTTTTCACAGTAAAGCGGGCAGGAGTTTTGACACTGAGTTCAAGGACAGCAGAATCATGTTCCTACAAGATAGATATTAATAGTCAAGTGCATAAGACATGAATGAAGATGAACTTAGCAGTAAAAGTTTATATCCTATCCCATAAGAAAATGGACCATATTAAGGTTTTTATTCTTCTTATAGCTACTTCCAGGAGCACGATGTGTCTTAATCCTGATGTATTTTGTGCTTGACGCTGTGCATCATGTACTCCAAATGCTCTTCAATAGTCTAAACCAAAAATCAGGCAGTGCTTTCTCTTCAACTTAGGTTGTAACCTAACTACAGCAGGGGCAGATTTTTCTAGGGCTTGTAGGTGCTAACATAATATCAATTAATAAATACAGTCATGATTATGATTATTTGTCATGCAAGTGAGGTCAAAACTGAGTATTTGGGGTTTCTTTTCCTTAGTGTGATAAGTATTTTGCTACTTTTTAATGCTCTAGCAAGTATATTACCATGAAAGGATAAATGATAATCTATTATTTGTACTGCTGTATGTCACACATTAATCAATAGTTGTTTCCATCCTCCAACATACTGAATAATAAGTCAGTCAAACTCTGTCTATAAATTAAAATAACCCATCGAAAAAGAGTATTATTTTGTGTGCTTGTGTGCATAGGCATAGGCATGAAAATAGCCCTGTTCTAAATGGGACAGTGACTATGCATCATGCAACAGCATCTCACTGCAGCTATGACAGGGAACCAGCAGGCTCTGATGGGGAAGCCAACAGCTTCGTGCTTTGCTCTGCAACTTCACAGAAACCTTGCACACGTATTTACGTGTGTACATATGTGCATATACACTCCCACCAAATCAGAGATCCTACACTGCATATCTACTTTGTATGAGAAAACATAAGAGCTTGCCCTGGCTCCCCCTTCCTTTCCACAGGCAGTAACACAGGAATATATTTGTGCAGACGGTAGTATCTTTCTTTCCTTATTTAAACTTGGAATATTCTGATTAGCACATCCTAGGGCGTACAAGAGATTGATGTAATGCCCCTATTTCTAGCAATGAATCAACTCTTCAGTGTGATATGGGTACCTATTAATTATGTAGTGCTCCCATTTTACAAAATCTGTTTGCGAACTCCTTCTGGAATACTAATTAGCTACACAGTACATGTTATAGGCTTTGTTTCTCTCCAACCTACATACAGCTAGTCCCTGTTATTCACTGTGCTTATATTTATATTCCATTCATACTGCTTAACCCTCAGCTTTTCCCACAGTAACCCCCTAAGCCTCAGCTACAGAATCCCTAACCAGGATTCCTGAAAGTGTTGAAGGTCGGTGCCTGGCTGATACCTGAGGTTGCACGTGGGACTAAGGGAGGAGGACTTCATAGTCTGGAGTACATATGAGAGGGATGGTAAGAACCATGTTGTACAACAGATGGTAAGACCCATGTCCCACCACAGGAGCAAGAGAAAGTGTCACCATGCTCACCAGGCCAAACCCAGGGTTCAAGCCCAGATGAAATATGCCACATAAAAATATTCCGTGCAGATAACCTAATTATGCCACCTTCCAGGTGTATTCAGTGTAATCATTGTCCGATTGAAATGACATGATTTTCATTTGAAATCGCAAGGCTACCTATATTTCACAGATTTGTCCTATAGGCATTGACAACTGATATTTTAACAAGACACTTGCTATTAGCACTTTTAACTTGCTATTTTCAAAGATGTCGTTCTGTGTTCAAATCAGGAGAGAAAATTTCAGCTTTTAGTGGCCAGCAAGAGATTTCCCCATTGTCATAATGGGATTTGGTCACTACCTAGATGAGCAGGCTTTTTGCCCATTAACAGAAAAAAAGTGTAATTTTTCCAGCAGATTCACACCTGCAATAAAGGAATGAAAGAAACAAAGTTTGTAATTGCTTCTGTTGTTCCAGTTTCTATTTTGTACAAACCATCCATTCATATAAAAACATATTTTGATTCAGATAAGATACAGAATTAAGATGTCTCAGTTACTTATTTATAATTTCTTAAGTGAAAGTTGAAGATAAAATTGAAAACAAAACATTCTAGTTGCTGAGACCTTGCTGCTCTAGTTCTTTGGAAAAATTGTTATTTGAGATGGGGAAGAAAGAAGTCGGCTATTAACAAGGTTAAGAAATTTCATTAGAAGCAACAGGGTCTGACTATTTAGTTAACAAGGAGCAGGAATACTACTTAGGATGCTTTTAAGTAACATGTATGACACGTAAGAGAGTGGAGTAAGCGTTAGCTTGTCTGCACTATGTAATGTGACCATACAAAAGATCGTTGCCGTGTTTTCTTTTAGTCATTCTCCCATTAGATAATAGATTTCATGTCACATACAGAGCACTGCGTAGCCTTAATGTCACATGGGAAGCATAGATTTTGCCATACTTTCTGTACATTAGTGGATACAATTCATTGAATTACATCTCATCCTATGAAAGGGAAAAGAGTATAAAGATATCAATTAAATCAGTACTGTAATGTATATGGAAGACGTCTTAGGGGTGTCATGCTTGAACTCCTCCTCTTTGTTACAAGACACATTACTGAGAAATCTCCGACATACTGTGACTTGTCCTAAGCATTTTTTTCAGGCAGTTTTCAAAAAAGAATTCTGCAGGTGTGTAGTTCTTCTCCCCACCTCAGTTTCCATTTTCTTATCTATTCTCTACTTTGTAACTTAACTTTTGCAGAGGTTACATTTTACTAGTTCTGGGATCTGAATGTCATTCTGTTCCATTTATACACCTGGAATATTTACAATTGCTCCCTCAGAGATCTACAGACAGGTTCTCAGACCATTTGTCCCTTGACTGGTTGTTAAGACTATCTAAATTGCAGTATGTTCTTATTTTAGGTCTCCAGCTAAGTCTATGTCATAAGGTTATAAAGAATCACTGAATGAGCTAAAATTCAATGTCCCATTTCTTCACTTCATAGGATCTCCACGCAGTTAAGTTTTGAAGACTTGTTTCACTGTGTTCCTATCAAGAAGGCATTTAAATTCCAGAAGGAGACAACCAAATTCTTTGTCTTTCAGACACTTACTAGTCCTTTCTCCTTCTTTCAGTGAGGTATTAGGTCAAAATTAAGCACTTCTGGCCAAGACTGATATTCTCTTCTTCACTTAATTTCAGACACTACATTTATTTTCTAAAGCCTTTTCACAACCTGTGGGCATGAATGTGAAATATTCATTGATCAATTTTCAGTCCAAGTAGGACAGGTTATCAGGAGCTTGTGCACTTCTGCATTATGCCCTAAACATTAAAAGCCTTTCAGGGACTGATCTTTCAAACACTTAATTGTGTAATCAAGTTTAATGGAACTGCTCACGTGCTTGAAATTAAGCATCCACTTCAGTATCATGCTGAACCAGACCCTAACTCTTCTTTATTACCAACAATTACTGAAGACCCATTTTTTCTTTTAATTTTACCTAGCCTGTCAGACAAACATACCAATAAAACCCAATCTGTTATGGTCGTTCTTATGTACAATAATCCTCATCCGACATCACCTGAGCCTGAAGTAGACAATAAATAAAGAAGCTTATAACTGCCAGGCATAAAACAAGACAGTTACACCAATGATTTTGGTTTTGAAACATTTTAAGTCTTTTTAGAACATAGCAAGTATAGAGAGAGTAAGAAAAGGAAAGCAAATGAACCCTGCCTTAGAGCTACCTCTCAAGCTATCAAAGAAATCTCTGACATCATGAGACATACAATATACCTGCAAAAAAGTTCTGTGATAAAGGTACAATATTTGTTAACAACATTCTCCATATTTGTGAAAATCTGATACAAAACATTAATTTCTATAAAGGCACGACCCTGCAAATTTGTGTAAGTAACCAATTTCTATGAAATTTCTGGGAGTTTATGAGGATGGAGGGCACATGAATTTTGAAGGAGGCACTCAGTGTCTTTCAGACCACCTCATAATCACCTGTCATGCAAAATCACATATCTGAAAAATCTATGGGGCTTTAAGTTCATCTTTGCATTTTGCAAAAAATCAGGGATGACATTTAAGGATAGCTCTTGTCAGATGTAAGTCAATCTACCTTTATACCCTCCCACTTTGTACTTCATCTCCCCAGGCTTTTCTCAAAGTTAATAGGTTGATACCTTCCAAAACACATAAATTCATACCTGCCAAAGTACATGGTGTCACACTGCTGCCTCTTTTCACACTCCATCTGCTGCATTTGTTGTTTCTGACCACACTTCCCGCCATGCCACCTCCCACTTGGGCCTATTTGCTTGTAAATTGGAAAATGTTTATAACTGGGCACACCTCGGAAATTAGTCTCTGCCTATGTTTCTTCCACTAGATGAGAGGTAGTTTTTCATCAGCATACTTTCTTCTGTGGTGTAACATAAGATCTTAATCACATTGTTACACTAGACCTTCTGCAGAGTTAAGTGGTGGTTCATTAATAAACACACAGGGTGTCAAAAATAGAAGACCAGCCAGATCCCCAGGCAGCTGAGGATAGCACTCGTGGATATACTCGTAAGGATAGCACTTCCGCTCAGCTGAAGTATTCGCAGATCTGCAAGCAAAGAATCTATTTCCCAATTCCATCATGAATCATTTACACTGATACAAGTTTTGCAATGAGGGCAGTCTTTCCACTATTTTTAATATTACTGTATTAAAGTGATACCAATAAAACCACATAACATTCAGTGTAGTGTCTTCAAATAGTTACCATGGCAATTCTCATTAGATGTTCTATGCCAAAACAAAATGCTTCAGGTTGCTTTGAAAATGTGAAAAAAGCTTGAAATTGTTCAGTTTTGTCCTAATTCTGTCACTGCAAATATGACACAAAATAGAAAGAGCTTTGATTTTTATTTTTTTTTTTTTTGGGCAATCAACTCTTTACAGCAATATTTTCCCAAAATAAGATGCTTTGTTTATTCCCCACATTAAAAAGAGATGGAGGGGAATGAGCATATATCATTAGGGACACAGAAGCAGAAGTCAAAATAACATTGAAAAGAGGGAAGAAGAAGAAGAAAGAGCACAACGGGAGTTGAGAGAAAAGAAGTGTTTTATTTCACAGTGACATAAGGAAAATAGAAAATCCGCTATAAAGGCAAGATATACTTTGACTTATGTTTATGAAAGAGGAATACAAATGGGAACAGGCTTAAAGAAGCACCATCACAATGATTATGAGAACGAAGAATTTTTGAGAACACTTGATATATCTTATGAAACAGGTTAAATTACTTTCATCTGCTTAGCCTAGCAAAGGAACTACTGAAAAGGGATATGATAAGCCTTTATAAATACATTAAGAGGGCTATTTGATAGGGAAGAGGATTGTCTGAATTAAAGGATAATAAATAGTACAGGCACAAAATCAACTGTCTATAAATTGGCCAGGAATATGTTTGCACAGAAAACTACAAGATTTCTTGTCATGTGCAGGGCTGATTACCTTATGATCCTATGATCTTTTCCAACGGGAAAATGAAGATGTTTAAATATGAGTGCAGAAGGGCAAAGATCCCCCACCTCATTAACAGCTGCACTGAACCTGTGTTTTCCTCTCTCACGGGATACTGGTTTAGCAGCCGTGCAGACTCACAAGCACTCCTCGTTCTGTGCCGCATTTTGATCAGAGGTGAGTCTGGTTTTGCCTAATGGACATTCGTGAGGTTTTGAAAGGTCTTGCCTGACAGGTAAGAGCTCTAGCAGGGAGTCAAACTGGCTTTGGGAAAGGTTCATTTAAGGAAATCTATGGAGGCCCTGCTAAGCTGAATGTGTTTGTCCTGGTTTGAGGTAAAACAGAACCAATTTTCTGTTCAGTAATTTTACTTTGCAGCTAAGCCTCTTCTAACTGACTGAACTCTCTGAAATAAACAGTGTATTGTGGAGACACTGTTCACTGTCAGAGTGATAAGACCTCTGCTTATAGTTGATGCCAAGGCATGGGATGCAGAGAGGCTCTTGCTCATACTTACTGTTGTAACAACCAAGGGCAGCCAATTTCGTTATTTGCCCTGTTGGAGGGTCGGAAGCAGAAAAGCGTAGAGGGGTCACACCTGTGGAGAGGAGCGGACAGGACAGGTGACCAAAAACTGACCAACAGGGTATTCCATCCCATCTGCATCATGCTCAGTATAAAAGCTGAGGGATCAAAGGGTCAGCTCTTTTCTTTCTTCAGTGGATGACATCCAAAAAGGACTCTGTCTGTTCTTCTGCCTTTGATCCCAAACTGTGTGTTCCTGAATCCAAATCTGGAATCAAGTTCCCATCTGTCTCTGAGTCCAGTCTAGGACTTCCCCAGTTCCTGCCAGTGACGATTGTCATCCCAGGAGGTCAATATTGGGTTTATATATATTGTATATATTTCCTTACTTCCTTTTTATTATTTTATTATTAATATTTCATTAGTTTCATTTTTTCTAAACTCATAAGTCTCTTTCTCTCCCTCCCTCCTCTCCTTGGAGGAGGAGATGGGAGAGAGCGTCTGTTGTTCATCTCAGTGGCCAGTCCAGCCCAAACCACAACAGCTGTTTTCTAATAACGGGTTTGTATGAAGCATGAAGCTGCTGGGTTAGTGACTGCCATCATCATTATCTTGTGAGAGAGCAAAATTCCCAGGTGATCCTAAACCTGATATCACCAAACTAAACTCTTACGTGATCCTCAGTCTGATGTCCCAGGGCAGCAGAGGCCAGGGCAAATGCCAGTTGATGATGGGGATATTTCCAAGTGGGGAGGGGATCAGATGGTTCCTCCCTGAGTGTAGGGAAAACTCAAGGCTTCCCAGCTGCACCTGACCAAGCAGGGCCATGAGCTCCTCCTTCACTGGCTGAAAAAAACAGTTCAGGACACATCCTCTGCCGTAAAAAGAAGGCATCCTCCCCTTTAGGAATACCTACAGCTGTGTCCATGCATCACCTAGAGAGGCATAGCTGACACAGGCCAAAGCCAGGACAGGGATAATGTGAACAGTCAGAGAGTACAGGTGACCAGGCATGTGCCCTTGAGCCACACAGCTGCCATGTACAGGTCTAGCTTGAGGGAACAGGATTTACCCTGTCCCTTGTGTGACCTGTTGCAGCTCTAGAGCAATCCTGTCCTGTTTGTCCCTGTAATGGAAAGCAGTGCACAATTCTAACGATAATGCACTCAGGTGAATAAAATCCAGCTGACACCACTTAGTTATATTGTTTCTGAAGTGCTAGCAAGACTAAAAAACTAGTAAAAATTATTTGCAACACTAGCAGGCGTGTTTATGAACGCAGAGGGGGAACAGATTTGCTGAGTATGGAGGTGCTGTCGTATTTTAGAGCACAGCTTCTCGCGTAGCGTCCATATCCCCTAAATTTAGTACCAACATTATTGTCCATCATCAGTTCTGCAAGTACAGTATGAGTGAGATCAGCACAGGCAATTTTCCTACAAGAGGCAATCTTTAATGCAGTGTTGGGTGAATAACACTTTTTTTAAGCTATTCTCAGAACAGGACAATGTTTCTTATTTACAAATAACACCACCAGTCACTGCTTTAATCTACACCTTTCATTCATTATGGATAGGCCAGAGCATATAGCCATAGATCTCTCAGTCTGGGGATCCATTAATCTGCGGTGAGTTGAGAGGTGATTTATCTATGGCATAGAGGAGTCTCCTGGGCTCCCGGAGAGTGACAGTACTACCACTGACTTCCTCATGGTTCTTTCCGCACAGTTGTCCACAGCCAATCCTGCACCTCTCCAGCCAGCAGTGTAATCTCCAGCCACGAGGTTGTAATGCTCAATTACAGTCCATCTGAAAATTGGATGCGTGTTCCTGGCAGAGAAATAAATCCCAGGCTCCATCTCAAACTGCAGCAGCAGCAGCCTGCCTATCTAGGACACACATGCAGAAGCTCACACCACAGGTATTTTGCACCATGCGATGCCAGGCTACTGTTCCCTGGGATGCTGCTGTTGTTGAGGTGAAGGACAAGTGTCCCCTGGTGTCACACACCCTCAGTGTCCTCAGGCTGCCACAGCCCCAGTGCAGTGGCACAGCTCCAGAGCAGCTGGTTCTGCTGGCACAGCCGTCAGGGCTTCCTGAAAATTTGTAGGTCCCAAACCATTCCTCTCTTTTTTTATGCATGAATGCCAAGCAGTCACTTTCTCAGACCCCCTAAAATTCCTGCCACAGTTCTTGATGGAGAAGAAAATTCTGTGCATAGGTTGGCCTAGATACACAAAACCAAGAAGGACGGGTGGGATTTTCTTGCCTGACAGTACAGAGGATATTAATTTTTTGGCAATTTATGGCTACGTCAGTTAACCTTCCTGTCGTCTGCAACTGGAGCTGAAAGTACTGCCATCCCAATCTCAAAGCCCTGGGTTACAGCCATCCATGCCAGAATCTTCTTTTATTTGAAACAGGGACCAAGCCTTGCTCCACAATGCAGCAGTCTGTTGTTTGGCTGCGTGTCAGCCGCAGCTGTTTATGTAACAGCTTAATTTGCAGCCACCTCCTGATTTTAGTTTAGTTCTCCTGCAGCGTCTGAACTGTAATGAAAATAATAGTGGATAGCTGCCACGGAAAGGTTTGTGACACACAAGAACAGATTTAATCAATGGAGGGAAGGGTATATTTTTCATTTTCCATTAAGATAAATATGCCTTCAGCTCTGATTGTATGCAACAGTTTACCTGCAGCTCATAAAAACTACCTCCAGCCTGAGAATTAAAGATTGCCCTGTATCGTTACGGATCTGATTTTTCCTGAGGCTTAAGGCCAGAGTTCATGTTGACTCTCCCATGAGCTCTGACTGTTCAGCACTGGCTGAAAATCAGATCCTTCAGTTACAGCAAATCAGAGCATACAATTTAAGTAAACTCCAGTAAGGTAATCGGCTGGCTGTGCACTGCTGCTCTCTTGTGGTCTAAAATTGTGTGCCCCAGGAAAGGGCTGTTGAAGCCACCAGAGTCAGGTTCATGTGGAGGAGGGTCTTCACAAGGGGCAGATGGACGGTGGAGCTCTTCAGCAAAGGATGCTGTATATGGGGCAGCACTAATCCACCAGACACCAAAAGCCCCCTTCTTCTGGGGACAGGAGGCAGGAGGAGCATGGAGCCAGGCGCAGGAGGGGACGCCACTGCTGGGAGGGCAGGACCTCTCCCATGCTCCCTCCCAAAACAACAGGCAGGGAGCAGAGTACCCTGCAGTCCGGAGAACAGGAGCAGGAAGGGGGTGGGCAGCCCATCACCCACAACGAGCAGCAGCAGCAGCAGGTGAGAGGTCGTCTTAGGAGGTTTTCCAACAGCCCACTCTGCCAAACTGCCCCCGGCACCACTCTGCCCTCAGCCCTAGGTGGGACAGACACTGAAGCCTGATTCATAACCTCCCTTCTGCATATATTTGTGCAACTGCTGCAATGAATTCAATATCCAGTGTATTGCAGGAAACGAATGTGATTGCTGTGTATAAATTAATAAACGCAATTGACTACTGAATTGCTTTGAGCTGTGGAGGGTACAGTTAGTGGTACAGCCTGGAAGGAGGTAGACAGCAGGAGGGTGAATTATCATTTTGTACCTTATGTTCTCAGAAAGATAAGTGAGATAAGGGAGGAGAAACAGGGCATGTGAAGCTCCTGAGTGGAGTTATAATGGGAACTAAACAGCTTAGATAAATCTGTAGCAAAGAGGTAAGGCCGTAATGGACTGTTATATTTTAGGTTGTGTTCTGCCTTTAAATGGGACCATTTATTTAAGGAAAGACTATGAGATACTGGGACTAAATACAAATGAGAGGAAAACCAGGGAATTTGTTGCTGAGAGGAATAAGGCATATCCAACTGGACTTTACTTCTACCCATTCAGCCAGCTACAGACTCCAGATAACCGCAGAAAGGCCGCAGAACAACAAGCATTTGCAAAATGAAAAAGACAGTCACCACAATCCCAGAGGAGAAAATCTATATTTGTGGAATGAACTTCAGCTTCATATTTACATTTAATGAGTTTGTAATCACCTGAGACTATTGGGCGGGAGACTGCAGGACAATGCAAAATATGGACATTTGGAAGCAAGGAGAGGCAGGCAGTTAAAATTCCTCATATGGCAAAACAAGACTGGGAAACTCATCACTTTGGATTGCAGATCTTCTTTTGAAAGAGATTTCTTTTCAAAATGTACTGTGTGCTACAGTAAGTTGTGAATCCTCATCTACTCGCCTCCCAGTTTGTCTATTTCCCAACTAACAGCTAACTCAGGAGAGAAAATAAAATACATTGACTACCTGGACACATAACAGCTTGTGCCCACTACACCGCAGGAACAAGAGATTAGAGCAAAAGAGAGTGTGTCTGGAAATCTAGGTTTCCATCTTGCTTTGGACCACTCACGGAGGAGCCAGCATTAGTCCTTGAAGTCTGTTGCTACATGAGCCCTCCACTGCCAAGTCCAAATGCAGAGGGGAAGCAGGAGGGGAACGTGGCTCCGTGGCTCTGTAACTTGCAGCACCTCCCGCATGTTCTCTGCCGGTGGCGCCCACGAGTCTTGCCTTGCACGGTCGGTGCCTGAGGTTACAACCTAAGCACAAGACATATGTTAAATTAGCCAGGTCTTTTTAAGTACCTTGAGGTGGAATCAGAATCTTAAATAACAAGATAGAAAACTAGCAAAGATTATGTACCTGCCTCATTAAAACCCACATAAACTTAGACCTAGATTCATCCTAGCTAAATGTCAGTATCAACTGAGGATCCTCCCCAGTCCATAGGTTGGGGATATCTCTGAGAACCATGAGCCACCTGAGTGCTGACACACGTGTCTGCCCAGACCCCTGTGGGACCTGGCCCATTGCAGGTCAGAACTAGTTTCTGCAGATGCTTACATTCAATGAATGCCGAGCACTGCTAAATGTAAAGGCTTGGCACCGAGGTGACAGACACTTTCTCATCTTCTTTCTTCACTGAAAAAATTATTTTAAAACCAAAAGTCCAAAAGATTCATTAGTAATGACGAAAGCTGAGGACTTTCGAGCATACAATAGTAGAACTGTCTCAGTGGCTGGCTGCATGCTTTAGACCGTGTTCCTGATGATGACTTTGGGATTGCAGGAGCAAAAGCAGAAATTCTCAAAAGAAGGAGAAAGCTAGTGCCATGGAAAGTAATAAAATAGTTTTGATGAGCAGAGCAGCAAGGTAAACCTGTCAAACCCATGCATCCATCATGTTAGCACACACTTGAAAAGGCAGACTGCTCAAAAGATGCTACTGTTTAAAAAAAACATAATGGTGACATCGGTAAGTAAAGTGGGTTTATTCCATTTTACATGTATAAAAATGTAAAAAGTTTTTAAGGCTAAGCCTGAAAGAAGAAGAAACTCCTGGGTTGCAACAACAGCCCCATCCTTGAACAGATGCATTAAAATAATAAAAAGCTTTCACTGCATCAAAAGTGTACAAAAGCTCTTGATTATTGTATAGTAACATATTGGACTCCCTTCTCTCTCCAAAAAGCAACTCTCAGCAGAAAAGCAAACCCAAACAGAAACCAAGCAACTTCTTCCCAAAACTAGATTACTCACACTTCATGAATTTGCCGAAAGTAGTCTGGGCATTTTCAATTAGCAAAGATGATAAGTTTCATTGTAGACAAGAACGAACATATCTAATTATTGAATCAGTTACACAGATGAGCATGGTTTGCAGAAAATGCTAATTAGACTAATGCCTTGTTGCATATCAATATCTCTGCCATATGGTGAGGGTTGAAGATGAATTGTTGTTCCTGTTTTGTTAACAAAAGAGACATGGTTGAACTACGACATCAAATTATGATGAGACTTAAGTAGCACAGGGAAAATAGTACACAATGTAAAGTCATCTGTCTGTGTTGTCTGCAGTGATAATTTCCTTAATCTCAAAAGATCATAGCTGATATCACACTTAGAGCAGAAAGAACAATTATGCCCAGAGGTACAAACTTATGCTGAAAAGATTTAACCTAACATCTTTAAAGATTATTCTGAAATTGCAAAAAATTCTATAAAAGCAGATGTCAGCATATTTGCCATGATGATATCCACATAGATATAACACAATGCTTAAACTCAATCCAAGATATATACTTTGATGTTTCATAACTGCATCTGTACTCAAAAATCAAGCTTATTTTAACACAAATCCTGACTTGCTGAATTTTATACCCATATGTTTAAATAAAAGAGACTGACAAACACCAAAAAATGTTAAAAATGTTTTTATGAAATCACAAGGATATAATGAGAGTACTCAAAGACGTTAAATTTAGATTCAGTAGACTGCTTCATTCGGTCAATTCCAGAAAGAATCTTACAAGACTAAAAAAATAACTGGGGGGGAGGGGGGGTGTGTGTGCCGATTTGCCCAATAATTTGCCATTACAAATATAGATAAACATAAAAAAGTTAGACTTGGAATACTCCATCTTTAAAGTATGGGGTAAAAAAGACTTCTAAAAAGATTGGAGTGAGGGAGGTAAAATCAGCCATGGAAAAGCTAAGAAATGCCAGAACTAAAATTGTTTTGGCAACAATACTTTCTATCCTTTATGTTTGCATAGTATGAGATGTTTTTCAACTACATAGTCACCAGCCACATGGCTCTAGGATCTCTCCCTCTCCCATCACACAGGCAGTGCAATTTTGATGGAAAGGATCATGGCAAAGAGAATGTAATTCTTCTATATTGAAGATGTACTCATCTGCTGTCTGTGAATGACATGGAAAAACAAACGGACCATCTTTACCTCATCCCATCTGTCCTGGAAAATAGCTGGTAATTTAATTGAGCACTTTTACCGGAGGACAAATATGACAGATTTAAGCTACAAAATTCAGTTTGGTTTTACACGTGTTATGTCCAGAGTGGATCAAAATATCACGAGGTTACATCAGGGCATGAGGTCACCAACGGAGATCACAGAACCTGATAGCTCTTTGACATGAGTGGCAGTTCACAACATCACTTAGCTAGCTTATTTTGGGAGGGAAGAAGGGAAGTCCTAGAAAAAGGGCTTGTCCTGCACAAAGGAGAAGACGCCATTGATGCTGGTGTAACCACTGAGAAACAGCAGGTGTATGGGGAACCTTATGAGATGGATTTGTGTCACCATCAATAACTTTTTTGCAGACATTTGAATACAGAGATTTACCGATGTAAAAGACTCCTTGAAACAAAGACTGAGAGAAGCAGCCTGAGGAGAGATAAGGGGAGAGGGTGGAGGCCTCCCGAACCTTTCTGAACGTCTCCAACCCTCACAAGTACCTTGAAATGACACTGTAGCCACGGGCTGGACAAGATGGAGTCTGGACGATGCAAGCCTTGCCAAAGCGCTGATGAGTCTGACACCTGTTTATCTCCTGTGTGACTCGGGGAGAAACTCTTCTGAATAACACAGGAGGGAGGAAGCCTTTTGAAAGCCAAATGGGTCTGCTCAACTTGTGAAACTTGGTAGTTGTCTGGTTTGGGACCATCATGTCCGATGAATGACTTTGCCTTATTATCTGCAAAATGCATATTAAGGTTGACTATAGCACACCATTTGCCATAATCTGTTGTATTTCTGCTGCTAAGTAATGCAAGGTATACTTTACTGCTTGCCATAATCTGTTATGTACCTAACCAATTATCATGGACCTAGTCAAGACATATATTAATCATTGTGGGAATCTAATAAATGTTTGTGTATGGACCTTGAGAGTTGTCTCACTTTAGTCCACACCGCTGAGGATTTGTGAATCTGAGTCAGCCGTCGTCCCCACACTGTCTTCTGTGTGGGGCATGACAACAGGCTCCATTTTAATTTATCAAAATACAAAATATTTCAGGTTTTACAGCAAAGGATGAAAAACTTGTGTAGGAAGTATTTTTTATATATCTTGTTCCACTCTAGAACTAAGAACAGTTTTTCTGACAGTACAACATGTTATATTTTTATATAGTGGCGTTCTTATGTAATATCACCAAATACTTCAAGGGAAGGCTTTTCACTTCAGTGATTTGTCCATTTTGAGTTGACATGTGAATGACAGAGAAAGGAAAAAAAGACCATCCAGCCCACATCTTTGCTATTTAAACTTTTTTTAAGAACTCTTTTTGACTGCTAAAAATACACTGAATGAAGGTGGACAAAATAGCAGGCCAGGTTAACTTTGCTTTTGTATTTCATAGAACAGGTATTTTGCTGGAAATCCCTCACTACACTCTTACTGGCCAAAATACGTCCAAAATCGGTTTCTCAAAAATAATTCTGAGTTGCTGTGTTAGAGCAATCGCATCCAATTGTCTAAAGTGGAAGTGTCATCTATTATGGGTAAAACTCATCACAAGCTTTAGAATACGCTTGGCTGTATCCCAAGAATTATTTCCTTCCTACAGCTAGGATGCAGGCTGAATTCTGACTGAGCACCATATACCTGCCAAGGAGGCAGCTTTGTTCAATATCTAAGCTTATTTTAATTATTCATGTCTTTTAAATCAACAGAGACTCTAATGAGAATTATTCCATGAAAACAACACAGGCCAAATGATAACTTCTGCACAAGCTAAAGACTTGGTTGGGCAAAGAAGACCTATTACAGTTGCCTCCTGAGGGGAAGAACAGCTCAACAGCTTACATTTTCAGTGAGCTGTCCTGTCTTCTTTTTAACCAAGACAGAACATTTTGCTCCACAACCAATCAATAAAAGACAGCCCCATAGAGGTACCATGGCTGCCCTCTATCTAACGTTTCACAGAACACGAAGCCTTTCAGCGAGAATCTTTTACATACGTTCACATGACAGAAACGTAGGAGAAGAAAACTATATGGGAATTAGTTCTTGTTTGTAATGTAATCTCTTCCCGTGGTGACTCCCAGTAACATGAATGAGTTTGAGATAAGAGTGAAGGAAACAGGCTAGAAATGGATTCGCATGAGTGGTTTACACTAGTTTATCCTTCCTTTCAGCTGAGGCATTTTTGTATACATATCACTGTTAGAAAGACTGTACAAACCCTGCTATGTGAGGTGGAGTCACAGCAAAATAAAGTCATATTTCTGCAAGGGGAATAAATCCTGTAACAGACACTGACTCAGCTGGTTCTTGATATTTTCAATTTAATGATGTACCTTTCACATCTATTTGACAGGGGTGAACTGTTAGAAGACAAGTAGATATATTAGAAAATGAAGAGCTAAAACCAGAACCAATTCACCTCTGACAGCCTTCGAAGGCTCTAAACATGATGTCTATAGGAAAAGTTTGTTTTGGTATCATATATCATGTACTCCTAACCAGTGTAATCTTCCCTGTGTATCAACTGTTCTATTAGTTATTTACCCTTGGACATATAAATCCTTCTTAGCACTGTAGTAATAGTACTTCTGACATGATTTAGAATTGAATTATGCAGTTTATAAAACTCTAGCTGATGTTTTAAAACATCTGTTGCACATCTGGGAAAAGAACATACTTCAACACGCACAGTTTAGTAGAATGGGTGTGTAGAGAAAAAATAAATTTGTCAGTGAAGGTGATAGATCCAGTTCTCGTGATGAATACATACAAACTCTATTTGCTTTATGGACACTCTCCAAATAAAGAAATGTTGACATCACTATAACTGTATCTCATAACATTATGTGGAGATATTACTTCACCAAAGTGGACATTTCACCGCACAGACAATGACCAAGCTGACTGTAAGGATGCTATGTTAAAAACTTTAATTTTGTTAAAAACTTTAATTTTGAAACCAATTAATAAATTTCTGAGCTAATTCATTTTTAATTAATATATTTTTTAAAAGTTAAATACCTTCTTTACCACCACTACTGTTATAAATTCAGTCACAAGTTCAGAATTCAGCAAAGAAACCCAAGCATTTCCACATAAAACACAATTCTCAAGCAGTAACTATCAGAAATAAATATAACAAAATTTTTTGACAGCTACAGGCTGATACTTATGGGTTCCTTTAAAAGCCATTTTTTCGTGGTTAAGAAAGAAAATCATAGATAGATATAATATGGCTTTGGAATTGTTTATTCATCGGTGACTACAAACTCCTGGAACCACTGAGGGCAATCACCAGTTGTCGTTACAGATGCCCTGATAGCATTCATAAGGACCACTACCGTCCATTCTGCAATGAATAGAAGGGAGTGAGAATGTTACAATCCAAACATTATTTGAAAACTTCTGTGTAAACTCCAGAGGCTGCATTCTGGCTCTCAAACAAACATTAGCACACATGAGTTCAGACTGGGCAAATGTTTTCAGAAACAATGTGATGGATTTTTCCCTAGCAAATGCTAACAAAATGTACTTGCACACACCAAAGAATACTCATTCTGCTTTATTCATTACTTGCTCTTAGTAATCATCCATTTGCTACTCCAAAAGTTTCAGGTATTCAAATGAGAAGCAGAAACAATACTACATGACTTCAGTGCCCAGTCCCAACACAAATAGCAACAGGGCAGCTACCAAGGCAAATATTTTGGGAGTGAACCTTACTTGAGGGTAGGTAGGCTGTACATCCACATAACCGTGGTGACACAGAGTGATGCAGGAGAAAGTGCTGTGCCACCAATGCTAAGACCCCTCCAGCTCCTCCTGCCTTATATCTGTTCCATATCTCGTACTAGATTTGTTTACAAGCCGGTGGAAAATTTTCACAGACATAGAGGAGTCTTGAGGTGATTATCTTCCATTGGATGCAAATGACAGCTTGAGGTCTTACACTTTTTTGTGCCTTTCAAGATGTTATTAAAAATACTTTTGATTAAAGTATTATATCTATGCAAGGAGAGTAAAGTTAACACTGCCTTTTGCTGTTAACAATTCATGTCCTGAATTCCATCCCCTACATGTTACATTAATAGTCTTTTTACCATTTAATTGCTCTTGACTAGCTCTTCAGAATTAGGAACTTATTCCCCTACGCATTATAATGACTTTGGGCACACAAAAGAATAAATTTAGGATGAAAGTTTACATTTGATTTAGTACGTCCGGGCTCCTGGACAATTAAACCTAGATGTAAGAGTACTTCTATGGTCAAATCAGCTTCTTAATTGTATAATTCATCCATCTTTTTGCCTTACAAGTGAAGTGCTGTAGGTTACATAGGATTTGCAAAATATAATTTAATTATGCAAAATTTAATCAAGAAATTATGTTTTCTTATAGCTTGAAGTAATTCCTAAAAACTTCATTAAAATATCTTTAATTAGTGCTGGCAAAATTGCTCAAGCATCAAAGGAGATCATATTCTCCACCTCTAGTAGAAATGATAGAATCATTTTGCAATTTATATGCACTATCACTTCTGGGGAAAACGTGGCTGCCTGGCATTTCCTAAAGAAAACGTTCACAAATGTTCAAAGAAGAAGTGTGCATTGAGTTGTACTGGCATTTTACTGTACATGGCAAGAATAAAGAAATTGTGCTTATTCTGGCAAAAATAGAATTCTGAGATGTTATATGCTGTGCTGGTCAGCAATGTTATCTGGAGTGTACACTGATTTATAATCAATTGGGTGAGGCAAAGTGCTCCATTCTGTCTGATGGTGAATTCTTGTTTATTCATTACACAATAATATCTGAAAGTTTTATCTGATCACTGTCAGAAATGGAGGAAATGACTGGCTAAATCTCATCCATCCCGGTGGTGGTCAAAAAAACACGAGGGGAGAAAAGGTTTTTGTCTCTCTGTGGTAGCAGAACCTGCACGGGTATACCCGGTCTTGGAAACCATGGCATGCCCTAGTGACGTGCACACAGAAAAGGGATTGAACCTTTGCAGTGCAGTAGTCGTTTCCACACAGCCTCTCGTCACATGTGCCTCAGAGTTAACCGGTTACTCACGTTTTGCATCTCACTCCACAACACTCTGCCAGCTGTATGCTCCATACCCACCACAGCACGCTCCACAGAAAGAGTTGCAACTGCCACAGCCTCCAGCCACTTCTCTGAATGTCATTCCAAATCATGGTACAGCCTTCTGCTTTCACGGCTGTCGGTGAGTCAGATGAAGTCCATCACCTGGGCCAGCATCTCAGGAACATCCTCTCCGTCTGGCAGGAGACACGATGTAATTCTGCAGTGGTACGTGCAGGGCTGGTAGGGGGTGGAGGGTGAGAAGACAAGAGGGAATTGGCAGAGATGGACATAAGGGAAGGACAAAAAGGAATGGAGTTAAGGTATATCGCAGTCAAAACAGAAATGGGGCCACAGAGTGTCAAACACCATGTCCCTAGGGTTTGAAGATGGGGGTGAGGGGCCACAGAGATTCCCCAGAATTCAGGAAAAGGATGGTATGAAGACAGGGAGTCTCTAAAGGAGGGAGACAAGGGGAGGCAGCAGTTGGAGAGGCATGGGAGAAATGCATGCTGAAACTGCCCGTGGTAACTTCAGTGAGCTCACCCAACAGAAGCTATGAACTGTGCAGCTCGCTGCTATTTAAAACAAATAACTATTAGGCCAAGATGAGTTATTTGGCCATTACAAGAGTCATTGAGAAGGATCCAAAGTTTTCAAGTTAATCCTAGTGCATCACTCCTGGTCTGAGCTGCTCCACTCCTTCCCACGCAGCACGGCAGATGGCACCAGCCATCGCTCAGCAGCTCCCAGTCCCAGTGCACTGGTATTAATGCCAGACCCATTCTGCTGCTTGTCTTCCTTCTGGCTAAAGGAAACTGATCTGAAAAGTTAGCATAGGCGCTGTGTGCCAACAGATCTCTGGCTCCCAGAGCAGAAGAGATATCCAGTGCAAGCATTTCGGTACTGCCAGTCATGGAAAAGGCCATGGATGTGCTCATGCTACATAGCCAGAAATCAGGAATGCAGTACAGGTAAATAGGTGTAGACAGACAAACACGCAAACACACGTCCAAACCTGAAGTAAACCCCCAGCAAAGATTTCTCCTAATATTACCTAACCCACATTGCCTTCTACCTTCCATCAGCCTAGAAGTAAAAGAGTAGGTAAAATTTTGGGGGCTCAGAGCTAAAAAGAAAATAAGACATCAAGGTCTGGTTGATTACAGCTCCCCTATAGCTCCTTCAGCAATCCAAAAATGTGAGTTCCCACTTCCCTTTGAATTTACTTTCCCTGCTGTGGTAGAGAGAAAACCCACGTCTCCCTGAATAACAAAATATTCTCTAGCATCCTCATTTTCTTTCCTTTTTATGCCTTGTTAAGAACCTAAGCATCAGTTCTGGCTCCTTTAGCTCAGCAAGATCAGTCTTGTTTTGCAAGTACCTCAATTAGCTATTAGTACATTTCTCACATCAACTGCATCTTTCAGATTAATCTTGGAAAGCTCTCTGGTGCACAGGAGAAGTTGGGGCATTTAAATAGAAGTCTGAGGGTCATTTGTATAATTGAAATCTGATGCTTCCAGAGTTAGGAGACATTCAAACCACAAGACATTCACAATAAATTATGTTGGTTCTTATCAGGCACAAGTACAGGCGTGCTGGGGGGTCCAACAATGACTCCCCACTTTGTCACATGCTGGCTTTCTTAATGACTGGCTGCTGCTATGGTTTTTACTATTTTAATTAATGCTAATAATGGTAATAATAATATTATCTAGAACTAGGTAGAGGTTTCAATTAATAAATCTCAAAATACTTTCCAGGAACCATTAAGTCCTCAGCTTGCCATCAAAACAAACGGGACTAACTAAAGATCCATTTACATTTCAATGTGTATCACTGTGTGATACTATAGGGCTGACAATGGCCTTTATGCATGTATGTGACCATAATTACTTACGGTTGTTGCCTGAAGTGCTGCCATAAACTAAAAATTTCAAAATCTCAAACACTTTTAAACAAGCTGCCTGCCAGAAGAATGAGGAGGGAGATCAGCATATGAAATCTTTAGAGATGTAATTTAGTCAGTGAAGTGTTTCATTCAGTTTTTCATACGTGTTTTTTTTCTCCCAACTTGCAAATGGAAATTGTCCATGATTATCAAACAACTTTCTCATCACAGGTTTCTGTTTAAAAGGTTCAGCATATAATTAGCCAGTGTGTGGTGCAAAGCCAGTGGCAGCTCTGGGCTGGGGCATCTATGGACCAGTCCTGACAGCTGTGCTAATATAGAGCATCAACCAGGGCATCAATGACAGCTGCTTCCACAGGGGGCCAGCCCAGCTGAGAAGACATGTGGCTTGATCCCCACTAATATGCTCTGCCGAGGAAAGTAAGTAGCTGAAGTACGAGGCCAACTGAACGCAGGTATGTGGCTTTGAAGCTAGTGAGAACTCTTTTTTTATGTGACTTAGGTTGTTAAGCTACTGAAACAGTTTTGAAGGTCTTATCTATTGCTCTTTTTGTTATGGATATAAGCAGGGGATAAAAGGCCATGAGAATGAGTTAGAAGGCTTTTATTTATATATATATGCACTGTAAAATTATCTGCTGGAAGCATGCTGCCAAGCAGAATAGTAAGTTGAGTATTGTATTAAAATTTGTAGGATTATTCCTAGTATCTTCATTTCTCTTTTATAGTCAAGTAAAAATTTGTCTTTATTATATTACGGTCATATATCATAAGCAGTAATTACTTTTTTAATTAACGATTTGTAAAGTTAATTATACATTACAGGATTCAGAACATAGTATAGCTGAAGAACTACACTGTTATGTGACTCGTGTATTTCACACTATAAAAACATACACTGAACGTAGGGCTTATAAAATTTACCCTGGGAATAATGTTGTAAAAATTAATACACAGGCTGCTAGCTCAGCCACTGCAAATGGGGGGAAAAAAAAACCCCAAAAACAAAAAACAAAAAAACCAAAAAACCAACAACCTTTCACAGGGAGGGTGTAACAATAAATGTTCAGTTATGTAGGCAAGCTGGACTCAGATGAGGTTAAGCTCTATGGCCAAGCACTCAAGCTGTCTTTTGCTTCCAAATAAATCTTTGCTTCCGCAGAATTTTTCTACCCTACTTGTTACAGCTACTTACAGCATTATCTTTGGCCTTGGCTGTAGAAAGGGTGCAATGGAATAGCGGATCTGCACCATGAGTCTGTGAAGCAGTACCAGTGCACAGGTGAGTCTTGTGCAGACTCAGCACAAAGCCCAAAAGCGACCTAACCCTCTGTCTTCCCATCAGCAACAAACATTACTAAATACCGCCAACAAAAGCTGTGGGAAAATCACACAGGACCAGACAGAACATGAAGGTACATAAACGCTCTCTTTGCAAGCTTTTCATGGACACGCTGAGACAGCTGAGGTGCTTCTTTCTGCTTTATATTTTTTTAATTGCAAGACTGGGTGTTCCACAAATGTGAATGTTTCCCCCAAATCCCTGGGCCGAAATTCACCCTCAACAAGGGTTTATGCAGAAATGTCACACTGAGCTGAATGGCACGTAGTAAAAGTATCGTTGTAAGAAAGAAATGTTGGAAAAGGTAGTAAATACATCATTTTTTCCTTGTGGACATGCTCTGGTTCTTGTTAACAGTGGGGTTGCATACTACATGTTATGTTTTGGGGTTTCTAGACTGAAACAGCCCATTACTAGTAGTTTGTTCATTCACTTAGCATTGTGAACACCATAACTCTACTTGTATGAATCACCCCCTTATGTATGCTAAATATTGACAGCAGCTGCATTTGTAGAATTTCGTTGCTTCCTCACCGCTCCCGAAGTGTAGGAAAGCGCTGTGCACATCGAGGCCTAGAAATGTTTACAGGTTTCTTTTTCTTTTATCAGCCAAGGGCAGTTAATCCCTGGAGGAAAGGAGGTGCAATGTGTTTTTAGTTTGCTGTTCTCAGTCCCAAACATGATTTTCTTTAATTCTCCTCCGTTCCTTCCCAAAGCAAACAACTGGTTGTCTGCTTCCTATTCCCCTGCGACTCTGCTATTTCAGGCTGCTTGTCTGAATCTCCTTGAGGAATCCTCTTTCTTCCAAGCAGTAAGACTTCAAAAGAGAAGTATCAAGGGGGCAATGGCTGTCACTCTGTGTAAGTAAAGATTACTTTTTCGCTTAGCATCCTCCTCATGCTTTTCCACGCACTGAGATTTTTCAGTCTCGGCTTCCTCTGTATTTTGAACAAAATCTTCATCTTCTCTCTCTGTCTTATGTTTGTCCCCAGTTGCATGGAGACAGAATTTTGATGGGAGCACACAGCTGTGATGATTACTGAGGCACCGTCTGAGGAAGGAAGAGGTTGGAGATGATGTCTTGGAAGACGTGTGAGATGAGGTCTTAAGGGACATGGTTGTGCTATAAGGAGTGCTTTGGGGAACAGGACAAGACCATTTAAGGTGGAATTTTAAGAAATGGAAAAAGTAGGGCAAGATTAACAGAGGAGGAGAATATAGTGGTGAAACCCGCTGTGGGGTGAGAAGACGGTAAGTATAATTCAGTTCCTGAAACATAGGCATTTAGTGCTATTTGAGATACTGTGTGGTACTTGAGACATCTTCATGAAACCGTCAGCTAAAATGCAGGACACAAGCGAGCTTTCCTGGACTTGCACGTGAAGATTTCCAAGGACATTTCAAAGGGGAAGAGATCCCTATGTGTATTTGAATTATCCCTGGTATATCTAGCAACTCATAGAAATTCAGGAGAAAGAAGGACTGATCTGAGAGGAAAGCACAAAAAAGTAATCACAGAAAATGGTAAAAGCAAAGTAGAAAAATAAAGGAAGACTTGACAGGTCATATAAACTGAAGAAAACATGCTGATGAGTAGAAAACAGAGAAGCAAAGGATCTCTGGGGTAACAGTAAACAACCAGAAAACTGCAGTGTGCTTAAAAGTTTAAGCTGCATACTCCACTAGCAAGGTACTGGCAGACATTCAGTACACAAGTCAGGTTAAACTTCAAAAAAAAATCCATGTCCCACAAGCCCTCGAGTTCAGCACAGCTATTATTCTGCAATGTCAGATGCTCATCGGTGGGTATATTGAATCAGTCTATGGAGGTTCAGATGATACATTATTATTTTTTTAAAGTTGTTACTTTTATTATTTTCTAAATTAAAAGCTCAAACTGAGGCCATTCCATAAATGAAAAACATTGGACCTTTCTGAGTCCCTGTAGCAGGACTGCATATTGCAGGTGACCAAATATCTGGCCTCCTATGCTATATACTCAAGAATATCTCTAGAGTATCAAAAAAGTAAGATAGTGTTGTGTGTCAAATACTTTTTGAAACATTCATCTAAGTGAATATCTTTATAGGCCACTTCCCACACTCTGTTTAGTTCATATTTCTTAACTTTTTTTATTCGTGTCTCAGTCTTGAGAGAATATGAAGAAGGGAAAAGTAAATGGAAAAGTAAAAGCAAATGGAAAGGAGGAGATTTAAAAGCAGGGAAGGACAACAGGAAGGAAAACAGTACATTGGAATGGGTGTTTTTATTGTTGTGGAGAATACTTGCTATATGACTGTAGAGTAGAACACAGATATTTACCTTGTCAATAGAGACCAAAGGACATAAGACACAAGATACAAACGTATTGGGACAGCGGTTTCGCTATTTATACATGAGAGCATATTAGGGTTTTGTTAGGAATGGCAGAATTTCTAATTTAGAATAAAATGAATTTTCATCTGCTCTTGTGGAGACAAAGCTGGATATTCCATAATGTATTTCTCTGTTTTCTGTTTGTCTGACAGGAGATGTACAAGGATGTGGAGTATAATATTGTTCAGTCTTTCTTCTGGAATGTTATTTATGTATTATATTATTATATATTTTAAAGACTGCTTTTTAAGGCCTGAAATATTCCAAATATCCTGAAAGTATAAAATACTATGTTTCCAAAATTATCCTTTTCTATAGCATTATTGCTCCACTCTCATTCCTGAAGGGGTTTTGCATACATTTCACTTTCCTCCTCTGAACAATCTCACTGAAGACGATGGGATTCTTTGTATGTGCACCTCACCGCAAAATCTCATCCTCATTTCAGCTGTTGTAATCGCGGCCCCTACAGAAAATTGGTATGGCATCTTCTACCTATGACTGCACTTCAGAAAGAGCATAAGTAGAGATCAAGGACTGGAAGACAGAAGGTCAGACTTTAAAGCACATACTTTGCTTATGTCTAAATCCATCTTCCTCGCCAGCTGGTAAGAGTGAGCAAATAAAGCATCACAGAGAGTCTTTTCCCCAGCAGAAGGAAAGGGAAAGGAAGTCAGTGGAAAGGCAGCGGCTTCATCCTCTCACCTTAGATCAACTGGGCATGTCTTGAGGCAGTGTGCGTAGTGCTGGCTGGGAGGGAGAGAAGCTTCAGCTGGAAGAAAAGAGTTGCTTGGGCGTTTGCGTCCAAAAGACCCAAACCTGAAAGTGCTGTATTTTCTAGCTGGAAGCAAGAACTGCAGTGATATGTTCAGATCAAGGCTTGAATTTAACGTTCTTCCCTGTGATTTGCATTTGAATGTTCAGTTCAGACACTGCTTTAGTTCTTTTGATAAAGAACTTGAAAAATATGCTATTTAATAGCAACTCTCTCTGGATAGACTACGAAAATAAAGATAGATGCCAACTAATTCAGCCTAACAGGTGTTTTTATTGCCAAGCAGCATTTATAGATTTCATTACTACACTCAGTGCTAGTGAACCTGGTAGATTTCTTCTATTAATATTCTTACTTTGTTCTATTAATATTTATAGACTATGCCTGGTTCAACTTTTTTATGTCTTGAGATTCACCAGACACTTGCTTAGCTAGGAAACGCATCATATTTACTAGACAAGATTTACTAGATAAGTTTTGACTCTTCCATGGAAACAAGGAGGTATTCAAGGGCTTATTTTCAATGGCCCTGAACTGTCCATCCTAGTATTGTCTGTATAAAATGCTGATGTATTGGAAAGTACACTATGAGTTTGCTCACCAAGTCTCACCAAGAAATCAAAATTCTGTAAACAGAAATTGTTCTGTTTAAGGCACTCTAGCAGCCAAGATACTGCATTTAGCGTAAAGAAACGTGGAGTTTCTGCTTAGCCCTGGTGATGACTCGACATGCAATCTTGACTTCATGAGCTCATTCTTCTGCACCTTTGTCCATTTTTATTCCACTGCAAATCAGGTGAGGCAACTACAAAGTGTTATGTAGCATATAGTGCCTGACACACAGAGAGTCCCAGTTCCTGTGAGACCTGAGAATACAGGAATAAAAATACTAAGGAAGGGTATCCATAGCACCCAGCTCTACGACCCTAATTTAGCCTAGGAGGCTACTCCGTTTGTCAATAAATCACAGTTCATCTGAGCTGCCTACAGCTCTCAATTGACAAGCAAGTGTTGCAGGTGTTCAGCTAAGTCTGGTGCCTATGGCTCAGCAAGGTATTATCCTCTCAGTTGAAATTCACCACATGTTTGGAGGGGTCCTGTGGGCCTGAGTTGAACCAAACCAAAAGTAAAACAAGAAAAATTCAGTTCACTTGTTGACTTCCTATTTTCCTTCGCACAGAGGAGGGAGAGTGAGAAGCAAGATATAGCAATATAGTTTCTATTTCAGAATAAATGAGAACCACCCACAGATCTGGCAAAAAATCACTGTAGCATACAGTCATTTGATTCATGTGAATAGCACCATTGGTGCCAGCAGAACCACTGCCTGGGAACACAGGCAAGTTTTTCTGTTTGTAAAAGTTTACGTTTCCCCTAAGTAATTAAAGTAACATTAAAGCTTGGTAAACTAAAGTGTCTTCTAAATAATATCAACATTTGTAATTTATTTTAAGAGCTTTTCCTTGTCACCAGACTATAAACGGGGCGGTATGTCTGTCAGTGTGCCACTCAGTGAAGAACAATAGCTGAATAACTATGACAAAGAAGAACTGTCTAATTAGTCTACATTTTTCCAAGAATAATTGCCTGTCAACGAGTTAAACCATCTTTCTGGAAACACATTTCCCAGGGCAGCAATTGAAATTACAGGTATGTTCATGTGGATCCCTGATAATATAAATCTTCCTCAAAAGCTGTCCTGTTTCTATTGCTTTATAGAAAAGTATATTTTCAGTGCTATTTTATGTTTGAAGGGTAGGCCATAAAATTAAGGAAAAAATATATTTAAAGGGGTTTCAGGGCTCCAGCAATGATACCATGCAACTAATGTACAGCAGCTCATTTCAAATAACAAGGCCAATGACTTCTTTTATGGCATATGGTAAATGTTGCTCATTTAGAACAGTTTAAAACATTGCTGTTAGTTTTTCAGAAGACATAAAGCCCATGCATTAACAGTGGCAGGAACAGAATAGTGTGAGGTTGAAGAAAAAGGGATTGAATATTAATGCTGTCACTCCAGGTAAAGATGGAAGCTATTTTTGGATCTTCCTTTTCAATTGTGCTTAGAGCAATAATGTATTCATTATCAGACTCCATGGGGACTTTTGTTCAGTAAAACTTAGTCAGTCTGCAGTGGTACAGAGGTAAAAGTACCTTAGAAAACATAAAGCATATTTCAATAAATATTAGTATCTTTAGCAAAGCTCAGAGGAGACATTTTCCAATACCTCATTATGTATCATGCCTTCTTATTCTAACAGTAATTAGGCACCAGGGAAGGAATAGATCCGAAACTGGGGTAAACAAGTAAATTAGAGATGCCACATAGTTGTTTTGTTCTAGTTATATCCCTGAAAATGAATCTGACATCACGTAATCAAGAAACTGTTAAGAACATAGCAGAGAACTCTGCTTACTTATTTATTGGACATTGGTTTTTATATGACCTAGATTTGCATAACTCAGCTCGTCATGTAGTGCAATTTGTACACTGTGATTTACAAGTCACTCATAGTGAATTTCTGTTTTTATTAAGGCCAGGATTTTATAACCTTCAAGTTCACAAACTGAGGAAGTCTGCATGTTTAAACTTAGCAGGGCTATAAGCAATACAGCTCTCTACTAAGTGTTTATTCTCTTGTCTTTATCACCCAAAACACTATCCTATTTAACCACAAGCTACTGACATTTGCTAGGAAAAAACAAAGTTTTTTTACCTTAGCAGAGAAAGGCTAACTGCGATATTTGGGTTTCTGATATATACAAGCAGAAATAAAAAACTCTGCTAATTTTAGTATGCCTTTGAAGCACAGAACTAATCACTATTCTGAAGATTACACACTAGAAGCCAAAAAACTCTTCCTTCTGCCATCTGAAGTGGCAGACACCACATGTGGGGAGTTTTGTGTTCATTTGCCATTCATTACTAGAATTCTCTTAATGTCAGCCGTCAGGAGTATTTCTGTCACCGTGAAGCAAGAATCTTGATTTTCTTTCAGATTTTCAATATACAAAAGATGGTATTACACATGGATTATTTTTTTTAAATTGCACTGAGCTTAATTAAATTAGTGATTATTCTACTACATGACCTAACATGAATATCTGTCAAAATACTGTGTTCATTGTTTTTGCTAAAAGACCACCTTTATATATTGCTTTTAGGTACCTATTTAAGTTACCTTAGCTACATTCAAAAATTTTGAAAGATACCACTTATAATGCAACTATACAGTATAGCCTTATAATTCCTTTTATTTGAAAACTATTTCTAGGAAAGCCTTTGTAGTTGTTTATACATGTTTATCATGGGCAATATCATTCAAAACACAATTTAATAATAATGAATGGACTCTGGGAAGAAAATGTGATATTTAGTTAGCAATAGTAAAAAATAACTTATTTCCACTACCTATAAAATATTCATTACTGACTAATAAAACAACTAAGTCCCTAATTTGAATTCTCTTTTCTGGATTTCCAGAGGGTATTACAGTATTACTCAGTAAGCATCCATCTATTTCAGACTTTGTTTATCACAATTTTACAATTAATTTCATTTACCTCAAGATAAATGGGTATGAAATTCAGAAGCAACCATCTTCTTCCTACCTCTGCCTTTTATTTTAGTTTCCAGGGCAATGTTTTTGCCACCCATTGCCTGGCCTGACCAATAAAGCATCCCCAAGGTAAGTGTTCAGTAGAACCTTGCCCAGCCACCTGGGGCAGCTGATACTCAGCATCAAATTCCTGCCTCCAGCAAGACATCTCCCCAGCTGCTGCCGAAAGGTGTCTAAAACAGATGCCTCCCTTGCTCAGACTTTGCTGCATTAATGTCTGCTCTCACTGAAATCAATCCAGACTTCAATATGTGCTGTTTGGACAAAGTCGAGTGCTTTTCCAATCAAGAGGGGGTTTTTATCGTATGATAATAGCCCTTTTTACTCCCCAGACAACTGATAGTAAAGGATTTAGTAAGGTTGTTCATTATTTTGAACTAAGCAAGCTTTCTTCTGTAGAGAGGCATGAAGAGGATCAACTTTGCTTAGCAATATTTTCATTTTTAGAAGGCATGTTGCTATCAAGAAGACAAATGCCATAGACAATCTGTGTCAAAGCTATTTCGTTCCTGGAGCTATAACACCAGGCATTCTCTACATTGCCAAATAAAACAGGCCACATTACCCCATATGTACAAAAAGGTAAAAGAGGAAGAAACTTCTAAGGAATGCCTCACAAAGACTGCATCAGAAAATCCATTACTCTTTTGCAGTGACAAAAGCTAGTACCCGGTTTGAGGTTCTGTGTGGAGCGCTGAAGTAATTTACTGATAAATCTGATCATGAGAATCGATGCGATAGTGAAAGTGATGACACAAGTTTTCTCTTGGTATTGAACGCATCACGATTACATGTAGGAAGATGTTGCTGAGTTCCATGCCTAGCTAGACTCATCGTACACTTACTGCTAATCTGTTATTAGAGAGTTTGCCTCTCTTTTTCTTTTTCTTTTTCTTTTTCTTTTTCTTTTTCTTTTTCTTTTTCTCTTTCTTTTTCTCTTTCTTTTTCATGTTCATTCCCTCAAACTAATGAAATTTCTTCCAAAACTCACCAGCACCATCACTCTTGATTTAGAGCCATTACCATGGGTATTTTCAAGGCTCTGTCAGCACTGTCATTGCAAGCTCCAAGTTTCATTTATGTTGAGCAAAAAAACCAGCACTTAGGTTCCTTCATTATTTGTCAGCCTGCATGCCGAGTTACAGCCTTGTCTAGATGGGTCCCCACTCATCAAGTTGTCAGCAGAGAACCGTGGATATTAACTGAATGGGGATTTGTCTGTGAAGCATACCATCAAGCCAAAGAGTAAAATAACATAGGTTTTGTTTAAAAATGTGTACTAGTCAATTAGACACTTCCCAATGAGATTAATTCACTTTTCTAAGCAAAGTATGAAAGCATGAGAAAAACTAGCTCATTTTTCTCTTCATCATGCCTTTGCTTTTCCTCTCTTGACACTTTAACAGTTCTGCAGAGAGCTGTTCTTGTCTTTTTTTCTCTTTTCTTTCCTCTGGCTATTTCTTTTAAGAAAATGATAAAACTTTTCTCAGACTGAACTCTTCATTGGATCACTCTGTTCCTCATTGGCTGAATTTTCAGGAGCATGTATGTCCATCCTGTATCAGTCTTACCAAACCAAGTAAGTATGGAGTGTGCTTACAGGGCACAAGGTATACCCAGCTTGTAAATGCTGTGACTAAGGACAGATCTTCAGGACAGTGTGTCTTTTCCTATGTAATCTCTTCACACCAGAGAGACCAGGATTCACGTCTAACTTCACAGTGAGTTGACAACCCTATGCCACATTTTCAGGCAAGAACCTGCGGCGGGTCAGACAGGTACCCTAAAACTGCTGCCATTCTGCATGTTTCCAGCCACATGGGCCAGAGGCTGCCCTCATCCTGTGTGCCCCATCACCCCTCAGGAGACCTCCTGATGTTCCAGTTGGGCTGCAGAGCATCGCCACTGGGTTACCCACTTGATCAGAAGGCGATTCAGATGGCAACAGCTATGCATTCTGATCAAAACAGTTTGCACCCCTTAGATGTTACTAAGCCAAGAACACAGCCAAATTTTAAGAGGTTACCAAAAGGAAACACCTATAAACAGATCGCTAAGCAGTGAGACCACTGATGTATGGCTTCTGAGGCACTCCACACACTCACTGACTGGTGTGGGCTGGGATCGGCCTAGAGCTGCCCACAGGTGGCCAGGTAAAAGTCACCAGCCTTTCCCTCAGTAATGGAGATGTCTCTTTTTTATTTAGTGACCATTCATAACCATATTTGTGAGAACTTAAACGTGCTCAGGGCCTCATTTCTTCTTTGAAGTGTGAAACCTGGTCAAAACTTTGAAAATTATTAGGAAGGCGGAGAAGGACATACAGAAAAGAGAGCCGTATATGTTTTTTTCTTTAGGATATCAGGCTAAAAATATTTCAGATATTATGGTGTAAGAAAGAACAAAATGACTAGGTTTAGAAATATAAATACATTTTTCCATGTCAGATGAACCATCAAGTTTCTATATGAACACACCAGTGGCATCACTGACATTCTGCTTTTGCTTTCAATGCGAACAGAATCCAGACAGGAGTGCACAAACACATCAAAGGGCAGCAAGTCAGACTGCTTAGGTGTATGTTCGGCTTTGATTCATTAAGTATATATTATACTCCCCTCTGGGGCTTATATGCTATTACCAACTAGAGTGGTAGACTTCGTGAATAGACACATGGATTCTGTAAGACAATATTGTTGGTTACACCAACAAAAGTTTAGAGCCTAATTGTGAAAAAACTTGGCATACTGCATTAAATGTGATGAGCAATACGTTAATCAAATACACTAGTCAGAAGTTATTTTTGCTGCTGTGAACTATGGAAACAGCTTGCATACTGCTTTTGTATAATTTTTAGAAGGAACTCAGGGCATGTCTCCCACTCTCATTCATTTGTTCTGTCGGCAACGCTTGGGATGTCTCTGATATCTAATAGCAAATTGCCTGTGTAACGCAATTCTGCTGGAGCCCACCAAACCTGAGCTCTACTTTATCAAAGTGCTTATTACTAGTCTGAAGTTAAAGTTATGGATTCGTTTCTCAATGGAGATGTTATAAATCCTCAGATAACACTGAATTTTGTAGGTCGCACATGGCCCTCCTGAAGAAACAGTTCATAAACTTGCAGTCCCCATCAGAGTCTAATTTCTAGAAACAATTGTTCAGGCAGGCAGAGACAATAATAGAGTGGCATCCCATCCAGGAAATGCTAAATGACATAGAGGATTAGCACAGGGAAAAGCACAAGAAACTTTGCAATCATCCATGCAATTTTGCAGAGGACATACTTTATTATTGTATGAATAATAATAATAATGTAAAACAATTACAAAGAAAAATACTACAGAAGAAAAGGTTTTTCCAGTGAATATGAAGTTGATAATAAGTACAAGAACCAGTAAAAAGTCACCCCTGCAAAAGAGTCACTGTATACAAAATCAAATAGGTGAGGAAATTGCCTTTAGAGATATTTTTGTGCTCCTATTATAGAATCAGCAACAAGCAAGACTTAAATCCCAGGGTTTTTCACATTTGTTGCTATGTAAATTGCTAACGTTTCAGTGGGGAGGAAAAAGAAAATGCCCTCAGTGCAACTGAAGGGGGAGAAAGACACAGCACTTTTTAAAATAGGAACTTCTACATTGCACCAAGTTCTGGAGGAATTATCTCACCAGTGGGGCCCATGTTAGACTCTTACAGTTCCCAACATAATTGAAAAGGTTTATCTTCCTACAAAGAAGAGAACCTTTACTGCGCTACTGGAAAGAGTACATCTCGCCATTTCCTCTGGGTTCCTCTTGGCTGCCATCCAGTAGATCAGAGATAGCTGATGCACTGCAGTACGCAGTGGAGTTTGAAGGTTCTTCTTCAGGGACCAGTGACATATACACTTTTACCATTGCATTGTGTTATTAAAAGGAGAATAAGCTCCAATGCACGTTGCACTGGGACACATCTTACATGGGAAAAAGGTGTTCATTGCAAAATTGTTTTTATGATCCATTCAGTTCCTCGGAGATACACCGGGTATTAGCCTCAGTTACTCAATCTCTACTTTTGTTTCCCGAATGCCAGCAGTATTCCTAGCTGTAATATACCATGCTAAAAGTCACATGGTACAGGTCTGCACTGGGGACTACACACTGGCTCATACGGTGCTCTGGAGATTTAAGCAATCAGTACTGATACAGAGAACTACCTGTCAGATTTGCAAATGTTCTTGTGGTTCCTTTTTGGTTTACTGACTCATACAAGCCAATAATGAAAAACTGCCTCCATTTATAGTCAAATAGAAATATGCTTCACGATCAGGGACTGTGGTAACATTCAGATTTGGATTTGAGGCCAGTTTAAGCTTAATGATCAAGTTTAAAATCAGACTCTGTAGAAAATTCAAACATAGCTCAAATGATATTGAAATAAAAATGTGTGAAATGTTGCTCAAAAATAGCTGGTCTCCTGAGCTCACCTGCATGAGCACTCCTTCCAAGTTAATTCAAACCCTAGATCATTTCAAGACCCTAATATTCCAGGCAGTGGTGATGGTGGTGGTGGTGGTTCAAGCATTTCTTCCTCCCTCTAGAACCAGAGGGGCAGAAAGGAGATGTGCACTCTGTGCTCCCAGATCACCTCGTCCTGATGCATAGGGTTAAGAGACTTCCAGGAGAATGGTAGCTGGATTTTTTAAATTAACTGACAGAAAATATTTTTTTAAAGTAATTACAGAGGGTTATTTCTGTTTTGCTGTAGGTAAACAGCAACACTGTTATTAAAATAGCTTTAAGGCACAAAAGAATAGAAAGGGCAGGTGCATATAATGAAATAGATGAGGCAATAAATCATCTGTTACCAGCTCTGCTGAAGAAAAACTAAACAGTCTTAAGCAATCACAAACCAGTGGAGTATTTCTTGCAGATGACGCAGCACAGCAGCAGCTCACCATGGTCACACATGAACAAAAACTTTACTTAAACTCTTTCCCTAAATGAGCTTCCTGTCATAGAATGCTTCTACTTAAGCATCACCATAATTAAAAAAAAATAAACTTATCAGTTAACTCCCCTTTTTTTTTTTCCTCAAGGCTGGGAAAGAAAGTCGATCATTGCCGTTTCTATTTTTAAATCCCTGGGAGGCACTTGGATACTGCAATGACAGAAATACACAAAATCTGAGGCAGGCAAATGGATTTTGTAACTGAAATCTAAAGGATTATTATCAGGCCCTCCAGAAGATGTAATGTTAGTCCCAAGGGTAATACGATGATATGGATACGTTGCTTCATGCTATAAATCCCATGTAATTTTTTTATTTCTGTCCCTTCATCTCCCTTGCAACGTGTCCCCCTCCCAGGTGCAGAGAACTGAATGGAAAGGAGAGTTTACCAGGAAGATTTGTGCCTGGAAGGAATGAAATGCACTTTCTGCATTATCTCTGCGAAAAACAGATGATCTTCCCTGCAACAGTGACTAACTGGGCACTACTGAATCCAGATATTAAGTCATGAACATTTCACAACCTTTTCAGAAATGAGCAAATAGGTGTAGGAGCCAGAAACTTTTCAGGCAGATGGAATTGCACGGGAGCTTCCATCTCAATTAGGTGTCAGTTGAATGTCCAGAAACACGTGCATATTTTTACCTGTTAAATCATGAGTTACATAAAATAGGGAAAAATATTTTTCTCAAAATAGGAATTTGGTTTTTTAGTACATGCAATTCCTTATCTGCCTAAATTACTTTCTTGCAAAATAATTTTTATGTGAAACTTTAGATCAGTATTTTAGCATTTATCATATATCCTTGATGTCCAATTAATGCAATATAAATTTCTTAGTTTTAGAGATTTTTTTAAAAAATACATATGGAAAACAATACATGTTCCATGCCTTCAAAACCTAGATAAGTTGCAAAGTGGAACATACCTAGCATATTTAGATTGTATAGTCTTTCATCGTAAGAATCCACATTTACCTCAAGATAAACAATGAGATCTATCTTTGGCTTTTACCTTCCAACTCTAAAAAATTTTGGATACACATTTTTTTTATTAATTCATACAGTGTAAACTTGATACAGAAGCAGAGATATAATGTGTAAAATGAGTTCATCGTGTACAGCAGCATAATGAAATTGTGTCTGGAAGTTACTTTTTTTAAAGCCACCTTTGAGTGGAGATCATGCCTGGAAAAATCTATCAAACTGAACTAAAGTCTCAGAAATCTACGGGAATCTTAACAGCATAATCTTTTTGTCTTCACTATGTGTCCAAACCAGCATTGCAGGTGTGTGCAAGCAAAACCAGCACAAGTACTGCAGAACAGGAGTAAACTTAATGGTCCTTTGGAATATATGGACCAAATATAGTAATCATTACACTGTCTGCACACTGTTTTGAAAAACAAGTATTAATTCATCCTCTTATGTGGGAGAGTACACATGTACTGACAGAAAGGTTCGTTCATAAGTCAGCTCCACAGTGGAAAATACCAAACAGTTAACTTCTCCTTTAAAGATAACAGGTTGGAAAAGACTTAATAATTAATAATAACATTAAATTAGTATTAAGCTTTTTGATAGAAAATTAAGGCACAAGCCCACTATAAAAATTGTATTTTGAAACTAATTAAACAGTTTTGTAATTGCAAACACTACATTGAACATATCTAAAGTCAAACCCAAATGCATTTGTGATGAAAGCTTGCTGAGCTACAAGCTGGCCACAAAATATACTGACAATTTAAAAGACACATTTTTTTGGTAAAGTCATGGCTTTAACAAACAGTCACCCTTAATCATAACACCTCTGAGATGATACTATATTTCATGACCTGAAGAGTTGAGCTCAGTATCTATCTGTGTTATAATTCACTGGTTTGTAATATTAAACTGAATGTATTTGAAGTACAATCTATGACAGGCAATAATGGAGTATATTTAAACTACAAACTGTGACAGGCAATAACCTCTCCCTGGTTATCAGAGAAGTATTGTGCTTTCAGAAATCTGGAAACACTGGTGAAACAGATCAACAGAAGTCTATAAATCTACTGAAGACATCTGCATTAGTCTTTCCCCCTACGACAGCGACATGACAAGTTTCAGGCTGTAGTTATCATGAATTTAACTTATGACAACTTTCCTATTAGGGTGCATCAACCAGCAGACACTTGATTACAGGTCTCCTGACTCAGGCATTGGTGAGACACAGAAGAGTGAATACTCAGGAAGAAAGTAAAAATGCTAGAAACAGAAGTAATAAAACCCATAAAGCATCTTAAAATAGCACAAATTATATGAATATCCAATATAATCTAAGTTCTTTGTATAGCCTTGCACTTAAAAGTTCAGAATGTCACAAGCCATAAAAATGACATAAAAAGGAAAAAATAAATAGCATGGGAAAAAATAAACAGCAACTTTTGTGTATGTTTTTTCAATGAACATTTAATTTTTAATTCACAAGGAACTCTTGTTTTATTACTAGAAACTTAGATATTTTGCAGTATTTCACCATAAGTGCTTTGGAAAGAGATTGCAAACACTAACCTAATTGTTCTTCCGATGTTGAGCCCCAGAGAGGAATAACTGAGGTTATGACCAGCCCAAGTGTTCCTCTTAAGCTAAAGCTTCTATAAAGCTTATTATACAAGCAATCCACATAAATATAGTAAGATCATTTGAACGTTTAAATATCTACTTTTCAGATCGAGTCCATAAGCCTAATCTACAAATGCTAACAAAAATATAAATGCAATAACATAATAAAATACTAAATAATATTTTTAAAAACCCCATAAATAAATTGAATTATATAAAACCTCAGTTTTGCATCGTTTCCACCATGCTGACAGAAGTCCTGCATATTGCATGGCTTTTTTTGGTTCCTTTTAAAGCATCTGGTTCTCAACCCTTACTGCAATGGGACAGTGAGCTGTTCCAGCAAGATAATTTTTTAACCTCTGGGAAATATAATGAAAACATAAAAGCTTCTTGCAGATCTTTGTGGCAGAAAGCATTAGGACAAAGGACTGCATGTTACCAAACATTTTTCAAGTATTACACACTACTTTGTTTCTCTAGCTGCCCAGTGTTTCCACTAAACTACAAAACAAATACAAGAAAAAAAAAAGACAATAGGAAAAGGTATAGGGGGCTGATAAAAACTAAGCAAAACCAATAATTCCTTTCTCCTTTTGCCTTAGAATCATGGCTGCATGACCCTAAGTGCTTTTCATGCATGCATCTTAGTTTTTCTCTTTCTTGTGAAAGGGCACGTAATGGATTCCTTTTACAAAGGCTTTTTCATGTATTCCTGTCACTGAGATTGCTTTTTATGACTTATTCAGGTTCATCTACTGCATTCTTCAGTGTATTGATAGCTGGTATTTTATATGCAACACTCCCTGCAATGACTACATTTCCACTCTTAAGAATTCTTTTTCTTTTTCCTTTCATCTGCTTTTCTTTCCTTTCTTTATCCTTCTCCATCACCCTGTCTCACCCCATCAATTTTTTGCTAGCCGGTAAGGAAAAGAGCATCTACTTACGTAATGCAACCACCACTTTTCACAAATACATGTTTTCTGCATATGGGCGAGAAAATTTTTTTCAGTATCATGAAGAAAATGTTTTAAATACATTTAATTATTGATCTAAGATAAAATTCTATGAATTTGAAAGAAAAAAAAATGTGGGGGAAGAGGGACCACAAAACCCAAACCAAATTATTTCAGCTTAGGTTCACAGAATCATTTAGGTTGTAAGGGACCTCTGGAGGTCATCTTGTACAACTCTCCTGCTCAAGCAAGGTCATCTTAAGCAGGTAGTCTAGGACCATGTCCAGTTAGGCTTTAAATAGCTCTAAGGAGACTCCACAACCTCACTGTGCAACCTTGTCCCAGTGTTTGACCACTTTCATAGTATTTCAAAGTGTTTCCTTGTCTTCAGGTGGAATTTCACATGATTTAATTTATGACCATTGCCTCTTGTCCTGTCTCAGTGGGCACTACTGAGAAGAGTCTGGCTCCCTTACCTTCATTCCCTCCCATCAGGTACATGGATACATGGATAAGGTCCCTCTGAACCTCTTCTTCCTCAGGCTGAACAGTCACAGCTCTCTCAGCCTGTCCTCATAGGAAAATGCTTCAGTCCCTTAGTCATCTTTGCGGCCCTGTGCCGGACTCAGTCATAGCTTTCGTATACTCAGGAACTCAGGACCGGACAGAGTAGACTATATCTTCATCTAGCTGGCAGGATATCTTTATCTATCCTATTGGTTCAGTGACTCTCAGCTTCCTAGAAAACCCTCAGAAGGGTGAAGTCCTTCAGAGATGGTATTAGTAGCATGGTGGTGACAGACTATATACAAACAAGCTCCAGTGCTTTCCAATTTTTAATTCCAGTAGCCTACCACGGTGATACAGCCATTCAAGAAACTCTAATGGTCTGCATAATGATAGTGTGGCTTTACTTAAGATAAAATGTTTGTATAAATTATCTGTTTTGTTGAACTGTCCCTGTTCTTATAGTATTCAGAACGCTGCAGCATCATTCTACTTCTGTCGCAGTTCTCTATACCTAAGCATTGTTCTCCTACAGTAAACACTCTATTAGCTAGATCTACACACGGTACTTGTCAACAGCTGAGCCCATTTTTTTCAAAACTAGTCCTACCGCAATCAGAGAAAGATGACACAGCTACAGAAAATAAGATATAAGCATCCACTTATACGGTACCCTGCAAATGCACAGTTTGACAACTCAAGATTAAATGCGTAGGACTAACGTACACCCCCAGGTCAGCATTACTCAAATCAGTACAGCTGATTGAGTAATTATGGCTTATTCAGAAAGCATTCAGTTGGATGTAAGCATGTACTTCTATGGTGAGTCTACAACTTGTAATATTGACATGCACTGTGTAAGTGCTTTGATTGTTGCTGATGAACTCTTCAGTTCATGGTTTTCAGTATTTTAGGCAGGGCACATATCTTGAGGCTGTGTGATGGGGAAAAAAAAAAAAAAAAGATATCTGATCACTCTTACTCATTTATTCCAAGAGAATTTGCATTGGAATTAACTTTAGCAACTGACTTCAGCTACTCAGCTACTTTTACACAAAAGTTAAACATACTGGATATGTTCTGTGTATTTTCATCCTGTATATGCTCTACTTAATAGGCCATTTATTTGCTTATGTCTCTGAGTATTACATACATAACCATTGACAGGTTGAGTAGATCAACCTTTTTCCTGAGTCAATCCCAATATAAACCCCTATAAAATGAACAAATAGTCATTTGAGGGGTTTTTGTACCTGTTAAGTTCCTCCTGTATAACAAATGACAGTAGAATCTCAATTATCCGAAGGTCTCTTGGGACATCTGAAATCTTTGGATAATTAGGGTTAATTGGGTAGAGCTGGATGGCTGCACTGATGCTGCCATGCACATAGCCACAGGCTAAAACACTCTGCCTCCATGGGGAAGAGACTACTTACTCTGGCAGAAGAGTAGGGACAGCTTGATTTCAGAAGAGGTATTTTTATTGCAGTGGGGGCTTGAAGCTCATTTTTTCTGGCATGTCCTGGAGGAAAGACTGCTGCCCCACATGATGTGGGATTGGGGTCAGGATATCCTGGACTGCATGAATAAGAACACTCAGGGGAAGGTCCCTTCTGTCTTTTTCAGCTGCTTATCTACCCACTGTGCAGTCCAGCTAAGTTAGTATGCAGCTAGAAGGACAATTCCAAGCATAAAGGCAGCTTTTCCTAAGTACCTAAACTCTTTATTTCCCTTTCTCTGTCCTAGAAAGTATGTGAGTTCCCTGCCTGTACTCCAGACTCTCTCTTGGCTGCCCAGCAGAAAGCTTGCTAGAAAGCTGCGACTACTTGCAGGAGAGACTGGCAGTGCTAATTTAAGCAGCTTTTGGAAAAACGAAATTTTTGTCTTCCTGATTTTTAGATATTTTTACTTTATATTGCTCATTTACCCATTCCCACCCCCAATGGCAGCACATGACAAACTCCTTAAGAACCTGTTAGAAACACAGGGCTTAGCGTTATTAAAGAAATAGCACAGGCAAGGGTGTTGGATTGACAAAAAGAAGCACTTAGGATACTCACTTATTGAAATGTGGGTTTGATGTTTTAAAAATAAACATTCCTTTCACAGTCTTGTCAGGTTAGAAAGAGGAGGGGGAGAACGGCAGCTAGGAGCCCAAAGCAGTGCTATTGCAGCACTTCTACAACGTGGAGCCCACAGGCTGAGCACTGTAAGGCTGTTCCCACAGTGGTGCCCGCAGACATTAATTTGGGGAAACGAGAAGAATGAAAAAGGATGGAAAACATCTCGGAGATTATTCCCTCCTGTATTATCTCCTTTCAGAGACCACTATGGTTCAAAAGGAATATAGTTACCAGCTCTGAGCTGTGCGATTCGACTAAGTGGATTCAGTACAGAAACTGCTATGAACCACTGACATATTTTTTCCGTACTAGTTCCTTCCAATAAAGCAGTGACTCTGCAATAGTGTTAGTATTTTGACTTACTAAAATTTTGCTTTCATTATCATCTTTTATTAGGGGTTTTGCAGGTACACCAAAAAAGGCAAGGCTCCAGCTTTGGACTGAAATACAAGCCATCAAGTAATCAAAATTCCTTGTTCCTCAACAAGATAATTTCAGATAATGGAACTTACCAGACTTGTATCAATAAAGATATCACTGCTTGCCCTGGGCTTTACCGACCATGAAAAAAATCACTAAATATACAGCAGTTCTAGTACTGCTGCTCATGCCACTAATAGACTTTTCCAACAAAACCAGAATAGGTATCAAATTAACAAAAAAGGAGTATTTGCTCGTTAAAGTAAAGTGTAGGCTGGTGTTCTGCTACAACCATTACACTATGTTCTTGTCAGGTTAGAAGGAAAATGCAGGCAAAACCCAAATAAAACGAATCAGAATAAAACATCTACTCTGCTGGTTATTTTAGAATTATTTTAACTGATATTATTCAAACCTTAAATATTTTTTTATTTATTCCACATGCCACCTGATTGTATATTTACTTCCTTTTTTCATATTTCACACCAAGAACTTCGATGTTCCCAATCCTGCATTTTTTTTCAGTCCTCCTAATCCTTTTTTCCTTGCTTCTGCTTGTGATCTCAGGCCTCTGTCTCCCATTCAACCTCTCTCTCTTCCCTTCCATAGCCAGAAAAAGCTCAAAGGTCTCTCCAGTATTATAAGCCTTTTGGTATTTCATCCATCTTGCAGGTGCTGGTTCTGCTGTGAAGGAGGACTTTGAAGTCCACTCACTGCCATGACACCCACTGCAGCTTGTGCCTGCACATCATCATCCGGCAGCTCCCCATAGCAGCTCTTCCCTGGGAGCTTTGACCCTGCCTTGAGGCAGAGCTTGCAAGCACCTCTAATGCAGCTGCCTCAGGGCTTTCAGTGATCACACCTGTATTGCCCCTGTTTTTATCCAGGTCACCTACAGCATCATTCATTAAGACAACTTTTATTTTTTCTTGAGTTCCTGCATGGCATCTAAACCTACAGCAATCTTAGTAGTTTTCTGCTTTCTTATTAAAAAGTTATATTGGGATAGCAAAAGGCTGCATGCATAGCTATACAGTACAAGAACACAGTGCTACAGTCCCAGAAGTATAGTTGTTTAGTGCTAGGCAGGCTCTTCTTGACAAATGTCAATTTCTGAGCTTTGAGTTAATCATGCAGAGGCAAGCAGCAAAATTAATCTTGCCCTATGGCTGATTACTCCTACCTACAGTACTTATTTTATATTTCTGATTGTTTTATACATGGAGGGGAGAGGGATGTATGTGTCAGTATACACACATGAAAATCACCTGGATGAAAAAAATTGTCCTAATACGTTAAAAAAAAACCACAAACAAAACCAAAAAATCCCACCACGTGTTGGATACCCTACTGTGTTTGACGGCAGCTAAGCTTCTGGTTTGGGTCCATTCTTTGATTGCTTTATATGTCACCTGTTGAAAAGTGAGCCTTGGGACTGATTCTCCTGTAGGGAAGGAATATGATATTTATTACAGAAAAGTCCTGATCTACCAGAACAGGGGTCAGGTCTATTGGCATTTTTGTAGTCCACTCTTTTCAGTATCTATTTAACATACTTATTGGCTCCTACTGATAAAGTTTCTAATCTGAACAGCATTTGTTCTTAAACCTTTTGGGTCTGCAAGGTAGACTTGTACCCATTTGCACAAGTGGATGGAATAAGGCACAACGATTTTCAACTATTTGTCCAGAATCACAGAGGGAGTTCTTGCTCCTTTGCAGTGCAAGTATCTTTTGTAGCTACAAAAGCTCTACTCAATTTAATGACTTCCGAACTCTCAAACTCGTTGATGAACAAGCAAAGCAGGGCAGCGTGTTAGTAGCATCAGTCTGATGCGTGGCCACACACATCTCCAACGAGCACACAACTGGCCACGAGGTTAGAGCAGGCCACACTGACCACATCTTTTGTCTTCTTGCGCACCTCCCTGCCATATACATCAGGGCTTCACTGGTGGACAGAAATTCTAGGGCTCACCGGATAAAACCCATGTAACTACCAAAATCAAGGTAGTTGCACAACAGTAAAATGGGGTGATACTACAAGGACTCTGAAGCACCTTGCTGAGTCCATGTGTCCTGGAATTACACAAGCACCTTTCTGAGCAAGTCAGGGGAAGGCAAGGTTTTTCCTGCTTTCATCCTGCTGTAGCTGGTGGAGCGAGCACACAGCTTAGAGATGTTACAGGCACAGGAAACACACTGCAGCAGAAAAGACAAGGCTGCTGCACCACAGCTGGGCTTGGCTTATGTGGTGCTGGGCCTGATGCCTTGGGTTGGGAAGAGTGGCCTCTTTGAGCCCCAGGAAGCCTACCTGGGACTTCTTATAGGGAACAATACCAGTCATTAGATATGAACAAGGACACCAGATTGAAAAGGCATTTTTTCAAAGTGACACAAGGTCTCGTTATGACATTTGTAGTTGGCAACAGGTCTGTGTACTTGAATCCTCAGAGTGCTCTGTGTTGGATAAAGGGCTTCTCTCTGCCCTGAGAACATAAACCCATCCCATTTTAATATCGCAAATACATCCTTTCTGGCTCTCTTTGAGACCCACACAGTCTCTAATGAAGAAGCTGAGGAATTTAACGCGCTTCCTTTTGGCTCTTGAGAGTACTTGCCCCCAACCATTACATATGTCACCTAGAACACCACTTTGTAAACTTCCTAAGTGCAGCTTAAATCTGAAACTGCTATAAGCATTGACAGCATAAATCAAGCCAGAGAGAGGCTTTGTGCTAAATCCCAGCACAGGTTTTCAGAGGTAGCTCAGGGAACAATCCCAGGTGGGAGGAGATCAGGCTTAGCTGAGCCTTCCTGCAGTCCCTGGCTCCCGGAAACAGTGAAGTGTCAAGTTGATGTCTGTAATTTAAGAGTGGGAGTTTTAGAAATAAAACAACTTGTGTTGATTGTTTTGTGTGCCTAGATGGTGCCGGGATATTTTTTTTCCTTGACTCTGATTTAGGCTTCACGAAGAAAAAGCGGCCAGTAGCTTTGCCATGCATGTCTATGATGTTTCAGATGTACAAACATCCTGTAAGTATAAGATGAAAATTTGTGGAAGGATAACATGCTCACTTTCTAGCCCCAAAGACCATTAAAAGGGACCAAAATTGCTTCTTCCATTACTGGCAGAAAGACAGTGTTTAATATTAAAACTAGTTATATTCTAAATCTGGTAGCTCCAAATAGTCCTATTTGTACACAGCTTGGTGATTGAATTTCTTTCAGTTGCCTGTTTCAGTGCATTTCTCTGTCTGATTAAGGTGTAAGAGTCAACAAAAAAATCACTTCAGTGAATTTACTGTTGATCTATTTCCAGTTCATACAAATCAGTGACGTCAAATTTCTCAGTGGCTCAATTTGTTAGTCAGCAAGAGTTTTGCTGAACCTAGCAATTTTCACTGATGTCTGATAACGTATTTAGGTATTTGCCTTCCCTCATTTCTATTGTTTTTGATAATTAATTCTAATAGCTTTTAAATTGCCCGATGCCCTCCACTATAGTAGCTTCTTCATTAACAAGTCTACCAGATTAAATATACTGTATCTAATAGCACAGTCTTTGATATTTTCTACTTTAAATTTACGGTTTCTCCTTTCGTCCCCCTTCTCACAGAAGAATATAATATTTTGACCCATGTGTCCCATTTATGTCTCCTAAACTGCAATAGCTCTTGTCTTTTCACTGCTATTTAAATGTCATCCAAGCCATCCATCATTTTAGGTCAGAGTGGTGCAGTGAGGGAGATGCAGCGGGGCTCTGCGACTGCACTGAATCTACCACAGCGCTGAGCCAGTCAATAGAAGCAGCAAAAAACCCGCAGCATAAAAAACAGCAACCCACCAGATTGATTACTGCAATGGAGAATACTAACGTCTTAAATTAAATAAGTCTGACAGTATCCTCAGCTATTTCTCACATTTGATGCCAGGCTGTACTTGCCTTCAGCACAGGCCATAACAGCCTGCAGCATAATAACAGGGAGGGAGAGCGCTGGTCCAAACAGGGGGAGCTGGCAGGAAGGGGGAGGAAGGGCTGTGCAGCCATTCAGCTGCACAGCACAGGCTTCAATGTAGAAATATGTTTTGTGTCAGCTGATGCTAATGGAAAGAATAAAGCCTCCTTATCGCTGCTGGTAAATCTATGTCTGGTTGTCACTTGGATTCCCTCAAAAAAATCAACACAGCTAATTCATCTGCCCTGTAGTTTGCATATGTCCCATGCATTTAACCTGTCACGACTAAGAGGTATGGACTCTTACGATATTTACTCATCTTCCAAAAGTTACTACCATCTCATGTATTTGAAGTCATGAAATGAGACAATTGCTGTTACTCAAATGTATTTCTAAAACATACAAACTTTTCCACAATGGCTATTTGTACTTTCTTAACCTCCAAACTAGTTTTGCTTTAAGAAAATCTACACATAGCATTTGCTTGTATATATATATAAGAATATTACTGTATACAGGCAATATTTCTGTATATTGGGCTTCAGCATTCAGCCGTTGTGATGAGTAAGCCCCAAGCTTCAGTAGCTCCAAATGTGTGAACAGGAAACACAAGCCTGGATCTTCCAAATTTGCTGAAAGTTTGTCCCATGGATTTGATCATGATGCTACTGAAAATGACACCAAAACTGTTGCTATCACAGAAAAACTTTCCATTTATCTTATGTGTAGGTTTTTTCCCTTGAGGTTAGGGGACCTAACCTGAAGTTAGGTTTGAAGTTGATACACAGTTGATGTGCTGACCCCTTCAATTGCATAGGAAGTTGTCTATTTAAAACTTTGGGGTTTACTATCTCTCTAAGAAGACAATATTCTTATTCTTCCTACACAGAATGAGGAAAATAGGCATATTATTTGAACAATATACTCCTCCATATATCTATATCACCTCCTGTTTATCTTTCATGCCTATTTGTACTTGCATAATATAGGACCAGATTCTGGCTGCCTAATTAGTTTGAGTGGGATGCTGTTTTCCTAGTAGTTTCATCAAAATAAATGGATCTACCAGAGAAGTAAGTGCCAAAGAATAAGAATAAAGCACACTTTCATCCATCATTCGTATTTTATGAAAGCAGAGGCAAAAAATTCAGCAGGAATCACTGAGGAGAGGATAAAACAACTATATAAATGCGTACAGAGCTGGCCTTGCCTGTACATTTTCATTTCTGCGTAAGTTTCGTTATTTTACTCGCAGTTGTGGAGATAGAGAATGAGGAGCAGACAGGTGCAATTTACGGAAAGAAAAAAAAAGGTCCTTTTTGTTTGAAAAATCAATTTATTCTGAGTTGATGGATAACTTTTCTTGAAAACTGAGTTTGATTAAGGTTTATGCTTAGGCTTAAATACTGCCAGTGCAATAAGAAGGATTATGTACTTGTGCAAGACCTGCTAGCAAAATCATGTGAGCTACTATTGTATTTTTTAAAGATCATACTTTTCTGCAGCAGCAGGATGCCTTATGAAGAGGTGATATAGAGTAAGGATGCCTGTTATCAAGTATGCATCTCAAGTGTTAGAACAGAAAGTATAAATGTTTTGAATAAAGAACAGGAAAGTAGGATTGATTATTGCAATGATTATATTTTTGCTCAGTTTGGATGAGATTCATCTCACCTAATTCTAGCAGTCTAAAACTTAGTTATTAAGTTTGAGCAAGTCAAGAAGCTCTTTTCCCTCTCAGGAGAGGACAGCCTTTAAAATATAGCTCCTATTCTAAGTTGTGTCAATTATTCTTTGGTGGAGCCTTTCTCCTTTTATAAAATAGAATTGGCTATGCAAGCCTAATTTAGTTTAAGCTAAATGAGTAACATCTACATGGTTAGAGCCAGTTGAGATGACTCCCACCCTGTTAGATGCTTAGTGGGTGGACCACTAGTATTAAGAGTAGTCTTGTGGGCCTTATAAAGGGAAATACTGAAAGGACAGAAGAACTCCAGATGCTGTTTCTCTGTTTGAAAAGACTAAAAAGGATGAGCTAGCAAAACATAAACTGGTTAGTCTGACACCCCTCACAAGTAAAATTATAACACAGTTAACAAAAAATTCAACTACTAAATAATATTACAACATGTAATTACAGTGTTCTAAACGCAATTATAGTGAGTCAAAATAGGGATTTAAAGAAGGTAGCTCTTGTCACACACAAGTCTTCCTTTTTTCTTTGAGAAAATTACAGGGCTAACTGATAAAGACTCCTGTGATGATGATGTTTCTCCAGGTTTCCATAAGCACCACTTATTACCACATGATATTTCAAATAAAAATCCCTCACGGCATTAGGCAACACCACATTTTCAGCAAAAACTTGGTCATTAACAGATCTTTAACAGTAGTAGTTAATGGGCAGGTGCAAACATTTTACAGGTAGTGTCTCTGCGGTGATGAGCTCTTGGTCCAAATCTAGCATTTTCAGAAGAGAATTATATGATACCAAGCCTGGGGTTCTCTCCTTGAATTGGGTCCTACCTTCACAAGGACTTTATGGTAGGACCCTCCTTTTTTTCACCTCTACCAGGAGTTAGAGAGTCCTAAGCACTTGCTAAACTCCTCAGGCTGGCTACAAGGAACATAAAGGTGGCCTTTAGCAGTCTCTAAAGAAAACAAGATCAGGCTGGCTGATCCCAGCAGCAACATCTGGTGGGGTGGCAGGGGGTGTCTGTGAAATTTTGTAACCTACTATGTATCTGTCAGAGCAAAGAGATAGACTGGTCCCCTCAGCAATGGCACTGTTGATGTATGAAAATCAGAAGACAGATTATGTATCAGAGATGGCGACCGCGCTATATAGGTTCCTCCATTTGTGTTATTCCTCCATGTGACCACATTCTCATAAAGACTGGTGGTAGAACTCAGGGCAGCAGATCTGAGGCTTTTTCTCTATATTATCTTAAACTGCCTAGGTTTCCAGCTAAAAACTAGAAACTCACTACAGCTACACAAGATGCAGCCACAGAATTCGTATTATCATTTATTTGATCTGTGTAAATCATTGGCATTTATGAATTTGACACTATGGTACGTAAGTGTTCTGTGTAAGGCAGACACTTCTCTGCTGTTCTGGGATTAAACACAGCTGCTAATCTCAATACTATCCCCTACCTTGCTAGACTGAATCTTGGCTATGAACTCAGAACAAAAGAATGACTCATTTAAATATGTTTCTTCCACTAAGTACAAAGCCTCAGCTCTACTTTATCATATCTGGGAACAGTAGTTGACATTAGCTGTTCACTCCCATTAGATACTTGTTTGCTCACTAGGTACAAAATCACTTTTCTCATCAGTAACTCTTCTGAATGCACCTCACAACTCTTTTGGCAGTGAAGAAAACATTTATTTTTATCACACACCTCATCTCACTGACTACTTTTCTTCTTTCCTAAGTATTTCTGTGTGCTCGGCTTTCCTTACATAAGCTGCTCTACGTGTTGTTCTTAGTCTTTGTTTCTTCCTTACTTAGCCTAGCCTACAGAATACTGTGTCAAGAACTGGCACGGCATCTACAGAGAACAATCAAATTGCCGAATTAATGCTTTTGAAAAAACTGATTAAATTTACACCATTTACTTGTTCTGGTACTCTCATTCTAATCTTAGTCAAATGGAAATAGTTTGTATAACTTCTGTTCACATAGTAATCTTCATGCTGGGTTTTGTTCTTATTACATTTTTTATCAGGCAGATGGAATTCTGAGCCCTTTTTTTCTCATTAAAATTTATTAGATTAATGGATTAATTGTGGGCCAGTGTCTGGTCTCTTATGATCTTTGCAGGAAGAACCAGCCAACATCTCTCTGAACAAGGAGGAATAAGCTGTTGTTGGGTATTGTGGATGGGTTTTTATAACTTCATTTCTGAAGATTCAAAATAATGAGCATTTTCCCTCAGGCAATGTCTCCTTGAAGGACATATCACAGCTGGCTGTCACACTCACCATGTATTACTCCACATGATGGAATATTACATGACTGAGCAACTGGTGGTAGCACATTACACAGGAAATCTGGGGAAAGAAACACTTCCTCTGCGTGCACCTAAGAAAAGCTTTTCCTGTACCTTAGATATGAAGTATACGTTCCCTAGAAAGAAACAAGAGTCTAACATAAAAACACTGAGGTGCACCAGTAGGTTCTGAAATTCTTTTTGCCCAAAAGATTAATTTTGGACTGAAGATATAAATAAAACAATCTTCTTTTTTTCATAATCTTTTTTCAGGAACTTGACTAAAAGTTTTGTTAAAGGATAATATAAAAAGCGCACTCATTGAAATGCAGACTTGAAAAAACCAGCAAGAATCTCAGCCTCTTATTTTGTAAATATACACAAAATCTAGGCATTCACCTCTTATTTTTTTTTAACTGCAGTTTAAACCATAACTATTGTAGTAGGCTTCAAGAAATATCTGCACTGGCATTTCTGTCTGCCAGAGAAGGGGCAATGGATGGAAGTAATCTTATGCTGCATCCGAGTATGTTAGTCAAGATTTCTTTGATAGTGGGGATTCATCAATCTCTAAAGCAGGTATTTAAAACAGGTCTGCTGATTCATGCTCTAGAAGTGCCTGTTTCCTCTTCACCTAGCCAGAAGGTATAGGTGAAATGAAGCTATATATACAGTCAGGTGAGATGGATCCTACCGCAGGGTATTACTATAACCTGAACTCATTCCAAAAAAGAACAGGGAAATTTCACCTTCACGCACATTACCCATGCACACACAGAAATCTAGGAGCCAAATTTAACCTCTTGCTCCTTTACTGAGCCTAGAGTATTAAAAACCTAGTTTCAGTGAGAATTTCTGGGAGTTTATCAAACTGGGAAAAATACACCTTTCCATTTTTATTCTGCATTTCTATCAAGGTAGGAATCCTAATTGGAGTTAAGCCATAGCACACTACTAGTTTTGGAGAAGGCAAGGCAAACCTTATACTTAAATTGAAGCTTATATCTAAACACTGTGAAGGAAAACCTTTGTTTTGGATTTATATAAATTTAGGATTCAGAGTGCTTAGAAAAAGCATCATTTCCAGCAGAGCAGCTCTCAGGGAAGTAGTTTTCTACACAGGCTTGTGGTCAGAGATTTAAGCAATTTTACAACTTTGAAATAAACAGACAATGATCCTGTGTAGGCTCCAGTGTATACCTATGTTAAATGGACTTGTTAAATGGACCATTGCTTTCTGTGTTCTTGCCAAAATCTCTGCTCCAGTTGCTTCCAAGCTTTCTCATCTACAAATACCACATATGCCTAATGCTGGAAAGTTGTTCAGACCTTCTCACTGTGTTGGTGTACCATTGTCTTGGAGTCTACACAGTTGTAGAGTATCTTCTCCTGTGTGTGTTTCTCCTGTGGCATTCTGGAACATGTGTAAATGTCGCTTTGTTGGCCTTGGTGTATCACTCACCAACAAAAGCAATGTAACTGTCGGCTGCAGGAGGAACCTCAGAGCCTACCACGGGAGTGACAGCAGGTTAGATACCTCCAAAGAAGGACCCAAACCAGGTGGCCCATTGCTTAGAGAGCTGCCTTAGCCAGCACCAAGAAATGGTTGCCAGCAGACAGCATCTGAAATCATGCACGTCCTCAAGCCTGTGTATGAGGAAGGAGCCATGTCTGCTCAGGATCAACAGGGCAGTGCCTGGTTTCAGCCTCTGTGCCTCAGGGCTCTGGGGTCAGCTCCTCTGGCAGCCTCCAGGGATCCAAATTCCTGTCCCTTGCTCTGACAGAGCAGCTCTGCTCTCTGACTGTAGGATAACCTGTCTGGAAATAATCACCCACTGCAGAAACCCACGTAGCCTCAGGGCTGGCCGGACAGGAGCTGCGAGTCGCAGTGGGGTTAGCAGGGAACATGGTCTCACAGACCAGGATCCGGTCCCACAGGCCCCGAGCAAGATGAGTAGAGAAGGTCTGGTGACAGCAAGTGTGGTCAACCAAAAGTGCTCCAGGGCTGCACAGCTGCACCAAATCAGTGCCAAACCTGAGCTGACTCCAAAAAACCCCCAGAGGACACAGATGCACTTGGAGCCCTAACAAGGCACTGACAAAAAATGCCCTTTTCATCGTTGTTTCATACAGAAGTGCATCAATTCTGTGACTTCCTCCAAGTACCCATGTCTTTCACTGCCCGTGGTCCCTTCCCAGCTGCCGTTTTCACAGGGATGCAGGGATAGAAGCAGCCCTAGCACAAGAGGGCCATGCCCTCCACCTAAGCACCTTCACATCAGAGGAGCTAGAGAGAAGGCACTCCCTGAGGGGAAGCAAGTGTTGGGTCAGATGTCAGCACTGCAAAGGAAAACCAGTAAAATGAGGACTAATAAGAGAGCTACAATTCTTCCTGCCCCACAGTGAATCATGTCTGGACCACATTCTCTTAAGATTCTCTGGCCTCAATGAGTTCCTTCATGACGCCATGAAATACAGATGATGATGTAAAATAAGAATTTAATAGAGAAGCACTATCCCAGTATGATACTAATCTCAGCAATTTAGCAGACAAAATGCATACATTGGGAAGGACTGGTATCATACTTTCTCTTAATTAATACTGTCTCCAGGCTGCAACTGAGTAATAATGAAATGAAAAAATCTGCCTTTGTGTAATGCTAGGGTTAATATTTTATGCACGGTAGGAGTGAAGAAGGAACAGAATGATATTATTTGTCTGCCAAGTCAGACAAAATTGATCTATGCAGAATATTTTATATGTAAAGAAAGAAACACGTTGCTCACTAGAGGCAAAAATAGGACTCGTGTCATTAGAATACTAAAAATAATCTAATTTGTATCATAGATCATGTCACTATAATTACAGTATTTTTGAAAGGCACAGAATATAGTCTTGTTCTCTGTCTTACGGAATTGTGTTGTTTTACTTACTGTCACTAGTGGGCATATGTTCCATGTTATGCTCCTGCAGCTTCAAATAAAACAGGCAGATCATGCTGCATAGAGCTGTTTAACAAAATTCAAAACATTTAACTGCATCTGTGTAAGAAGCAGTCTGAATAGAACAATTTATTGTGAATAAGATTAATCATTGCCAATATTAGCAAGGCTTAAAGTGTCTCTGTTCTTAATTAAATTACTCTGTCACCTTAAAAAAATCACCTTCTGAAGGGAAACTTTCTGAAATCTCAGATGCTGGTATCTTCTGGCCCCTACTGTCTTCCCATGTGCACTTTCCTAGCCTCTGCTAAGGCCTGACTTATGTCCTGTATCCACCAATTATAGTGACAGCTGTCCCCATTTTATACTGTATCTGGCAACCAGAGTGAATCCTGTTCTGGGGTGAGTAATGCCAACATGAGTTCAGTGTCTGTGCCCCTTAAGGTCTTACCCTCTGTAGTGAAAAGATTTTTCACATACAGTATCTTGGCAATTTCCTTCCATATTGACACTTCAGTTTGAAAATACCATGAACAGGTGAACTCCTTTTATTTCCTTTTTCCTCTAGACACTCTGCTAGATTTTTAGGAATGCAGCTATCATCCCACCTTTTTCAAAATCTGGTCCCTCACATCTACATAGTTACCTCCTCATTTAACTGAGCATCTTTGCTGCAGTTTACACTACTTATTCAGCAAAAGCTCAGCATTTCACCTGTCCCTTTGCACTAAATTGTGCCTGTCATGGAGCCACTAAGTCAGTGTACACTGTACTTGAGCACAATGTTTTACATTTGTAAAATAACATCAGGATTGTTTCATTTGGCACTTGAGACAGATAAGGACACACAGCATAAGGGGGAGGAAGACTGACCTGCAGCTACTCTGATAGTTATCTTTGTGTAGCCATCAAAGTGTTACTAATGTATGTTTCTTGTTTCTCAGCAGAAAAAAACCCAAAAACGTCCTGAAACACTCATGTTCCATAATTTAAATTTACATGTATTTTGGAGGTGTGATGACACTCTTTGCTTCGGGAGAGGCGTGCAGCTGCTGCATCTCCAGCCTGATAGCACACTGCCTCCTCTTCTTGAATGAAGCTATCACAGGATGGAAGTTTGGGGAGTACTGCAACACTCATGCGCTGTTATAGTGCTCTCATATCTTTCAAAGTTATGCTGTGCTAACATGCAAATTACTAGCCAAGTGGGATTTTCAGGAAGACATCTGTAATTACCATATAGAAGGCGAAGATACCTGCACTTATTTTGGCTTTGAACCAACAAGGTGTTTAATCACACATTTATTTTTGAGCATGAGACTGGAACAATTAATTGCAAGCGACAAGATAAGGAAATACTTAACCACTTTGCAAGACCAGGGCTATGAATTGCACTATAAATTAGTGCTAAGGAAATAATCATGCCTTTCCATGTGGTAATTCAAGTAAGGGCAAAAGAACTGGTTGAGGCATGGGGTCTTAGGGAAAAAAACCCAAACAACTCAACAGTGGAAAGAGAGAAGGGGTGGAAAGTCTGTGGGAAAATATGGACATCCTAAAACAGTTGACTGGGGTTTATGTGCAATGGTCTGATCCCATTCAAATCTTCAAATAATTGATGACTACACCCTTCATGCACAAAAGAAATCTCTGAAGATTTGCAGGACTATGAGGTTAAAGACAAGGCTCTAACCCAGGTGTAGCATTCCCTATGGAGCCACTTACCCTGTTGAAAACATGCAACCCAACAGTAGATCCTCAGTTGATATAAAATTATATGCTTCTGAAGCAGGATCAACTCACATCATCCCAGAATCTGCAGTGGAGGTCAATAACGCTGGGGAGAAAAAGAGGCAATAATAACAGAAGACTTTGCCCCAAGACCACTTTAACATAGCTCTAAAAGAAAATGTATGGATAGGTAGATTTACAGTAACACAGACAGCAAGTAAGCAAACAAACAAAAAACCCACAAAAAAGTAGCACAGGGAGAAAGTACAGGGTGTTGAAATGTTTGTGTAAGACAAAACCCTCAGGACACATTTGTGATGTCACTGACGTTGAACAGGTAGCCTGAGAACTTCCACTCACATACCTGCTGGAAAAAGAACTGAAAATTGGAAGAACTCAATTCTGAGAAGGGTGCTCCTATATTAGCAAAGAATTTGATGTTGTCTTCCCTGTGCACCCAAATTGCTTACAGCATCAGAAATACAAACACAAGAGCCTTCATTTTCATCTTAGCTGCTTTTTATTACTTGAGGTAATGAAAATCCAATTGAAAACTATAACGGAGGGTACCAGGAAGGTGGGAAAGGAAGCATGAAATGTTGCTTATTATAGATTAGTAGCTCATATGAAAGCAGCCTGGGAGAGAGATGGCGAAAGATGCCATGCTTATCTTCTGTTTTCCTTCTGTGTCTCAAAACCCATCTATCACCTGTGATCAAGTTATAAAACTGCTCTTCTTAATGACTTAACAGCCAGAAAAAAATTCCACTCCCACACACATCGTCTGTGGTAAAAAGCCTGCATAACTTGTGTCGTTGTGTTTTGGCATATTAAGAAGAAACTATATTCTATCTTTATTATAAATGCTGGATTCTGTGATATTCGGATGATACTATTCTATAAAACTAGATTTTCAGTATTGCTGAACATATCTTGTAGTAGTTAAACAAATATAGATGTTTAAAATCTCTCACTGTCTTTTCGGAAAAGCCAAACCTCACTAATTAACACTAATGATCAGGGGGGTCAAATTAGTGAATAACAAACAAATTCATGAACAGAGGAAGGTAATGTATCAAGAGAAGTTGTCAATTTATTTGTTGAGAACAGTTTTGTTTCTTATGCAATGATTTATGATTACAGTCAAATAGAATTCTTTTTTATTACTTTGGCAAAATACTTTCACAGTGGCAAATGTGAGTCTGTTAAAACTGAGACATCCTCTAGTAACATCTGAATGCAAGAAAAACATATACGGAGAAAGAATATACAGTTCTCCCTAGTTGTCCCTAGTTCTTTGGCATCCTACTAAAGGTCACACTGCCCTGTCCAAACTTGCGTCATGCAGAAACAGTGGTTCTATCTCCAGATAAACTGGGGTTCCCATACAGCAGAATTCAGTGTTATCCAGGGATTAGATTGGGTCCCAGATGCAGTACCCACTCCACGTTTGCACAAACCTCTGCACAGGCCAGTTAGCCCAGGCAATGCTGACTGCCATGCCTGCAGTCCTTTGGGGTCCCAACCTGGCTGGTTCAGAATGGCCCTGTGCCATCCCATTGAGTGCCCAGAAACAATAAGCAGCCCGGCAGCTCTTGTTTGGGACTCCAGCAAAGATTCAGGAAGGCCTGAGAGAACCTTCTGCATCCTCTGGCTGTTTGTATGTATGTATAGTGATGGCAGGATCCATCCATCTCCATGTACTGTCCCTAGGGCTAATCTGGACTGCTTCATTCACTCCAAAATTAGTAGAGCAACTAATTCCCATTTTTCTAAACTAAAAATTGCAGTTTATAATTATTTTTCTGCAGCAACTGCTTAAAACCCATGGATTTTTTTTACTTCCTGAAATGACAGAATTTCCGGAATTACAGTGCATGGTGTGTTATAATGATAATGGTACACCTAAGCCCTAAAACTCAAACTAAAACTTACCATTGTAGAAAACCTGAATTTTCTTTACATGCCTGTGGTCTAAACTTGCTCCCTTAGGAGTGTCTCTAACTTTACCAGCTGGACAGTGAATGATCTGTCGGAGCACACAACAGCTCCCACCTGGCATAAGGCAGGCATCTGTGTTACCTTTCAGACAGGGTAGTTATTGGAAATACATCTTCCAAAGGGATTTGAATACGAAAAGAATTTTGACGAGAATTCACTTTTATGTAAAAGCTATCATTTATGCAAAGTGCAAGTTAGTAAAATTTCATTTTACCACTTCTTCCCACGACATGATTGCTAATCTTGCATGATAGTGAAAAGGCAAAATAGAGACTGTACATATGAAAGTAGTAAGACAAAAGCTGATAATTAAATACAAATGTTGAACTGCTATGACCACTGTGCACCTCTCTGTAGAAGTGCGACACCGAATCTACCTGGTCTTCTTGCAGTTCTATCATAAACCTATGCTGATTTACAGCCAAAAAAGGGAAATTGGGAACTTGACAGTAGAAGTTGTGCCCACGGAAGCTGAATGGAAAGATAACTGAAGGATGTCTACACAGATGGACAGGGACTGTCCACAGCTTCTCTCTCCCATGTCCTAGCACTGAGCCATGAACATCTTCACGCCAGAACCAAACAGCTGTATGTGTAAAACGCAGAGCTGTGGGCAGACAGAGCAGACACGGCTGTGCCGCTCTAGACAGGAAAGGAGTCCTGGCCCACCTTGGTTTGCACCTTCCACCAGGGATTTCTCTGCTGGGTGACAGCACCGTGTCAGCAAAAGCTGCGGCACCTTGCCCGGGCTCCCAGCTCACCTTGTGGTTCACCCCAGCCCAAGAAAAGAGCTCCTGTGCATGGCAGGGCTTCACAGTAGAGATGAATTAGTGCACCTAAGCCTCACCCCCCTCTCTTCATTATTAAACAGGGCATATGCACAGACTGTAAATAAATTCACCAGGGAAATTACTTTCTGTGTCACTAACTTTTCTACAGCCTCTCCTTCCAGAGGCCTGAGAAGACTGGTACTGAGCAAACAGGCAAAAATAATTAACCTCTCTGCCCTTCCAATTGATCAGCTGTGAACGTCCTCCCTTTCTTCTGGCTAGGAAGTTTGTGAAACAGCATCCCTATAGTTTACCGCTGGCCACCAGATGGGAAATTATGAGATCTACTGATGCAGAAAGAGCTTATAATTAACTATCTGAGATGTTCAAAAAGCTGAGCTAAAGGGTCAGAAATGAGATCTCAGCCCTCATCACGTGTCCAGGGAAAATGACCAGCTCTGTGACAGAGCCCAGCCTCCTGCTGGCAACTGTCTACTCTAGAAGGATTTAACCCTTAGCCGATAAGGTATTTTGCATGTGGAAGTTCTGTTGCAATACTCCAGTGAAACAGTTTGAACAAATGCAAGTTTGCCCTTCTAGTCAACCAGATGCAGAGCTTTATAGATATTCATGGATCAGACGTGATGCAGCTCCCAGAACAGCCGTCTGCCTCTAAGAACCTTTTAACATTATTTATTAAGGCAGGTGTGGAACTGGTTCTAAACCTGTGTTACAAATAATCCTCTCTGCTCTCTGTATGCAAAAAAAGACATATCTTTGTTCCAAATCTGTAGAATTTGACCAACGAATTGTGGAAGTGTTCTACAGTAACTGAGCGTTTCAGATTAAAGTCAATGCTCTTTCCCTGACAGTTCTGTGCTATGGCCTAGGCTGATCTCTTGTATCTCTGTTTTCAGTCATAATTACAAAATCAACAAGAACAACAGCTCCGTTCTTCCAGTGCTGACATAGGAGTTCTTGTAACTCTTTCACCCACCATTTTTAGCCAGAGAAAAGGCAGAAGAGATCAGAGGTCATACAGACGGTCCCATCCAACCTAGGTGATTCTATGATTCTGTGAGTCTTTAGAGTGGTGCACTTGCTAAGTCACTTGTGTTGCCACCTAGCTGAAGTTGAACATACAGTGTACAATATAAGATGGAGACCAGTGTTATTAATCCTAAATAACCTGCTGTATAGCTAGTTATCTAGCCATAAACAATTACTCTAGAGCTTTTTGACAGGCGTAGTGCAACTAGTAGTTCAGTGGTAGATCATAGTCACTGGGGACCTGTGTGGAAAAATGCACCGGGAAGAAATCATTAAACTTGTATACTCTGCTGAGGTCTACATATTGTACTTTTGTGAAACAGGAGAAGGGGCCAGCCAAGTGAAAACCCAGGAAATACTAAGATGCATTAAGTTAATACTAAATAATGTGGAAATCTAGTGGTTCTTCAGTAGACATGCGGGTTCACCCACAGGAGCAGCTCACCGTAACTTAAGAAAGCAAAGGAACACACAATATAGAACCCAAAATCTCCAGTGGGAACTGGATGAATTCAGCTACCAAACTAGCAGTCCTATTGGTTTGGTGGGATGCGACTAAGGCAAAGCCTCTTGCAGACAAAGTGCTGAACGAGGCAGACAAACTGTCCCTAGAGGTGAGTGACAATAATGGTGACGTTTTTCTTTCTACTGTGGTCAAGCCTGGAGACATATTACTAAGAACAAGTAGGATCAAGGCTGAAGATAGGAAAGTAAAATGCGTCACATTTCCCTGAAAAAAATTACTGTTACTTACCAACAAAAAAACCAAAAAAAAACCAAAAAAGAAGAAGTAACATATCCATAACACCTTTCCTTGGGAACAAACGCAAGCATCCTGGTGAAGAGGCTGGCAATAACCATCAGATCCCTAGGAACAGCACCAGGATTCACTACTGACCCACTCTGTCACACAGAGCTGCTAGGTGCAGAGAAGAGCTTTTTGACATGTGATATTACTCTAAGATAGTTGTTATCTGTGATGAAGGCGGCACTTCCACTATCCCTCTCTGGCTTTTATATAAGAAAAAATCCTTCTTTCTCTTCTCCTTTCCCCCAGTTGGAACAAGGACAAAAAATATTCTTTTCTGGATTTGATCATTGCTGAATTAAAATTAATTATTACAACACTGAATTTGGGGTTTTGTTTGTGTTTTTTGGTGGATTTTTTTTTCTGCATAAACAAAAAAGGAGGGGAGATTTTTCCCAATGAATCTACAACCGCAGTTCCTCTAAAAACAAATAAGGTTTACATTCCAAAGCTAGTTACACATTTTAAAAAGCCTATCAATTCTATTTTATATACCCACTTACTCAACTATATATGTGCTATGTATTATTTATATAAAGAAAGCCATAAACAGTGCAAGGTGTATACAACAGAACACTGTAATTTGAAATGTATAGCAACAGGCGAGGAAAGCTCTAGTCTTTGTAACAAAGAAGAAAATGATTGATTTGTGATTACACAATTAAAAATCTTGTTAGTAGAAAATAACCAGACAAAAAAGTATATGCATGGCATAACAGTGGTACTCAGAGATGGAACTAAGAAATGCACCCACTTATTTCACATAATTTAAAAAATATTTTTCTTAGACAATTAATATTTTCGTTACCAAAAGTAACCCTTCCATTAGCTCATGTAAAATTAATACCCTGTATTTTCTGTCTTTCATTAATATAACATTATTTAGAGTTATCTGCAAACACAGTAATCAATGTTTTTAAAAACCTGATGCTGAAAAATAAATTTAACCTACACTTTACAGTTTGCATACTGCATGGGTGATTCTTTTCTTATCTGCCTTTTCATTACATTGATAAAATGTGATGGTCAATTGCAATCCTGTCATCTGGGGAAATGTTGCACTATCTTTCATTAGACACCTTAGTATTCACTGGTTTTTTACCTCTTACTCTAGTTACCGAAAAGATAGTTGTCCTTCCAGTCATTACAGCCGATAAAATTATAAATGACCACTTTTCCTCTACTTATGGGTTAGACTTTTATAGGCAAAAACCCCAAAATTATTATAATTGTACCATAGCAGTAGAACACTCAAAGCCTTTTTCAGCAAGCTCTGTACAGACATAGCAAGCCAGTTTGCTATTTAAATGAAAAACAAGTGGTTATAATAACTGAAAATATGGGGAAAGGTGGTAACAAAGAGCTAGCTCCATTCAGCACCTTATTCAATACCAAAAAACCCAAACAGCAATAAAACGGAGTAACATCTAGCTCTGAATACCAAATACAGCCAGCCGACCACTAGCCAATAGAAGAGCTATTTATACCATTTCTAGCTACTCATTTTCATTTGTTATAAAAAAGCCTCACTTCAAGAGAAGAATTTGCCACTGTCTTTATACCACTCCTACAGGTACAGGACAGTTTCTCAGCTTCTCTCGGATACTTAAAGGACCATTACCACAGCCAACGGCAATGAATGAAGGCTGAGGCTTAAACCAAAACAAAGTTTTATGTTTAAATGAGCCTTTTAGTTTCATTCTGCAAGTTTATAATTTTAAACTAAGCAGCTTGAAAATTATTCGTAAAGGAAGATTATTTTAAGAGTATTGTAAACCAATTTCCTTGGACAGGAGAAGAAACTGAAGTTGAATTGCAAAAAAAAACAAACCCCACAAATGTAAACATACACATAGAGGCGCTGACATAACAGAATCACGCTTCAGTGGGACAGGAAAACTTCAAAACATAAGGTGGAGGTGAAAGAATATAATTCCTTAATCACATCAGACCACTTAAAGATAAGGAAAAAGCTCTGCTTGGCACACTATGTAACCACGTCCTGCAGTAAATAATATAGGGCAGATGATCCAGAGCAGGCAATCTGGCTTATTTACTGGGACTATTTCTGTGGGTAAATACGTAACATTCTGTTTGTTGGGCTCAGTACGCATTAGCACATTAAATCTTTGACTATGAAAAATTTAATATCTCAATAATAAAATACACATTCAAGATACCTTTGCTATTGCTGCTCTTTTTCTTTCTTTCTTTGCTAGCCTTCTTAAAATTCAGCTGAAGTTCTCATCTTACAGTAACAGATTTTCAGAAATAAAATGCTTGTCCCAAGAAGAAGCGTGGAAAAGATATGAACTCTTTATACTATGCAGCATTTAGGCTATGACTATTCACCCCCTCCTGGACTCAACCAAAGTGGTGAAGGACTTTTCCACTTCCAGCTGTTGCTTGCTGGTCCTCTGTCAGAATTACTATCCTACAGCTGGGTGCCAGCAGACAGTAATTTTGCAAACAGCAGCAAATATCTCTAAAGCTATTACCTTGAGCCTGTGGATCGTTTTGCTAAGTACTTTCTCAACTGCTTCAGGCAGAATCCAGTCGATCATTTTAAATGGGAAAGCCCATCAGGGAGTGTTTACAGGTACCACAGAAGTGAAAGCCAACCTCTTTCCTTCTGAGTGGAAGCCAATAGCAAGCAGCTGTAGGCAAGATCACCCTAAATCACCACAGATGCTTGCTAAACAAACAGCTATGAACTAGACATCTGGAAACTGTGTAGTAATCGGGCAGCAGCCATCTGTGAAGCTTCCACAGGGGAAAGCAAATTAGCAGGTTTCACACATGGGAGAGGTGAGCCTCTAGAGCTCAGTGGGGAAACAGCTCTGTAGACACACATCAAATGATGTGGGATTAAGGGTCTGTTCTCATGGCGTCCTAGTAAACAGGGTGAAGATACTGCGGAACAAGCTCACTTACTTATGGGAGCAAATACAGCTATGGATACGCTGATTATGCTAAGAAATCCATCCCACCATGGAGTGTAGATCTACCTTAGTTCCCCATCTCCAGTGCAATGCTACTTTGAGCTGCGATTTCAATATTGCCTTTGACTGGACTGTATTCTGCACAGTGTTTCTCTGTCTTGGGGAATAACGCCTGTCTTGGAGCAAAGAAAAACGCATTGTCAAACAAGCTTGCTTACCAAAGGTACGCATTGCATAGTACTCTGCAGACATTATAACCTATGGAAGAGTATTTGGCCATTTCAGTGTTGTTCTGCAAGACTGCTCGAGGGTTGCCCCATTAAAGCTGTTTAGATGAAGGACCACTCCAAGCTCACTTTTTGAGACATCAGGACATGCATGAAACACTCCACGAATAGCTACACTTTATGTTATATCTACTCCTGTGTGCAAGGAGCCAGCCATGCCGAAGCTTGCTTATGGTTGCTTTAGGTCTCAGTAACTCAGCAGTATTATGGACAGATATTATTCCTACCATACTTGCAAACTGGTGGGATCATAGCATCTTTCAGATGTGGGGTGAACAAAAGCAGGCCTCTAATTTCTGTATGTGAAAAGACACTTTTCATAGCCTCACATCAGGAGCTAGAACAAGCCATCAATAAATACAAACTCATTTCCAAGACACAGCCAGCAGGTGGAGGTGGGTGGAAGCTCAGGAAGGTGGCCACATGCAGCTTCTACATATCTGCAGGACTGTAGTTCATTCAGTGATGGAAATTCCTCTAGAGCAATTTGACATCAGTGTCCTAGAGCTGGTTTAACTACCTGCATCCCCAACACAACTGCTGCATTCCAGAGATACAGCATACCTAATTGTGCTGGTGGAACAAACATTCCCATCAAATTACAATTTTTCATTTTAGAGGTCCTATCCTATAATGTTACCTTTCAGGATTCATGGCTGAATCAGCAACAAGGCACCCATAGAATCACATAATGAGTATTTGCTTAAATAACTCAAAACTCCACTAAGCTTCAGAAAAGCTGAAAGTCCTATTAGTACTGGGACCAGTGCTATTTAACATCTTTGTTGGAGACATGGACAGTGGGATCGAGTGCACCCTCAGCAAGTTTGCCGATGACACCAAGCTCGGTGGCGCGGTTGACACACTGGAGGGAAGGGATGCCATCCAGAGGGACCTGGACAGGCTTGAGAGGTGGGCTAATGCAAATGGCATGAAGTTCAACCAAGCCAAGTGCAGAGTCCTACACCTGGGACGTGGCAATCCCAGGCATAAATACAGGCTGGGCAGAGAATGGCTGGAGAGCAGCCCTGAGGAGAAGGACTTGGGAGTGCTCATGGATGAGAAGCTCAACATGAGCCGGCAGTGCGCGCTGGCAGCCCAGAAAGCCAACCGTATCCTGGGTTGCATCAAAAGAAGCGTGGCCAGCAGGGCACGGGAGGTGATTCTCCCCCTCTACTCTGCGCTTGTGAGACCCCACCTGGAGTACTGTGTCCAGCTCTGGAGTCCTCAACATAGAAAGGACATGGAACTGTTGGAACAGGTCCAGCGAAGGGCCACTAAGATGATTAGAGGGATGGAGCACCTCTCCTATGAGGACAGGCTGAGAGAGCTGGGGCTGTTCAGCCTGGAGAAGAGAAGGCTCCGGGGAGACCTGATAGCAGCCTTTCAGTATCTGAAGGGAGCCTACAGGAGAGCTGGAGAGGGACTCTTTGTCAGGAAGTCTAGTGATAGGACAAGGGGTAATGGTTTTAAATTGGAAGAGGGGAGATTTAGATTAGATATTAGGAAGAAGTTCTTTACTGTGAGGGTGGTGAGGCACTGGAACAGGTTACCCAGGGAAGTTGTGGAGGCGCCATCCCTGGAAGTGTTGAAGCCCAGGCTGGATGGGGCTTTGAGCAACCTGCTGTAGTCAGAGGTGTCCCTGCCCATGGCAGGGGGGTTGGAACTTGATGATCTTTAAGGTCCCTTCCGACTCTAACCATTCTATGAGTCTATGAAAAGCACCGATTTTGAGCATTCTTAAGGTTTTACTTGACAGTGGATACTTCCCCCACACTGACCATTCCAGGGAAAGCTAGTCTCCTGGCCCTTCATCACAGCAGTACAGTCAGTAGCGTGGATGGACGGACAGTTGCACCTTGCTGCTCGATGGAGGAGTCCTACAGAACAGACAATTTTGTACCACGCCTAGAAAAGTGCAAGAGGGAAACGGTGCACCAATATGTTGCTGCCACTAGATGGCAAAAAGCACACATGGAATACAGCAACGCGTTTCTGACAGGACAACTACTGGTCTCTTCACTCGGGAATGCCTTCTTTCCTTTCCTCCTCGGATGGCACAGGCAGGAAGGCAACAAGGTGGCACAAAACGAGCGTCAAGCACGCACTGCACCTTTGGAAAAGCTGCATTGGATCCAAATGCTGCCTAGTTATCCACCTCTGCATTGAGCTGTGCTGTAAAGCGAGCTACCGGGGGGTAGGCGGGAACAAAAGCTGCAGCTGAAGCCCCCAGAGGGGACATGGGGAAGCTCTGAGGACAGGGCTCACCAGAAGTTCCAGAGTCTGGCTGCAAGACACTGTGAAGCGCTGTGGAGAGCGCAAAAGTAGGGAGGAGGGGGAAATCTTCAGCCATTTAGAAGGATTTACTCCGCAAGACTCCTTCTTGTCTCGTGGAGTGATCATGGGGGACAGCACAGGATGTGGACAGAGACTTAACTAACAGAGAATCACCTCACCCACCCTAAACCTGTGGACAGACTGCACTGTGGGGGTTACCTGGGAAAACGTTGGCACCAAATGCTAACTACCACAGTAACGGTGTTAAAAGGTTTCTTTCCCAAACATACTAGGGAACAAATTTCCCAATCTATCTCCCCATCTATATGGCACCATCTCCTTTGAACACCAGCCTGGGCAGTGATTCCTACTTCGATTGCATCTCTGTGAATACAAAACGAGCTGTCCTGGGGGGCTGACTGACTGCAAGGCTCTCAAGTTCCACGGCAGGGAGGACTGGTGCTGTACATCCCAGCAGGTGTGCTAAAAAGGACCATGTTACTGGTAAGCTTCATTTCATCTGGTGCAGTACTACAGAGTATGTCCATTCTCTTTTTGCACCTACTAACTTCCTTCACAACATAATGCCCTTTCCATATTTCTTGGGTTTAACAGCCTTTGCAACACCTTGCAAAGCGGAATGACAAAGAAAAGCAAACTGAAGAGGTCCCACTCTCAGCTGCACCAGGGCCATGCTAGGGCAATTACAGCAAGCAAAGACAGCTTACGTGAATCTAGCTGCTGATTAATACATTTTTGTCCTCCACAACACTCAAGGACTAAATCCCACCTTCCTTGTGCTGACCCCCTGTACCAACACGAAAGTTCAGTCCTGAGATTTCCACTGTGTGCCTGAGGAGGAGGACACAGGAGCTACTGGAAGTGGCAGCCCCTTCTAGCATCCCTTCACAAACACCAGCTGCATCATAACTCTTGACTGTCAATTAGGGAACTGTTCTAGTCTCTTGCTATTTTCTCTGCTCCTCATAGCTGTACTGATCCGCTTACAGTTAGACTCCTTCAGCATGACGTAATTTTACATGCTGCTGCATTTTCATACCTTGGCACCTTCTGTATCCTACTGTGCATTTGAACGCCTGGGAGTAGAGAGGGTTGGTCATGTTCCAGGTCTGGCCAGGTAGCAGTAGTACCACCCAGCTACCGAGGTCCATGTAATCAGTCCCCGTCTCTTCGAATGGAAGGAGATACATAAGCCTTACAACTTTGACAAACCACTCTGGACACATACACTAAAGCACATGTGGAAAGGAGTATGTGAAAACAACACACTGCCGCCTTCTCCTCTTCCCAGGGAATAGTTTGGATTAAAGAAAACATTCTTCATGAGAGAAGAATCAACAGGAAGGCAAGAGAGATGAGAGACACTTTCCTCCCTCATGGCACAGGGGACTGGGAAGGTGGCAAGCTGTCCCAGCTCTGCGCCCACAACCTCATTCCCTGCTGATACACCAGTTTCCCAAGGAAGGGATACTGCCAGGGGAAACCTGGACAGTGTAACAACTGACTACAGAGCTCTGGGAGCAGAAGTCAAGGGCAAAGAGGGCCCAGGGCTGTTCTCCTCAATCCTGCTGGTGAGGAAAAGTGTAGAACTGGTGGTGATGACAGTGTTTTGGGTTCTATGACTGTGGGACCCTGTTTGCAGACCAGCATCTGCTTGAGAGAGATGAGATACACCTCACTCAGCAGGCCAAAGCTATTTTCACCAATAGAATGGCTGACCTCACAAGGAAAGCTTTAAACTGAGAATGACGGGGGAGGGAGAAAGTAAACAGCAATTCTGTGGGGGAGTGATGAACAGGATCACTAAGCAAAGGGCATGGGGGGATGTGACAGGAAAAAAATACAAAATCAGCAAAATGGGTCTTAAGCAAGGACACTTCCAGTACTTGATGTAAGCAAGGAATTATCTACAAGGCACCGTTACAGAGAAATCCCCTAAACCCTCTCAGGATCTCAGCGTGCTGGGGTGCCTCTCTGAAGTGACTATGTGCTAATGCATGCACCAACTAATGAAAGTGACTGTACATCAACCACGTTGGTACAAGAGAACACTGCCAGAAGCAAACAGCCTCAATAAAGCTGTGAAGACCCATTCTGGAAAGGACAATGAAGGTTTTAATAGCTGTACCGTTATTAGCGACGAAGAAGAAAATATTCCAAAGGGCTGAATCTCCTCCTTAAAAAGTGGCACTATATTCCTGTCCCATTGCAAGAAATATTTTTGCTGCTCATCGTAGTGAAATGTGTCCCTCTGTTCTAATTAGGTTTTGTTCGCCATCTCTCCATTCTTCACAAATTCATACGCAAGAAGTATGTTCCTAAAGATAGGAAAAAGTCTTCTGGCAAGGTGTTCCATTAGCCGTATAATCCAGGGTATACTGTACTAAGACAGTAACCCAAAATCCTATGGTATCATAGAATGGTTTAGGTTGGAAGGGACGTTGCAGATCATCGAGTTCCAACCCCCCTGCCATAGGCAGGGACACCTCCCACTAGACCAGGTTGCCCAAGGCCACATCCTAACAGTATCTTACAGTAAGGCTTGCACCACTCAACTACCTACTGGCATCATTGTCGCAGTACAGTACTGAAAAGGATTCCCAACTTATCTATACCAAAGGTGTGACCTGCCTTTTGATTTCTGTACCGTATTTTTGTACAGTGTGCACGCACGTTTGTATCCTTCTGCAGCGGTGCCAACTCAGCCACATCTCTGATTCTGCCGTGGGTAAGGCACGGAACTAGATGATGTCCGAGTCCCCTGTCCGTCACATTTCCTGCTACATTAACTCTTGCCATTTGCTCCTTTGGCCTCCATTCACACAAGCCCGATACCAGCACCCCGCTAACTAAACCGGGCCATGAATTCTGTCGGACAACTATTCTGTCCATCACTCCCTGGGGAGGTTTTCTCCTTCTGCCCCAAACACGCTTTCTGAGTTTGCACAACTTGCTTTTAAAGCCAACGAGGCCGAGCCGCCACGCAGGCTGGCAGCATGGACCAGGACAACTGCTGCCGCCAGGCACGTCGACACTCTCCGGGCTTCCCAGCAGCGGTCCCCGAGCGCCCTGTGGGGCACACAAGCCCCACAGGAACCTGCCGGGTCGAGGCAGGCCTGTCGCGACAGGCCTGTCGCTGCCCCCGCCGCCCGGCCCGTGACAGAGCCGCATCCAGGCGCTCCCGTCCCCACACCGGCTGTCGCAGCCTGAAGGGGTGGGAATGCGACGCCGCTTGCCACACGCCTGAGAAACAACTAGCTTGGGGAAACCTGGAACTGACTTTCAGAGCGCGTACGCCGCCATCCCGCCCCCGCCCCGCCCGCGCATGCGCAGACGCTCCCGTTGCCGCGTTACCGCGTCACCGCGCTTGCGCGGGGCTCCGGCTGCGAGGGAGGAGGCGGCACCGGGGCCGCCGCTGTCACCGGTGGGGCGCGACCCAGCCCTCGGGCTTCGCTCCGCTGCAGCTGTACCGGGCCGAGGCCGCCGCTGGGAGCTCCGCTCGCCTGCCCGGGGCCCGCCGCAGTCCGCCGGGCGCCTTTCGTCCTCGCTGTCCTGAGGCGGGACCGTGCCCGCCGCCCCGCCGCGCGATGAAGAAGATCTTCGGGTTCGGGAGGAAGAAGAAGGAGCAGCCGCCGTCCGGCGGCGCCTCCCTGCCCAGCCCCGCCGGCGCCTACGAGCTCCGGCAGAAGGACCTGGGCAAGCTGCACCGGGGGGCCGCCAGGGGCGACCTGGCTCAGGTGCGGCAGGGGCTGAAGAAGCACGGCGTGGACGAGCGGGACAAGGCGGAGCGGTAAGGGCTGAGGCGGGGTGGGGGGGTCCCGCCACCGCCGGGAGCCCCGGGTGCAGCTGCCGCCCCCGACAGCTCAGCGGCCGCCTCGCCGCCGGGAGCGGGAGGGCCGAGCTCGGCTGGCTGCGGGAATCGGGCTTGTACGAGCTGCCCGAAACCCTCGGACTCGGCCTAGCCCGCAGCTGTCCCGTTTTGTCCCGGCCTCCTCGGTGCCCTCGTTCCCGGAGGCGTATTTCCTTGCCTGGGGGCGCAGGAGTCGGGGGGAGCTGGCAGCAGCCTGGCACGGGTGGGCTGCGGAAGGAGCCGCACGGCCGTTCTCCGGCCGCGCTTTGGCACCTCTCTGCGCCTTGGCGGGCTCAGCGTGCCGGTTTAGTAGTGGTGGAGCTGGGAAAGCTGCGCTGCCTCCGCTGGCAGTGACTTCAGGAGAGGTTCTCTGCGCTGCAGTTAAGAAGTTCCCGCATAGAGTAAACGTTGTGTTTGTTGATGCTGCGTGCACAGTTGCCTGATGTGCTTTTTGTGACTGTGATGTGGCAGCCAACGCAACGGTCTGGTTTTAGGTGGCAGTTTCTTAGTTGTTTGCTCTGGGGCTTTGGTACAGCTGATCAGTACCTGGAAGATCTGGCCAGCGACTTGCAGGAGAAGCTGCTGCTTCTGGCAGGTGGTGATGTTGTGTGGGGTTTTGAGTCAAGCACAGCAAGTGCTTGGCAATTACATCTTAAGAAGCCCTGGGCTGCAGCATAGCTCCTAGCGATCCATCGTAAGCGTAAGGGAATCAGCTGAAGTTTTGGGCTCTTTTATGTGTCAGCCCTTTAATGCCTTTTCTGAAAAGATCCAGAGTCAAAACCTTCATGATATTCTGAAGAGATGCTGGTTTTATCAGAGTAGCTCAGCTTCCTAGGCTGCCTGTACTGAAGACCGGACTGTTGCCAGCCAGGTAGCTCATTGCCCTGAAAACACCTGAAAACACCTAGGTTTGTAGGAGAAGCGAGGAAGAGCACAGTAAGCATGCACTTTAGTAACGTGGGTTGTGTGCCTAAGTGTTGCCAGTCAGTATTTGCTTTTGCAGCTGGAGATGGGGGACGCAGTTTAAGATGGATTGAATGGGTTTTGTCCTAACTCCAGCTGCCTGAGTCAAGGTGCCCAATGACATCTGTGGAAATAGCTGCTGAATTTTTCTCTTTTTTTTTTCTTCTTACTACCTTCTCTTTCACTGTGGCTGATTCAGTTAGTCATCAGGTCTCAGCAGACCCTGGTGTGAAATTTGGCTAGTTGTTGCATTTTAAGTTCATCTTGTCTAGTAAGCTTTGTTTTCTCTTGAAAGGTTTCCCTTTGCGTGTCATACTATTGTCAGTGTTATAACTGGGCAAATAAAGTAACACGCTGTTAAAAAAACCCCAAAAAACAGAGACAAGGCAGTGTATGTATGATTGGGTGCCTCGACGGTTTTGGCATGACAACACCCATTGCTGAAAAGCTGCTGAAAAACTTCTTCCCTGAGAGGGATGGAGCGGACAGAGTCTGCCTGCTTGCTGTACACCATACCAGCTATGGTGTTGCAGGTGCTCCTGTGCCCTTTTAGTGCCTGTGGGTGTGATATGTGTGACCACCAGATGCAATTGTGTTTCAGAGCTTCATTGTGTCCTCCAGGGACTGGAAGAGTTGACATGTCTGGAAACGGATGTAAAGAACAGGAAACGTGGATAGTTGGTCTATAATGGCTAAAATGTGTGCATTGTAGCTATACCTCAGTTCTGCTCCTCAGGATTTCTAAAAGCAAAATCCTCCGTGTTGCAAGTGTCACATCCACAGGCTCCTTCCATAAAGTGGGTCCTGTAGCCCACAGGACCTCCAAAAAAAATGCATTTGGAACAGCATCAGTTAGGAGCTTTCCAGAGGGGGCCTAGCAAAGCTTTCAGCCTTGCTGAAAGAGATGGACAAAACTCGGCACAGAGTTGGAAGCACTGCAGGCACGATGCTGGCTAGTCATGAATCCTGGGTCAAAGCTAATCACTAAGAGAGACTTACCCTGTCAGCTGCCTGTCAGAGTGAACTCTAGAGCTTTTCATTGCTTAGCTCGTAGCTGCTGGGTCGTTGGCTCAGGTGCTGTTGGAAGTGCGTGCTGCCAACCTGACGTTTTTCCCTGCGGTCTCTCAGTGGGATTGTTTTGCTTGGGCATCAGCAGTTCTCTTTTACCGCATGGGTGATCAGCCCAGGGTTGCAGCAGGCCTTGCTCCAAGCAGAGCCATCTCCTTTTGTTGTGGTTTGGGCCGGATTGGCCCAAGCAAGCCGAGCGACAGAGAAGAAGAAGAGACTAGTTCAGTAGAAACTAAACTACTTTAATGAAATATAAAGAATAAAATAATAAGAAGAAAATAATGAAATATATACAAAACTGTATCAAGCTCCCAGGATGACAATCACATCACCAGCAGGCGCTGGGGAAGTCCCAGACTGGACTTGGCGAGAGATGGGAGCTAGATTCTGGATCTGGATTCAGGAACACACGAATCGGGATCAGAGGCAGACGAACAGACAGAGTCCTCCTCAGATGCCAGACATTGAAGAAAGAGAGCTGACTCTTTGATGCCTCAGCTTTTATACTGAGCATGATGCAGATGGGATGGAATACGCTGTTGGTCAGTTTTGGGTCACTTGTCCTGTCCTCTTCTCCCCACAGGTGGGACCCTTCTACGCTTTTCCACCTCCAGCCCTCCAATGGGGCAAATAACGCAGTTGGCTGCCCTTGGGTGTTATAGCAGTAAGTGTAAGCAGGAGCCTTTCTGCATCCCATGCCTTGGCATCAGCCATAAACATGGGTCTTGTCACTCTGGGAGGGAGCAGTTTTCTGCACAACATGCTGCTGATTTCAGCAGTTAGAAGAGGCCTAGTTAGAAGGTACAGTTACTGAACAAAATTGGTCCTGTTTTACTAAAGACGTGTTGGCAGACTGAGAGTCTTGGTTGAGGAGGGCAGCAACAAGTCCATGGGTTTTCTGAAGGCTTTTCCATTTGCAAAGCTGATAATGACTTCTTCAGGTTTGTTGTGTTTCCTAGTGCTCAGTGGTAGCAGCTTTTAGGCAATTGTGGACTCCGTCATAACCAGTTCTGGTTAGCTTTCAGATAATCTCAGTCAGTCATTTCTTCAGGGATGAAGGATCCTGCATGGGAATTTTTCAAAAAGTGATGGTAGTCGCTCTTGAGGTACTCTTCTGTTGATGCTTCAGTCTCTTTCCTGTCTATAGCAAGACACTACAAGTTCTTTGAAGTTTTGTGTGTTTTTTCTTGTTCTTATCCTTGTTGCCATGGAGGAAGCTCATCAGCCGCCCTGTAACAAGATGTATCTGCATCACAAATTGCTGCGTTTCTGCATTACATTTGTGTACCTCTCCCCTTCTGTTCCCACCTAGCCAGTGAACTGTTGTGCTCCTGTCTCTCAGCAAGGTACCAAAACGATTAGCAAGGTTAAACGAAAAGCAAGGTTAGCTGAGCTTTCCTAAATACAGAGAAGGACCTACTAACAGTGATGAGATTCGAAACTAGTGCTGGCATCCCCCTCGCTTCTGGAGGAACTGCAGGATTCTTATTGCATCACCTTCAAGGAAGGAAGGTCCTGCCTGTTTTCTTGTCTCCTGCTCTGTTGGGAAAGGTGTCCTACAAAGCAGCAAGCACTCTGCCTCCTGCACAGTGATTTGCCTACGATTTAGAGGGAAACACATGAAAGGACTTTGTGGGCGATTGTGTCTTTGGGTACAAGTAGGCTGGTTAACTGATATCAGACCAAAGATGTTCTATGGTTTGAAGGAGCCCTTTTCTTTCTGGCAAAGCTTTTAACTTGAAGCAAAAAGTTTGATTTTCTTATGCTGATCAAATATTATGGAAACACAATATTCCCTCCTTGGATAGGCCTTCATCTGTAGTTGGCTTTTTATAACTATGATAGTTACACATGTCAGGAAGGTCAAATACTACTTTCCTGTAGTCAGATTTACAGTGTTCTGCTGTCTGGTTTGCTATGTGTTAGCAGAGGCGATTTTGTGCAAGTTTGTTCTTGTGTTTGCTGCAGTAGTAAACAAGCTAGAGAAAAAGCAGAAATTCTCAAAGGGCAGGGAAACACTGATATTCTTGCTAGAAAATCCATCTCCTACATCTCTGGTGCACTTCTGGCACGTGAATGATCATAGAAGAACTTAGGGGTTTACTTGCCGCAGTCCTCAGATTCCCAGGCTTTTGTCTCTGTTGCTGTGGCTTGTGTGTAGTCATTCTGGAGGCAGACCAGTGCCTGGCGCAGGATTCTGCTTGTGCAGATTCAGTTCTACAGTGAGGGAAATGTCACCTTACTAAACAGATGCTGTGGAGAGTTTTTGCTAGCCAGCCTTAGGCATTTGGTGTGCAACTGCTGTTATGGGTAATGGACTGAGAAATCTTTTCTTAAGCTTGCTTTTTGCAAAGCGAAGCTTGTGGCCATATCCATTTATCTCTGCCTGAAACAATTTCTTTAGTTGCCTGTCTGTGCTAATTTAATATATTTGATTTTTAGGACACCTCTGCATCTCGCTTGTGCAAACGGTCATGTGGATGTTGTTACATACCTAGTGGAAAACAAGTGTAAACTAAATCTTCTTGACAATGATAAGAGATCGCCACTGATGAAGGTATGTGGAATATATTCTGTATGTGGAATATGTTATGTTCTTGCAAGTGGGGCTTCTTGATTGTGCACTAAATGATATGTATCTTGCAGGATTCTTTACATAGACCTGTGCAGAAACATGCATATTGTAATTAGCATGGAATAGGACTACGTTAGCTTATCTTTGAAGGTGCTCTGATTTTTTAGCACTGGGAAACTGGGGGAATTGTAGCAGAGTGAAATGTAAATGCTGGAAGTTTTTCCTTTTTTGTGTGTTGTTTCCAGGCAGTACAGTGCCAGCAAGAAAAATGTGTGGCTGTTCTGCTAGAGCGTGGTGCTGACCCAAATCTGGCAGATGCTGATGGCAACACTGCCCTTCACCTTGCTGTCACATCTCCTAATACCTCTGTAGCAGGGCTGTTACTTAAGCATAAGGCCAATATTAATGCCCAGAATAAGGTAAATTTTTATATTTGTTAAGGAAGTTCTTTCCAAAAGTTGCATTAATATTCCTCTTGAAGGGTTTTTTGACTTGGATTTGTAACTTATTTATTTATCTGTCCTTTTAGGACGGACTTACCCCACTTACTCTTGCTGTCTCTGAAAATCATGAAGAGATGGTAGAGTTTCTCCTTAAAAAAGGAGCTGATGTGCATGCTCGAGATCCGTATGAAAGGTGATGGGTTCGTCAAAACTCTGCATGGGTGTATCTGGAATTCTTTAGGTTGGATTGATGAGAGGCATGGGAATGAGCTTTGGGAAAAAAAAAAACAAAACCAAAAAACAACAGGGAACCGCACAGAAGGAGCTATTTCTGTGTGACTTGTGAAAGTGGGTCTGCACTTGACTACAGTCATACCTCAGTCGATGCTTCTCACATTAACAATTGCAAGAAGGCATTGTCTGTGGTGGCTCTTCTGGTGGGAAACGTGCCATTAGCTCATCAGCATTGCCTCAATTTGAAAAACCCTCTACTGCATAGCAGCATAGTTTGTATGTAAGTGTTGTCTATGTGGAAGCTTTGTCTGAAGATTGAATGTTCAGTTGTTCTGACTCCCTCTCCTATTTTATTTTTGCTCTTGATAGTTAATGAAAACTGCTTTGTCTTTCATTCATTTTAAAGTAATGGGGGAAAATGCTTTTTTTGAGAGCAAATAGAAATAAAAATAATTATGGTGTCTGTGTAAAATAATGTATTTCATATCACGTTTTGGATGTTTCAGAACCCCACTTATGACTGCTGCCTGTGGTGGGGAACTTAGTTTGGTAAAAGTTCTTCTTCGGTATGGTGCTGATGTTTCCCATAAAGACACTAATGGATGGACAGCTGAGGATTACGCTCTTATTCATGGATATTCTAGGTGATTTTTTAACTTTATTGTTAGAATACATTGTCAGTTATCAGTGTGGCTTTTGAACCATTTTGGTGACAGCACCAAGGTTTAATGATGTGTTGAGACCTGTCTTGAAGCTGTATTCAGTTATGTTTTCTGATAGGTATCATTCCTGCATCTAGTGTTAATTTGGAAACTGAAGAAAATTTACCCAGCATTCTTTGTGAGATTTCAAGTTTTGTTGCTAAGCTCACATCTTCCCAATATAAACTAAGTTAAAGAAGAGTTTGTATCCTGCAGTTATCCAGAGATGGAACTTGGCAAACTGAAATGCATGTAAACCCTCTCCCCAGACCAGCACTATTGTCTTTACTGACTTAGACTACAGTGACCAGGAACTGCCAGATCTAACTGATACCCCTTTTGTTAAAATCTTGAGCAGTTCTTCTCTTCTTACGCATAGCTTTGAACTTGTGAGTGTTCCTTCCTTAAGGTGGTTACATGTGCTTAAAAGCTGGGCTGGAAAAGATGTACCGAGCAGGAGTTAATAACTTTGTAGGTTTGATTGTGCATCTATGGGAAGAGTATGAATAGTGAATAGTGCAGTATGTAACAGTCATGCAGTAAGTGCTGTTTGTATTACCATTAGTGAGTACAGACGAGTAGATGAATTCATATGGCTACGAATATGTGTAGGGCGCATAATAAGCGGTTTTTAACTATGCTATTAAATGGTATATGCAAGGATGTGGAGGTTTTTTTTCCAAATAGATTACCTTTTTTTCTCTATACAGTCTTAGTAGTCAACTGTCAGAATACGCAGTCTGGGAAGACATAGGAGAAGCTTCTGCAGGTGGTGCACAAGGCGTCACGGTACTGAACACTCCTCACCGGGTGGGAGCTGCTGGCTTGACATTGGGTGCACCTGCTATGGACAGAGGAGGTATGTTCCTTAAGCATGGACGAACTCATGAAGAAAGTCACTATGGTCTTTTCTTTAGGTTGCTTGCGTTGTTAAAGCTTATTGTGTTAACCACTGACTTTAGCAGGGGCATCAGATGCTCAAGAAGTCTTGTGGATGTGCTCATTTCTTGTTAGCTGGAGGTGCTTCTTGTCGGACTGTGAAGGCAGTTGTGATTTGTGCACTACATACCCCCTTAGAGGGTTGTTGCCTTCTGCCCATCAGATTGCCCATCTGTATAGGTTTTCCTATAGAGAGAGAGAAGGGGCATAGGAAAGGAACTAGAAGATAGTGGTTTTGTTTTTCAGGTGTGGTTTTCTGACCTATAGATGGCCATTCAGATTGTGAAAATCCAGTTGCAAAAGCAGTAGGTTTATCCTGAGTAGTTGTTCATCTTTCTGTAGCTGGGATGCAACAGATCAGTTAGCAGGAACAATGCAGTGTCTCTGTATACTGTATCTTCTTGGGCATAGTTTGATTTACAATAAAAAGAATGCTTTTCTTCCACTTCTAGTAATTTTATGAAATAAACTTTAAAAAAAAAAAAGTATTACCTCATGATCCAGAAAAACAGTTAAATTGCCTTGGGATCAAAAAATTAACTCCTTCAGTGAGTTTTTAAAATCCAGTCTATGCTTATGAGCTTGCGCAGCCCAAGAGGAATCTTAGAAAATTAATGTTTTAATATAAATGAAGTTGTCTTGTACTTCACATCTCAGGCTCTACAGTGGGAGGTTTTATTCCTTCTTGATTTTTAAGGGTCTTATATCAGAATTGTGCAGCAAATGGGCAGCAGACAGTGTTTAAACACAGTTCATTACTCCTTTTTTAAGTATGTCAAGAAATATGAGCAGAACATGGGATATTTTTCCTCATTGACTTTTCCCAGATATGGGAATTTAATTTAGAGCTAAACTTTATTCCTTTATTGCTTTGACTTGGGAATAATTGCTTTGATCCTGTCAGAGATTTGTAAAGTTTCTTGATAGATTGGAGGAGGATTGTTTGTTTATTTTTGGTGGGGTGTTTTGGTTGTGGTTTTTTTGTTGGTGTGGGGTTTTTGGTTTTGGTGTTTTTTGGGTTTTTTTGAAAGGGCTTGGTATAGGTAGTTTAATCAGCAAAATGTTGCTTTCACCCAAACAGCACTCTCTGTTACTGCCTTCTGTGCATGTAGATAATTGCTGTGGTACCATATTGTAATGGCTGACAGGCCTGGGTTATTTTAAAATATGTGGCTTGAAGAATAATAGTATTGTGTGATTTCAAAACTGACATACCCTCAGGGAAATGCGGGTTCTCGAGCCAGATAATTTGCCCCATTCCTTGAAAATTATAATACTACTAATATAAGTCGCCAATACTATGGGAAATCTTTACTTCTTATCTTCGTTTGAAGAGGCATAGTAAGTGTAAAGAGAATGTCACATGGGTTAAGGACTTGGGAGGAGAAAGAGTATGCTCTCTTCTCAGGCTGTTTCTAGTAGGGCTTGTTTTTCTTCTAAGTAGTATGAATCCTTTTCTCCTTATGCTCATTCTCTGAAAAGATGACCCCAGCATATTGAGCAAGGAAGATTACTAGCATATAGGGAACATTTATTGTCATTAATTTCTCAGCCTCTGTCTTGCAGATGCAAAACACGGGCCTTGCATCATGTAAGTCCCTTTGATGTGCTGCGATAACAGGTTTTGAAGCCTCTGTTAGAGGAGAAGCTGGGATGATCCTGAGAGACATGAGAAATACCCACTTTGGAATTCTTTTTTCTTTTGCTTTTCTATACTGTTTTTCTGGGATCTTCAGTGTTGTCCTTATTCCTTTTAATGCTTTTGCACTTGTTGCACATTCTTCAAAATGTTCTCCTTTAATGAGCAAGTCAGCGTGTTTAAGAAGTTGGCTCATGCTTATTTGAATGTTGGCTTTTTGTCAGAACATTAACGTTTTTATTAGTCACAGACAGGTTTGAGAAAACCTCCAAATGAATGGCTTCCAGCCGTAGCATATTGAGTGACAGACTTTGTAGATTTGAAGTTGGAATTTCTTTGGCAAAGCATAATTATTATGGAATTTTTCTAAAGGCAAGGATGAGGTGTTTCAAGGTAACAGGTTTCTGGGTTGCTCTTTTAGTGAGGGATAAAAAACATGCTAAAACTGGAACTTGGGTGAGTGGAAATAACGTAAGGGCTAGAAGTTGCATGTTGGTGTGAGTACTGAGAGCCAATATTTCCTTCAAAATTTCTGGATAGTAGGTCTCCAAAGTTTAGTTGTTGGCACCTAAGTATTTTTTGGGGATGCTTAGAGGGAGGGATTTTAAGTGAGCAGTATCTTTAAAGTACTCTGCAAATAGTAAGGAATTGCATTTGCAGTCTGCTAGACAATGACTAGTCAAGTTGAGGGAAACAGAAAGTTGGCAGTAGAGTAAATTTCTGAAAATTTTTCAGTATTTCAAAATATTGGAATATGGTTATTTTACATGGAGCAAGTAAATTTAAGTTGCACTGTACAATACCATCTCGTAAGAGTAGAGTTCTGTAGATTGTGGTTGGTTGTTTCTAGCACTTGTAACTGTAGAGTAGGCTGATAATCACAGTACGTTCTCCCACTGTTAGAGCTTTGTTGATGTATTGTTTGTGTTTTCCACGTTCCTGCGAATGCAGATTTATTCTGATGTCATTGTTTCATCTGTCCTTTCCATGCCTTTTCCTAAATGGATATAGGAATGCATCAATCTCCTAACCAGTCATCAAGGACAGGAAAATCAAGGAAAGGTATTCTGTACAGTTGCATTTCAAATATGAAATGTGCTGTATGATATACAAATATAATAAACATCATAGATGTGTTAATCCTGGATGTCCCTATTTTGATAGTTTGGGTTCTGTAGATTTGAGTGCAGGCTTTGGGCGCTTTTTATTTGTTTGCATGTTTTGCATGAGTCCTTTATCATAGAACTGAGTGTTTGCTTTGTGTCATTAGTGATAGTACATAATTTTTTTTTTAAAGTATGTTCTTCTGTTACTCTAAAGTGTAAATGGACTTCAGTTAAAGTGGAAACAAGAAATTCCCAGAGACTGCTTTTCTAGATCCCATTTCGATGGTAGGGCATCAAGGTCTGTCTGAAAGCTAGCTCATGAACTTCCTCTCTTGCCTTGCGAAGGACAGCGTGACATGGTTTTGATCATTGCTTAAAGTTACTATACATTGAAGGCAGAAGTTCAGATAACTTACTCAACTGGCATGATTAATTATAACTGTATTAATTGAAAATAGAATCATAGAATCATAGAATGGTTAGAGTTGGAAGGGACCTTAAAGATCATCAAGTTCCAACCCCCCTGCCATGGGCAGGGACACCTCTCACTAGAGCAGGTTGCTCAAAGCCCCATCCAGCCTGGCCTTAAACACTTCCAGGGATGGCGCCTCCACAACTTCCCTGGGTAACCTGTTCCAGTGCCTCACCACCCTCACAGTAAAGAACTTCTTCCTAATATCTAATCTAAATCTCCCCTCTTCCAATTTAAAACCATTACCCCTTGTCCTATCACTAGACTTCCTGACAAAGAGTCCCTCTCCAGAACTGAAGTCACCTGACAAGAGTTTATAACTGACTGCTTCATGCTCTCCACCCAGTTCTAAGGGACATTTTTATGCTGCTTGAGAGGTTAGTAGGTGGATTAGACTACTGGTACCGAGTGAGTTAACAGAAAACTGGTATGTAAAGCTAATTAATATTTTAAAAATTTTAAAATTTAAAAATTTTAAAAATATTAAGTGTTTGTAATAAGAAACATCAGGGACTGTTTTGGTATCTTAACTGTTCTAGCTTGTCCTCACACTGGAAGTTTCAGCCTCTTAAGTTCTGTCTACATGGTATGTCTACACTGAACGTGTACACTGTATTTCATTGTCTGAAAGCCTTGTTCAGATCAGGAGATGTACTTATCAAAGTTCCCACATAAACGCTCTCTTTTGGACAGACAAAATTTCCATGCTTATTTGTAGTTTACTGGTAGTAGAGGAAGTGTCTTCAGGCATGATGTGCCTTTTGTTTACTTTTCATTTTGATGATTTTGACCGAGACCTCAGTTGTCTTCAGGCGACTTTATAGGTCACCAATCTCCTGTGTATATGCAACTTCATTTTGTTGTGGTAGTTAACAAAAATTAGCTATTGAGAACTTGAGGAACACTGAAATAGCTACTATGTGAAGGTTATATTTGTTTGGGTTTTGCCTTCTATCTTGGGAATTGAAGAGCCCTTTTCTTTTGTCTTAGTTGTTGGTAGTTGAGAGGTTCTACTCTTCAGTCTGGATTCTTGGAGTTCAGATTTCATTAGTACATCAGTGATGTGCTAGAATGCACTCTCATTGAATATGTAAACGGCCACAAACTGGGAGGATCAGTAGGTATGCTTCAGGACAGCACTGCTATTCAGAGGGACCTTGGCAAGTTGAGTAAATGGACTGTTGGGCCTGTCTCATGAAATTCAGGAAGGGCAAGTGCCAAGTACTGCACGTGGAAAGGAACAACTGCTTGCTACAAAACATGCTGGGACTGTTTGGGGACAAACTCTCTGATTTGCAGAGAAGGCCCAGAGGGTCTTGGCAGAGAGTGATCTGAGAACATGCCAGCAAGGTGCCCTGGCAACTGTCATTGCTGTCCTGGGCTGTATTAAAAGCAGTATAGCCAAGACACTGAGGAAAGTGATTGTCCACCCCAACTAGGCACTCGCTGGATTGTGTCCAGCTCCCTGGGTATACATTTGAGCCCTCAGTGCAAGAGAGATTCAACAGTGAGCAAGTTCAGCAGAGGGCCATCAAACTCATCAGGGGCAGGAGTTCTTGCCTTTTGAGGAGAGACTGAGGAAACTGGGCTTGTTCAGCCTAGAGAAGAGGCAGCTTTCTAGGGGACCTAGAAGAGCTTCCAGTACATAGGAGAAGACAAAGCCAGGTGCTTCCCAGTGGTGCATGACAGGAGGCAGGGATACAAGAGGCGTAAGTGGAAACAAGAGAGTTTCTAATTGGATGTGAGAAGCTTCCTCATGATCAGGGCAGAGAGGTGGTGCAGTCTCCCTCCTTGGAGGTTGTCAAGACCAGACTGGATAAAGCCTTGTGCAACCTTACCTGACCTCATAGCTGAGCCTGCTTTGAGGCAGCGGCTGGCTAAGAGATTTCCTGAGGTCTCTTCTGACCTGGTTTATCCTGTGATCCTACGTGCAAGTTGCCTTCATAACACTGATGAAAGCTTGGAGTGTAGTAAAGAATGCCCTGGTTATGCCTCTTTTGTCTGTTGAATACCCTTTCTGTTGCACTGTAGAGAACTCCTGGTGATTCTTCTACCTGAGGATAAGCCTTAGACCTTGATTATGCTTTTTTATTTTCGTTACCTTTTCAGAGTAATCTGTAACTGAGTAGAGTAGCAGATAATCTAGTATATAGCATAATGTTATATGTAATGTTACATAAAATAGCAAAATCTCTGCATGTGATGTGTACTCGCGTGTGTAATATGCGTACTCTGAAGGTTCATTTACTTACTGCCTTGCAAACCACCACCATTTTTTGTTAACTGTTTGCTAACATAGCGTATCATGCTATGCTTTTTTTGTAGTTTAGAGATGTTTCGTAAACTTCTGGGTATAAGAGTCTAAAAGAGATATAACTCTCATCTTTTTGTTTTCTTTTTTTCTTTTTTTAATTTGGTATGGCTTGAAAAAGCAGATGTTTTCGAAATGCATTCATTCATGCTGTCTTGTCTTGAGTCAACTACCCAAAATTTCATTCTGTTATGGCCTGTAGAGTTGTCCATGTCAAATGTTTACGTGTACTGGTTAATTTTTAGCATACCAAAACTAATTTCAACATGTCAATTAATTTTTGAACAGCAATAGATGACTCTTCCCAAGGAGACTCAGTGAGGTGAGACTTTAAAAATACCTAACGCTTACCTGAAGAATTATTTGAGAGACACAGTACTCATTTTGCTTTACTTTTTAAGAAGCTCTGAGAAAGAGGGGAGTGATGACAGTTGGCATACTTCTGAAGAGGAAGAACTCGACTTTACCCCCAAGGTATGGTGCCTTTACAGTAAAAACGTCCTGTAAAAGGAAGTGATATGAAGGCAAGTTTTCTCTGGGATTGAAAGAAGCTGCAGTTCCAGCCAATATTGTTTTCTCCTTAGAAGCAGTCTCTGGCCTGCCAGGCTTTCTTCTGCTGTGAGTTTTTCCCTAAAAGATCTGTAGCTGTGACAGAGCATGCAGTAGATTAGTGGTTTGGGGCAAAAGAGCAGTAGGTGACGAGATGAAAAAAACACATTGTTTTATTTGTTCTTGTTCATTTGGGTCATATTTGAAGACCCTAATATTTTTTAGTTACTATTATAACCTATTCAGTTCCTCTCTATTGTTACTGTTTACTGTAAATTTGGTGATGAAATCCTAACTGATAAAGAAAAAGGGCATTTATTTTTCAAGATCTACTGGAATCCTTCATCACCTAGTCCTCCTTTCCTCCTCGTCAGGTTCCTCAAGAGCACTCAATGGATGAGTTACTCAAGTGGGTCATCTTTTTTCTTCTATGAAATGGCATTCTGTGCTGCCATGTAATCTCACATTGCATGTTTTCCCTCCTTTTTGAATGCTCAGGTAGCATTCTTTTTGTCAGCTACAAGCTCTCGCGCCTACTGCTTTTGCTAATCTTCTGAAGAATGATAAACTTCTGCAGTGGTGTCTGGAGCATCTATTCTGTTGCACTGGGATTCTGCAGTCATGAGGAGCCTGGGTGTGGTAGCTAAACCACGTCGTAATGCTGGAGATGCAAGCATGTTTAGTTTTAAAATTATTTCATTTTCTTGCACTGATTTAAATAGAAAAGATGCATTTTTCTGGCATGATTTTAAAATTTAGGGATATTTTAGTAAGCATACTTGCAGGACCTAATTTATACATTAAGCTTAGGGATCTTAACAGTTACTTGCGTTGTGCACATTTGCAAGTAAGCATCCGGAAACTGCAATCTTAATTATAGCTGAATTTTACTTAAGTATTACAAATATTAAACCCAGATTTTTCAACCTGTTATGCATGTAAACATAGTTTTGGAAACAATTTGCAGAATGGTGCCTGTGCAGTGTTTTGGGGTAAAATATACTCACTGAATTGCATATGGGAGGAGTGTTTGTATAGTTAGAACTGTAGGATGGAGCCAGCGTCTGAGCACTATCAATAGGACAGCCTGATTATATTTACTGTTCAAGATTTAATGTGAGCAAAGGATTTGTGTTATTAATGTTTGGTTTGTTTTTTTTTTTTTAAAAAAAAAGCCATCCAAACTTTTTTGCTTAAATAAATCTTTATTCACAGAAGCTGCAGAAGCCAAACTTGGCACTGTTAATGAATGCTTCCCAGAAGTTCAGGAAAAACAGTAAGCTATTTGGAAAAGATTGCGTGATATACTGATGTACAAAAGTAGACTTGCTAAACAGTTTTTTAATATCTTTTTTTCCTGTAGTAAATGAGAAAAGTAGCATTTTGAAAACACAGCACTTATTTTTTTTTCTGAAATGACTAAATAAATTCATTATAATATTATTAAAATGAAGATATTAATCCCTTCCTAAGCCTTTGTCCCTGGTCAAGTCCTTCCTCCATCCTGCCCATCCCTTACCTGACTCCCTTTCCAGACATTTCCAGATGACTCCTCTGCTGTGCTTTAATCTTGTAATGTGCCTGTTGCTATTTACATAACTCCTTTTGTTCATGTGCCTTTTCCCTTTTTTGTGCTTTAAGATGGTGGCAGTGGTTCTGGAATTGAAAGTTCTGCGTCACCGAAGAAAAGCCTCAAACAAAGAAGCCCATCAGGTGCAAACCTGAACAAAAGAAAATGTGGAGAATTGTTGAACGAAGATGTCTCAGATGCAAGTGACTCGGAGGAAGAAGATGATGAAAATGACAATGGAGATGATGATGGAAACTGTGAGGAGGAAGAGGAAGAAGAAGAGGAGGAGGATGAAGATCTTACTCAAGATGAGAAAGAGGAGGAAGATCTGGAAGATGAAGAAACTCAGTCTAATGACATACTGGAGGAGGAGCAGGGTGAGAAAACAGACTGTAAAGGGGAAATTAATCAGAAACTGGAGTATTTTAGTAATGCTAAGTATGAAGGGGAAGCTCAGTGTGGAACTGGAGATGTCTGTGATAATGATGAAATAAGTAAAGAACTTGATGAAAAGGTAGACGAATCTGTTGATACTCCTGTGTCTTTTATAGCTGGGTGTTATGAAAGGTTGCAAGAAGATTTAACTGTCACGTCTCCAAAGAGAATGAATAATGAAGTATCTTACAAGTCAGTACCAAAACAACCTGTCTTTCCAAATCTAAATAATTTGCAAGATACACAAGAAAGCTGGAACAGGAAGAACTTGACTCAGGAGAATTTACACAGAAATGCTGACTTGGAAGCAACAGACTGGAAAAAAGGGATACATCAGCCTCTCTCAGGTAGTTGTGGTCTTAAGGAGAAAAAGTCAGGCTTTGGTGATGGCTTTGAAAGTGATAATAATCCTTTGTCAGCAGCAAAAAAACCAAGACTTGAAAGTCAGAGACCAAAGTCTGTTGTTCGTGAACGTGTGGATAATGAAGATACTGAAGAAGAACAATGTGAAGAAGTAGATGATAAAGTCTGTGAAGCACTGAAACAAGACAGTGAAAACTTGCACTTAAATAGGCATGAAGAAAATTTAAGAGCAGCATTTCACTCAAGCACCAAAGTAAGTATATAGGGATGATTCAATCACAAGGGTATTCTTCTAAGGGTAATCTAGGTAAGAAATAGATGGCAAACTGGATGTCTGTTTATACTAATTCTTCATGTATATCCATCTTTTGATCATCCTTTTTGATATTAGAAAATGTCATACTCCATGACAAAGCAGTTTCTTAGATGTAAGAATAATACCAGTCAGTATTTTCAGTGGGGTTTTTTTTATTTATTATCGTCTACAGTGCTTTTGCAGGAAAAAGAATAAGGCAGTAGACTTTTTCTGGGGTAAATTAAAATTTTCTCAGTTGTGTGTACAGATTTTATCTGTGAAGACTCACGGTCATTTAGTAAAATTCAAGATGTAATGTCTGAAAGAGAGTAAACAAAAATAAGTTTGAATAAGATTGAAAACAGGAAGCTGCTGATTTTCCTGGGAGCAAAGTAGGGCAAAAGAAGGAATGTGTTCTGGAATGATGTAACTTAAATGAAGCTACAGTTAGACTGACATGAGGAAGTGCTTCTCAGGGGCTTTGCAGAACCAAGGATGAGACTGAAGGCCTTGAAAAACAAAGCTCAAGAAATTTTCCTTCTTATCTTACACAAGAAGAGTATTTTTGAAGTTGTTGATGAGTGGCGGACAAGTTGCTTGTTTCTGCTCTTTCCAGCTATTTTCGTCTATCTCTTTTAGGAAAAATCACCTGAACAGGAAGAGGAGGAGCAGCAGGGCAAGGAAGAGCTACAAACAGCAGTTGCTGAGGGTCTGCAAAATTCTGTTTGTAATAATAGCCATCAAGTCCCCAAAGCTTCAAAAGACAACACTGGTGAGAGAAATCAGTTAGTAAACACTGATCCAAATTCTTCCACTGTAAATATTAATTCACAGTAAATGAACAAAACTGGTGATTAACTTCTGACATAGCAAACTTTTCCCTTGCCTGTGAATTACAGGGGACATTGGCAGAGAAGGAAAGCAGCTTTTGTTCCTTTTCATTCATTCCTGAAGAACTGAAATTGTGGTGTTGGATTCCATGTGATGCTGTAGGAAGCAAGTGCCATTCTTGCTTTTGTGACCGCGTTCTCCCTGAAGCGATCTGAACAAAATGTGCAGATGAAAAAGAGAAGGAGGCCTGGAGTGTTTTGGGGGAGACAGTAGTATTCCCCTTGCTAGCCCATACTGTCAGATTGAAAAGCTGTCATTGTTCTTGGCTGAAGCCTGGGAAAGATTTGAGTCAAGCTGAGAGGAAGCTCTTCAGTTGTCACTTTCTCCATTTTTACAGTGTCAGAAGGTCTCTCCAGTGCCACACTTGTGTGTGGTTAAAAGCATTACCAGCTCGGTCAGAGTTGAGCACTTTGATACTCATCTCAGGTATCAGAGCTGGAGGAGAAGGTACCATTTCCATTGGATGTTACCAGAGCATGTGTAGCTGCTGATCAAATGCTACCCAGGGGGCCTGTCAGAACCTGCTGTATTCAAGTGTTGTGCCTCTACACGCTCTTCTTTCTCTATGCATTTTGCCATAAGCCTGCATTTGGCATAGCGTAAGTAGTTGGAATCCATGCTGGAACCAGTAGTTGCCCTCTTCTGGGGTGGGTGCCCTCAGTGATCTCCAGCTCCTTCCCCCTTCTTTGTGTGCATGTCTCCACACAATTGAATCCTGAATCAATTTTACTTAATGGAGTAGCTTAAAACAGAGAAAAAGAGATAGTCTAATCTGGCCAGGAACCCACTGAGACTGAGCCTGATGTTCACCTGGTAGAGAAGAGAGTTGGATGTTAACACACGGAGGTATAAACAGCTTTTGTGTGTTTGGGGTGAGTGTTTGAGCTGTGAGCCTCTACTCTATTTCTTTAAATGGTAATGCTTAGGTGTCCAGCTTCTGGGAGGGTGCAGGGTAACATCTCTCTATCAAGGAAGATCTTTCCTGGTAGCACTACAAAAGGAGCCTTGCCTCTTGGTGATTTTAGGGATGTTAGTGTGAGGGTGTTTTGGACAGTGTTTCTACAGTACTTCCTGTACAGTGGAAAGTGGTAGTAAATGCCAAATTCTGGAGCTGTAGACTGGAGAGCAGGTGACCTAAACTCTCTATGCCACAGGACTGCAGCATGCTGGACTCTCTTCCTGAATGTTAGCTAAATATGTGTTGGGTGTAGCTTGTAGCTGTATCACCTGTTGTGTATAGCCATCTGCTGAAAGGGAGGCAAGAGGAGGTGGCGATGTAAATGAAATATCATGATGTGGCGGGGTGTGAAGAAAACCTTGAATAACACTCCTTTCTTAGTTTATCCTCAGCAATAGAACCACTGCATAACTTTTGGATGCTGGGCTTGACTGATGGGGAAAGCAGAGTAAAATATAAACACTTAGTATCTCACTTGCCTCATTTGTAGGTGTCCTGCCAGCAGTGGGAGGAGAGGAAGAGGAAGATGATGATTCTCCCTGGGATTCTGAGGTACTTCCCATGAAGGACACGGGGTAGGGGTAAGATGCAGAAGCACCTGAGAGCTTGCTTTTGACTTGGGCCCTACTGTTGATGAGACTTACTTCCTCTCTTCCTGCTTCTGCAATATGTTTGTAACTGGGGGCCCTTGAAATACTACTGCTCTAGGCCAACTGTTCAGTTAGGTTTGGGATGGAGTTAGATCAAGCTAACTTGGGTCTTTCATCAACTGGCCTTTGAGTATGGTTTCTAGCGTAGTATTGAAGCTGTGAAGTTTCTTGCTACTTAAAACGCTCAGAGGTTTTCACAGGGGCTGGCAGGATTGTTGCTTTTTCACCATACAGCTCTATTCTGCTGACCTGGTCAGTGGTTGCCCTTAGGCAAGCTAGACGGTTAGCTGCTTCTGAATAGATCTTCTCTACCTTTTGTAGGTGTACTTCAGCCGTTTTTGAAAGTCATGTTCAACAGAGATACCACACATGCTGGCTGTGTTTGCCTTTTTCGTTCTTTCTGTCTGTGGTAATGGGCAGTGTCTGTAGCTAACGCCCTCTGGCTCTTCTTGTGAGGAAAAACAAACTCTTCCCCACCCTCTTCTTAAAAATACAAGACTAAAATATTTATTTTTCTATTTTTTTTTAGATAGCCTTAGTTTCTGCAAGCTTTGCCTTGCTAGTCTTTTTTAACCGAAATTGTCCTTGCGATTGGGAATAGCAATGTGTTCACTCATCACCGCAGGATACATGCCTAGGGAACATAAGCACAAATTTGAATGTCAGGTACCAGTTCAGTACAAATGTTGGATCACCACAGACCTGCAGTTATTGGTTCCCAACCCACGTCTGGAGTTAACATGTTAACTCTCTTTTATGGCAGTCCAGTTTGTCAAGGTTTATCAACATGACGGAATAGTTTAGATGAGTTGTGAGGTTTTGCCTAAGATCTCAAAACACACTCAAATGATTTTCCGATATGCTATGTCTTGAAGTGTCCTTTCCAAGGGTCCTATCAAAGGTTTTTGTATGTCTAATATACTTGATACCATGCTATGCAAGTTGGCTTAGCAGGAGCTTTTTGCATAGAAATGAGTTGAAAATGCATTTGTAGCAATGCTTATTCATGTGTTCTAAATTATACAGACAGATTCTGATAGTCTGAGAAAAGTGTCGTCCAGTGCGTTGCTCTTGGATGCAGAGAGAAATAAAAGATGGTTGCAGATTCTTTCAGAGGAACACAACAAAGGTAACTTCATGGTGGACTAAATGTTTGTCTGTAGGCATTCATGGGCTAAAGTGAACTTTTATCAGCATCTGTTACGATGTGGGTGTGCAACATAGCAATGAAGTGCTTAGTATTTCTTAATTAACACCAGTAATCACAGCACTTGCTGGCCAGTTTGTAAAGGAAGTTGTCTTGTTTGCATTACATGTCTTCTTTGGACGTGTTTGTATTTTTTTGGATTCTGGTTCTTGTTGCATAATGATGAAAGTGTATGTAGTTTAGGACTGAGGTGTCTGAACACTTAAACATTCTTGCATGATAATGCAGCAGAAGAAAGCTATGATCTGGCTAAGCATTTCTTTTTTCCTAGCTTAATTTTTAATAGCTTTCTGTTGCACTTTGCCTAGGAGCTAAAATGTGACTAAAAGTTTAGGTTTGGTTGCTAAGGGTGTTCTGCCTGTAGTTTTGCTATTGGGGTAGAAGTCTTTTCTGAAGGATTTCACCTCTTAACAACTGATTTGTCAATCCCGCTTGTAGCATAGGTACAGTAGAACAGCTGAAAAAGTTATTCCAGTTTTAGTTTACTAAGCTAAAGCAAAACTTTACAAGCTCCTGGGAGCTTGGATATCTACATGTTGAGTAGTTGTCATGGAAGTCTACTTTGTATGATTCTACTAAGATAAGTTTAAAGTCAGTGTGAAAAAGGGGTAAAAGGTGATTATGGTAATATTTCTAAGGTATTTCCATACTGCTAGACCACCGAGTTTACTGTTTGGTTTTTTATTTTTTTTTTTAAACACAAAAATTTTGCTGTGGAGCCATTCTTGGTAACATTTCATATACTTCTTTCACGAGAGGACTCAAACTGTAAGATGATTAAAGCAGAGGATTTGAGAAATATAGATGAGCCAGTAGATTGTATGGGTTTGGAAATTATTCAATGTTGGACAACTTTTTTTTTTTTCCCCCTAGAAAAGTATTTGGAACTATGCTATAAATGGAGATTACAACAAAATAACATTTGTTTCCTTTGTTTCCTTGCAAGCTAAATCAGAGCAATCTGTTGAGAACTAGCTTGATTTTACCTCATTGAATGACACACGTATGAGGTTTCTGTTTCTGCACCCATGCTTTCTCTGTCCCATCAATGGAAAGGAACGTACTCCTCAATGTTAAACATTTGTAGGTTAATCACAGTCATAGTGCAGTTGGACTGTTCTATGATCATTCATTACAGCAGACAAGCTTTGATTTTTGAAATAATCCTTCTAGAAAGCAGGATTCAGCTCCTTAAAAGGGCTAAGTATTTTGATCTCGTTCTTTTAATGAGCACGACCTTATTGCTTCACATGAATTGTCCTAGTTCTGTGACTATTATTTTTTAAATCCAAGCTGCACAGTGGGAAGTATACGTTGTGTGTTTCTTATATAGTAATGCAAATGCTGCATCATGAGGTAAATTGAGTGTTAGGTATCGTACTCTTGATGAAATAATGCTTGCAACTAATACTTAGTTGTAGAAACTAATATTGGATGTGTAAAAGATACCTTCAATGAGATAAAATAACACTTTTCAAAACATTTTTCACCTTCAGGCGTTTTGGAGAAACCCAGCAATTCCCAGGCAAGTATTTGTTCATGTCAGAGTGACTACTTGTACTCATTAAATAGTTTGTAGTTACTTTGAATTTGTTTTTTTATCATTGGACTGTGTCTTTTGTAGCTGAAGACTCATGAGCCTGTTTTAGAAATGAATGAACCCTCTCCTAAAAAAAAGCAAGAGAAATCAGGTAATGTTCACTTCATGTGATTCTGGGTTTAACTTCATAATCTTTCTGGATAGGAGTATTTAATAAAGTGTATGACTTATTTGTTTTGCAGATCTATTAGAGGAATTCGATTTAGGAGATGCAGAGGATATTGAAGGTATTCATGGCAGTCTTTTTCTAGTGTTCTTTTATAGACAGACACATTGTACTTGCAAATTTTGTCCTAATATGAAATTAATGGCTCTAGCAAGGTGTTCTGGGAGCAGAAGGTCTACTGAAATATTCCTTTATGCATGTGTGTGTTATGCATGGACTCCTCTAGTCTGCCATTCAACACTGTAAATACCCTTGCATGATGTAGTTTTGCTCCACTATACCTGCCATCATCTCCCCTTTTCAGGCAGTCCTCAAGTTTGCTTTCCTTCCAGTTTCTCAAAAAACCCTTTCCTGAAATTTCTGGTTCTCTGAGCATGTGCTGTGGCTGATTTCAGGCTAGGGCTTTGGAAGCTAAGCTGTCCAGGAACTGCAGGTGCGACAGCAAGGGTAATCCTTGGGTTCGTGTTGTAGCTGCACTTAACAGGAATTACTTGCCTGGCTTTTCCCTACCTGTCTGGTAGAAACTGAGAAACATGGAGCAAACACATTCCTCTGAGGCTTCCCTCTCTTGTTTCATGGAAACTGACCAGTAGGTTCAGAGGTAGGGCAAGGAAGTGGGGAAGAGAGGCAAGGTGAGAGGAAATGACAGTGTGAGCATGTTGTCAGGAATTCTCTTTTCTTTGGGAACAAGGCTAGAAGCGAAGCAACTAGGTGGTCCACTATATATTGCAGAGAGGATATATGACCTTAATGGTTTTTTACTTGCTTTGTTCTAACACGTATTGATTTGCGTATTTGTTAATGAGATGAGAAACAGTTTCCCATTCAGGTTTTAGAGTTTCTACAAACAGCTACAGAAAATGTAAACCAGAGACAGGTGAACAGATATGTAGACGAGTTAGCAAAGTAGGTAATTCGAAATATTTTTTTAAATTACTGTAGTTTCTAAGCATGGAATACAAATAGTTCCAAATTCTTTGGCATCCTTGTTTTAGGGGAAAAAAATCCCACCCCCCATTTGTTCTTTTGACAATCATAGAGATGAAACTTCTCTCTAGGAAAAATCTCGCCCTTCTCTTCCTCCTCTTGCCCTTCTCTCTCTCATATATTTGCAATGGGTGAGCAACAACAGGTCCTCTTTTGTCCTTTATTTTGCGGTGATAGTGGTTTTGTAAGATGCACGGAGGTTTCTTAGAAGTTATTCAGTTAAAACGTGAGTTTTGATTTTTGTCTGTATTGCACGGTAATGTGAAATGTAGCCCCATAGTGGACCAGTGAGTTATAATATTACAAACACAGAAAGGAAAGACTGCCTTTCAACAGCTTGTTTCATGTTGGCTGTTTTTCCTGTGTGTCTTACTCGTTTATGTCATGCTGGTTTTTACCCCTGTGTTATCTTGAAGATCAGGTATGTATATATGAAAATTTCTTTCAAACTTTTATGTTTGGATTGGGATTCAAGCAATTTAGATTGCTTCAGCAAAGCATCATGATTCCTGCAGCATAAGTATTTCTAAGTCTAAGAGGGCTGAATGCCACCCTTCACAAGTTTATTTCATAAACCTGGAAAACAGGTACAGTATCTGGCACAATTAAATGTTGAATGATAGATTAAATTTCTCATTCTATTTACTTTGTTACTGACTGATAGTGATAACTTCTTAAAATCTGGTTTTGGGTCAAAAATAATTACTGGTGTTTTCATATTTTCTGTGTAGAAGAGTAGCTGCTTTGCACTGTAATCTGGAAAAAGTCATTATGTAAGACAATTTATGAGGAGGGAAATCTCAGGAGAGGAGAGGTAAAGGCTAATTGGAAAGAACACTAAAAGTCATCTTTTGATGTTAGCTAGAGAACAGGCAGAGTAAAAGGTGAAGGATTTGCATCTTTTGTATGCACAGGGTTTTCTGTGTATTTATGTTAGGCACAAAGCCAGGTTCGTCTAAGCCCACTTCAGGGATCCATTCATAAAAAAGTGAAAACGTCTTGACAATGAGGAGTCATACCCCTTTCACAATGTTGGCAGAAGCTAGTAAGAGGGAAAATAGATTCATGAATTACTGCCCTAGGAAGAGAAGAGGAAGTTTTAGGGCCAGTACAAAAGTCTGGGTGCTGGCAGGTCTGCTTTTACCCAGCATTCAGGCACATACAGTCAACCAGAAAAGCTTCAGTCTGCATTGTGCAATATACTTCAGGGAAAGTGTCACAGCTCTCCTGCATCCACAAAATATTTAGTCTATCTTTTAAACAAAATTGCAATGCCTGTGTTACGTGGTGGGAGTGATCATGCATATCAAGTTGTATGGTAGGAAGCTACATGCCTGTTGCTCTTTGTGACCTGAATGAACGTTGATGAAGCGACAGAAGAAATCTGGTAAGCGTACATTTATGGAAACAGTGTAGGAGCAGCACCATCTGTCCGAGAGATTGACCACCCCCTGCTTGGAGCTCCACTCGGAGCTTCTAGGAGTAGTAGAAACTGAGCACACTGGTGTGTCTAACCTATTGTCATTCTAGGAGATATTGTTACCACTCAAGAGGCTTATGTGCAAATTACCCGCATACTGGGTGCCTGTCTCTGCCTAGTTCTGCTCTCTTGAGTTCTTTTCCTTTTGTTTCTGAAAGGATGTTAGAAATCAATGTGACATCTGTGCAGATACTTCTCTTGGATTTCATCAGACTCCAGTGGTTCTGGCCATCCCTTCTAGTTTGCAGTCCCAGAACTGTATGCTTAGTTGAGAGAAGGACTTGCTGGTTCAAATTAGCCGGTCACATTATAATTCTAGTAAGAGGGACAAGGACCCATCCACAAAAGCTATGCATAACTACTGGAGAAGAGGAAGACATTGATCTCCAAATTCTGGAACTTATACGTATAGGGGCTAAGCATTTACTTATCCCAAGCATCTTGGTGTTCATAATTTATTACACTCTCTACAGTACCTTCAGTGGTGCTATCAACAAATGTTCCTTGACCACCAGTACATCTGTCTTCTATTTCTAATGCTAGTTGGAACCTTCATCTGCACCAGCAAACAGCTTGGTATGGGGATATCTACAAGCATCAGTAAAGGCGAAATCTCTTCTGTGATCTGGAAAAACAAGATAAAGGAAGAATTGCTGTTTTCCTTATACAACATTATCCTCGTATAATCATGAATTGTTGTTATTATCTTTAATACTCAGCAGACTGTCTGAAATGCATCGTAGTTATCAACAGATCATCAGAACAAGTCTGAAATAAGTGCTGTCAAACACACTAATGACTAATGTGTATTGGGAAATGCCTGGTGCTAAAATACGCAAAACCCAAATTCACAAAACAGTCTAGGAAATTGCACTCACCAGTGATTGAAGTGGGAGGAGGAGGTTGTTATTTCACACTGTGTAACTTGAATTAACCTCTGGACATGTGTACAACTGACAGAGGAGCTTAGGTTCCCAATTCAGACATACGAGTTATAAGTTTGTAGCTAATGTAATCTCCCTCAAGAAATGAAAGCTTGCAAAAGGAGTCACCTAAAGCAGAAAATGCTGGAAGTGAGGTTGTTTCATGTTAGCTGTTTTTCCTGTGTGTCTTACTCGTTTATGTCATGCTGGTTTTTACCCCTGTGTTATCTTGAAGATCAGATATGTATATATGAAAATTTTTTTCAGACTTTTATGTTTGGATTGGGGTTCAAGCAATTTAGATTGCTTCAGCAAAGCATCATGATTCCTGCAGCATAAGTATTTCTAAGTCTAAAAGGGCTGAATGCCACCCTTAACAAGCTTCATAGTTCATTAACACTGGACTCCTTTATATTTTTATGATGATACCTGCTTTCTCTCTGTCTTGCTGACTTTTCTTGTAGGAAGAATAGAATATTGCATCCCTCTTTAGCAGTGAAGCTTTCTGTATGGAAAGGCTATTGCATAGAAACTGTAGAGTTATGGAGCAGAAAAGTAGATGTGAAGTGACTGAGGTGAAAAGCCTCCATCACTGTTTTTAGATGTCACACTTGAGCTGCTAGGACTTGTTTCTTTCTGAGCACTTGATACTTCAAAGTGTTCAGTGTGCCTTCCACACAAACAATGACAATGAGTTGCTGCTTCTAAGTTGTATCTGGGACTACGTGGAGTCCAATTCTCAGATGTCACAGAGATCCAAGGTAGGCACCCCGTTATGGGGAGCCCAGACTGAGTTTGTGACCTGTCCAATAGTACTTTGAAATTCTGAGAGAGGAAAGGGTGTAATCCAGTGTTCAAAAGTACAAGTGCAACGTCTGGATCATGGGTTGTTTATCAACATTTCACAAGCCTGCCTCTCATTCAGTGCCCCATCCATCTCTTCTGCAACAGATGAGGCAGCAGTTTCATTGTAATACTCGGTCCAGATCCATGTCTGGAGGCAGGTCTGTTTCATCCGTGGATTAAAGCTGAGGCCTTAAAGATTTGAAGTCTGTGACTTCAAATCTTTTTTTTGTGATTTTCTGTGCTCAACACATAGGGAAATTAAAATTGCTGGAGGAATGTGGCTAGTTACTGTATGGCACGCAGTGTGTCAGAGAGAGAGAGGGAGAGAGATCACACACCTTTAAGAAACAGGAATAGTTTATTTGTGACCATTTACAGTGATTTTCAGCAAATTTCCTTTATGCATGAAAAAGTGAAGTGCCCTGGAAGACAGGAATTCACACATGCATCTTAAATCTGTATTATGATTATTTTCTGTCTAGGAGCTCACAAATTTGAGGGATGTGTTATTTTGTGCTAAGATTTTTCTCACAAATATGATGATTCAACGTGCACTCTAGGTGTAAATAAGTTGTATTAAGTCATGCTGGTTATAAAAATACGTGTTTTTCACTGTAGGTGAGTACTCAGGATCTACCTCTCATATGTCATCATCAGATGAAAAAGAAGACATCGAGGATGCCATTGAAACCTGTGGGGTGCAGGTATGTAAACCCAAATGTTTTGAATTGGAGTCTGAATTGGTAAATAGCATTATACACTAAGGTAAAGAAAACTTACCCATCAGACTAATGCCGAAGGGATAGTGCTGTAGATGAAGATTGTATTATGTCTGAAGTAAAGCTGGACATAGTCTTTTCACAATGGCGTAAAGTCCTTGCAGTTATGTTGGATACTTGCTGTTATACTGATTTTTTCCAGTTGCTTTGCTTAAATTTTTGACCAGTGTTTTTCCTTTTGTACAGTGGTGAGAAACAGTGTGGTCAAATGCATTTTTTTCCCCCTCTGCAAAATGCACGTTGAAGTGAAGAGGGAGACTTATCCATAATATGCTGAACTGTTCTATTAAAAAATACCTGCTCTTCCTTTCCGTAAGAGAAAGGCCAGTCAAAAAACTTGACATTTGCTGACATTTCTGACGCTTTCCCTGCCTCTGGAAAATATATACTTGTTTGGCCATGTTGATAAGCGTTTTGAAAAGGGTTTGAAAAGAGGAGAATAAGGCAGGCATCCTGTTTGTGTTGAGCATACAGGACGCGGCTGGATAGAGAGGTCTGGAGTCTTCTGTAACACCTCAAGGGACAGTGAAGCAAATTATTTCCACCCCACACTCAGGCACCACGAAAGAGGGACATGCCTAATTTTAACAGGCAGAGCACAGAACTTAAGGCTATTGGAGGGTGGTAGTAGTTGGACAACGATGTTGGGAATAGAGAGGCTGAGACAGATGGTGGCTGGCTGAGATGCTTCTTCCCTGTTCTGAACGGAGGAATTTTTGCAGAGGGAGAAGAGGGCCTGGCTAATGAGAACAGAGAGCAAGGAGTTGGGTGGTTGTAACCCATGGGGACACCAAGGCTGCAGGCCCTACTTAGAAGGCAACACAAGGGAAGGAGGCGTGTGGGGAGGGGGCATGTTGGGAGGAGTGTGACAGATGACAGGAGCAGTCAGAACTGTCGAGGAGCAGAAAACAGGGTCAGGGATGTGAGGAGACTAGGTGGGGTTGAGGCATGGTATGATTTCATGCAGGCTTGTGTTCCTAATTTTTGAGATGAGGTAGGGAATGGACAGATTTCCTTAATAAATGTTTTCCTTTGGAGCATGGAATGAAACAATATTTCTGAGACTTGGGTGAAGGACTAGTTCTAACTTAGCCAGTTCTCCGTGTGGTGGACGGTAAAAAGTTTGTCATGTTCATTCACATTGCATTAGCTTAGCTGGCAGGGGACTTTAAAATGTCAGACAGTAGAGAATGACAGAGGAAGGTGGGTGAGAAAATATAGACAGTTATAATGAAAAATGTTACTAAAGCAATAAAACGTGAAAAAATAAATTGCTTTGTGACAAATGCCACCAGTTACAGAAAGCAGGCAGGCTAAAAGGTGAAAGCAACCCTAATGTCCAGATGAATCGAATCTAAGAAAAACTGTTGTCTCTAAAGGAAGTCCTTTTGTTTTTAAGAAAATGATGATTTGGTGAACTTTTATTCTAGTATCTCTTGATTTTTATGATAAAAATTGCATTCAAAATGTCTTATTTCTGTTATTTGTGTTATAGGATAGGATGAGTTTGCAACAAGTTACCTAGATGCACTGTAACTTCCTTTTTCTTGGTAATCTTTCTGTCTGTACCTGTTTACTTAAGGATAAATGTATTTTAGAAACTACCAACTTGATAGAAAAAACAGCACATGAAAATCATATTGACAAAGCAGAAATTTCACATCAGGAAGCCCTAGCAGAAAATGAGGAATCGCACAGTACTGCCAAGCAGTTAAGTCCAAAACCTTGGGAAGAAAGATACGAAAGAATGTGGGTTGAAAATGAGAAAAGGGAATTAAAAACACATTTTAAAAACATTACAGCAGAGCTGAAGCAGCTGTTTGGTGAAATTAATGATAATGGGAAAATGACTTCCCTTGTGGAAGAAATGTCTGAAGGTGGCTTCGGTGAAGACTTGAAGAGTTCTCATGTTGTTGTTTCATCTCATGCAACAGAAACAAGTAATAAGCTAGAAAGTAAAGGTGAATTTGGAGATACTAAACTTATGCTAGGTGGAAAAGTACCCAAGATGGAAGTTGTGATTCCAAGTCTCGGTGTCCTTCCTGATCAAAATAACTTAAATGCAAAGGTGGGAGATCCCTGGAGTACAGATGAAGAAAATAGCACAAATGATACAGCTAATACAAAGGTGCCTCTAGCAAAAGGTGAGGCAAAGAAAATGCCTACCTTGGAAATGGAAGAGAATGAAAACACAAGTAGTAGAAATGTAGAGGGAAGTCCTGAATGCTCCCTGAGACACAGCTTAAAAACAAGTATTGTGGATGACGCTTCTAATATTCCCCCTAAAATAAGACCTGTTTCTACAAGTGATGAAAAGGCACTTTTTGTAACAGAAAGGCAACTTGGAAAAGACTCTGGATTTAATGGTGATGTGCCCAGGGACTGCCTTGTCACCAATAATAAAATGGGAGAAACAGACATTGAAAGTCTTTTTGCAAATGGTCAGCAATTGTGTGGCACGCTAAAAGGGAATCTTGATGAAGAATTAGAACAAGATATGGAAAGATTTAAGAGTAAGGTAGGAATGCTGCAAATAGTATTCCTGGCTTTGGAGAAGGAGAAGGTACAGCTGCAAAAAGAGGTAGAAGTTCACCTGCTACTCCTTATTCTTTAGTCATTCTCCATATCAATGGTCCTGTTCACTTTAGCTATTCATCATTAAGGGAAGATAATTTGTGCAAATTGATTTTTGTTTTATTGTAAATACAGTACCTCTGAATAAAGACAGCAGTGGAGAGTTGTCTTTTTCCCCAGTTTTGGAAAATACATAATGCATTATTGTTCCAGTTTGACAATAGATGGCACTCCATTCCAGTGTAAGTAGTTATCACTTAATTGTCATAAAAAGAAATGCACACAATTACATCAATTCCGATTCTGAATTCAAGAATGAAAATAGCTTCTGAACAGGGTCTTGACTGTTGTATTCATTTGCTGTGATTTCTGCATGGTGTGTCTCCATTGTCCTTCACTAAAATTCCTGTTTGCTGTGAAAAAATTTCTGCTTGTGGGTTTGGGGTCTTTTTTTTTTTTTTTTTTTCCTCCCCCCCTCCATTAAGGAAGCAGNTTCCAACTCTTTGTCCATCAGTAATGCTTTCACTTTTTTGTTGTTCATGTTTTAGTATACTCTATCGTTTTCTTTCTAAGGGCTATATGGTTTTGTTACATCTTTAATCATGAGTGAATGCAAAGTACTTTCAATGACTTTGGCACTTTGTAGTGTAGTTTTGTGAAAATGCTTCTCTACAGGAATGAAAAAACTTTTTTTATTTTTACATTATTTTAGAGGTAAACCCGGAATTATTCAGTCTTGGATATGGTGCTTCTCTCTTCTAGAAATACTGAGAAATACATGAAGCTTAACTTTCTTTTTGTAGGTCGAGAAGGAAAAAAGCAAACAAAGACGTCTCAAAACGCAGGCAGTGTCAAAACAGGAAGATCTTGATAAATTAAATACACCGCCAGGCAACATCACTGATCAGCAAATGAAACAAAAGCTTACTCTAAGGAAAAGTGACTGTTTGAAAAAGGAGAAAGAAAACACTAGAGAAGAAAAAGACACTAAGAATTTTTCATCTGAGGAGAGATCAGAATTGATTAAAATGCCAATAAAAGGGTAAACTGAGGAAATAATCTCTAATTCTTATTTGTAGTACTACTTCAGTATCGTTTAGGTTTTCTAATATTGTAGTAGTTGAATTAGTTTCCTGAATGCTGAAAGTCATACTGAGTAGTGCACTGCTTCTCAAACATTTAAGAAAAAAAAAAAAATTAGAATAAATTAATCTCATAATGGACGTTCAAATTTATTGACAGATTGAAAAAAAAAAAAAAAAAAAAAAAGAAGAGAGAAATCAAATTCCTGTGGATCTCCTTGTCAATAGTAAAGCAAACCCCGTCTTCTAAACCAAAGTTTCAGACTGGAAAAAGCAGTTATTTTTGTAGGAAATGGCCATCCAGAAAAGAAAAGTAGGAACTTGCAGGTTACTTTGCTTTCTCCAATCTCTAGGTGATTTTAGTGATCTCCACACAGTTGGTGTATTCCTTTGCATGAAGTTCACATGCCCTTTGTCAGGAAAAGGGAAAAGTGATATTACCAAAGCAATCTCAAAAGTCTGAAGAAGGCACACAGATATTTTTATGTAACCCTAAGCAGGAATTTTTTCTTGTCTGTCCTTCAAAGGAATATCTGCTATAGATAGTTCCTTCAATGGGGATATTAGATATGTTCCAGCTTACCTGAATCTAGCTCAGGTTCTGCATCTCCCCCTTGTTCCTAGGGTAAGGTTTTTTAAATACTTGGGTATCTTCCACGATCTTTGGAGTCAAGTACGTGTTTTATCATAGCTATTTTTCATCTTGGCTGTTTCTGGAGATCATCTTAAGTATGTCTGTTTCACAGAAATATTTTCTGTAAAGCTACTCAATTGGTGATTTTTTTTCCCCTTTTTGTTTAATGTAGTAACGTTGCCCTGAATGCCAAAGTTGCAAAGAAAAGTAAAAGACGGACTTCAAAGCAGAAGGCTCAGCAGCAGATGAACTCTGCCAGTGGGAGTCATTTTCAGGAACTGGATGATAGCACTTTCAGTGAAACATCTCAAAATGAAGGAAGGTACTGAAAATAAGCAACATTGTAGATAAAACTTTCTTAATGATAAGCATTGACATGAAAGCTAAAGGGAAGTTTTGTAAACCTGATGTGAACAATGAGTTTTGTTCTTTGTGACAGCACTACCTGATGGCCTTTCTATTAAAAAACACTTCCTTTGTGCTTAGAGTGCTTTGAACATACTAGCAAAGTTAATGATAAGGTCAGATGTCCACAAATTCTGAATAGTTCTAAATACATATATTTTCTGTTTTTAAAAAGGGAGCAGAGAGCATTTCTAAAGAGCAAGATTGCTTTTTCACTGCAGGCATCTCAGGTCTTTTCTGCCTTTTTTTTTTCCCAGCTGTGTCCCCTACTGACTTCTTGCCCACCCCAGACTTACTTGTATGGGAGACAGTGTGAGAAACAGAAGGTGTTGACACTGTAAAAGCAGTGTTGGGCAATAGCTATGACATTGGTGTGTTATCAACACGGTTTGGGTCAGAAATGTAACACGCAGCACTGTGTGGGCTGCTACGGAGAAAATTAACTGCATCCCAGTCAGACGCAGTACACTAGAGAATCCAAAATTATGGTTCTCTGACCTGTAAAAGAAGGATTCTCAATACTAAATCTCTAGAATTAAACAGGGAATGCACATAACTGACTTTCTGTGTTTCTACACATCTACAGCTGTAAGATTCCTATTACTGTGAATGAAGTGTAGAGAATGGTTATTTCAACTATTTGCTTAATATCTTGTGGAAAAAAGCCTTCCAACAGACATAATAGTACACAAATTTTTTTCAGTCTTCAACTACATCTAACAAAATTCATCTATTAAAATTTAGCTTAATTCGCTTCTGAATTAAGTTTTCAGAGCAACTTTAGATATTGTTCAGAATGCAATATGAGCATTCCAGTACTGAAATCTATTTCTGTTTTCCAGACGTGCAGCAAAAACAGGGAGTGAGAAGAACAAGGTACTGTAAAATCAGTTTCTTGATAAAGAATTTGGATCAGCTTTTTATCGCTTAGATGGGAACAGCATTGATGTAGTGATCAACCAGATGCACAAATTGATGCTAGTATGCAGCTTTATCATATTTGAGCCAAATCTATGGGCTCATAGATCTGAAGGAATCATTCATGGAGTTGTAATGACCTGTAATACTCTGTAGTTAAATATAGAAAATACGGTGTTGTTTGTAGGTCAGCATACAAAGGGATGGACCTGATGATCATGATTTAACTCACTCATCTCCCACAACTTCAGAGGACGTCGAATTACCAACTCCAATCTATAATGAGGCTATGTTGCTGTTGGAGCAGCTTAGTGTGGATTGTGAAGGTGTGTTTTCAAGTCACTTTGTCTTCAACTGTTACAAGTTCCTCTTCTAAAACGGGATTTCTTTGTATGCACTCCTAGATATTTCAGTTTTATATTTCAGTATAATATTCCTTTATGATCAGAGTTTCCCCCTCAAAATTATCTCATCTAACCTCAGATGTCTGCCTGCGTTGTCAGCAAACGTGCCTTCCTTTACCGTTGGTTCTCTGTCTAGTCGGAGCTGGAGAAACGGGTTCTTTCACAGTACAGTTCAAGTCCCTGTAGTGCAGTCATCAAAAGCTAGCAAGAGCTTCTCTTTCCTCTTTATATCCCCTCAATAGCTCATGACAGATAGTGCAGCAAAATAACAGCTTTGTTTAAATATATATATATATATACACACACAAAATCAACTGCCATAAGATGATTGCATCTATACACATAGCATTATATAAATATAAGCATCACCTACTATGCCTACTAAAGTATGCTAACATTTTGTTAGGCCAGGGTTAACCTTGGCTAAAGGCCAAACTCCCACCCAGCTGCTCTCTCACTGCCCCTCCTCAACAGGACAAAACAGGATGAAAAAGCTCAAGGATCAATGTAAAGGCAGGTCTAGCACTTACCAGCTACTGTCACAGGCAAACCAGACTCCGCTTGGGGAAACTTAATTTAATTTGTTACCAATTAAAATAGATTTGGATAGTGAGAAACAAAGACCAAAAAATTAACACCTACCCACCACCCCCTTCTCAAGTTCACCTTCACTCCTTCACTCCTGGCTCCCCTGCCTCTCCCCGGACAGCACAGGGAGGCTGGGGTCTGCAGTCCCGGTGCCGCTCCTTCGTCCTCACGCTTATCCCTTGCTCCAGTGGGAGTCCTTCCATCACTGCAGCCTTTCAGGGAAAATCCACTCCAGCCAGGGCTCTTCATGGGCCCCAGGTCCTTCGGGAAATATGCGCCTGCTCTGGCATGGGGTCTTCCACAGTGCTGCATTGTGGATATCTGCTCCAGCACGGTCCTCTCCAGGGGCTGCAGGGAAATACCTGCTCCACCATCATGTCTCCATGGGCTGTAGGGGAACCTCTGCTCTGGCACCGGAAGCACCACCTCCCCCTCCTTCTTCATACCTGGGGCGTTGACCGGGCTGTTTTTCACAGTCTTTTCCCCTTCTCTGCTGCTTCTGTGGTGTTATTACCCTTTCCTAACTTTGTTTTCCCTGAGGGGGTACTAGTATGGCTTAGAGGCTCAGCTGTGCCCTGCAGTGGGTCCATTGGAACTGGCTGTGTCTGGCACAGGACAATCCCTGGCCTCTTCTTGCAGAGACCTCCCCACTACCTGCAGTCTTCTGACTACCAAAACCTTGCCTCCTACACCCAATACAGCAAAGCCCTACATAACTTATGCATTGGACAGTATTTGTGCGTATGTGCAGCTTTGTGTCTTTTCTATCTCAAAATAGGTTCTGCTGTTTTGTTGAAAATTCAAAACATACTTCTTGAATATGAGCAGATAATAGAAAGTGAAAGAAAGCGGTATACAGCTCTCTGCAAAGAAGTAACGAAATTGCAAAGTGAAAAGGACTCGTCACCGTTAACATGGGAAGAGACTAGAGATTTGAAATCCGTATTGTCTTACCAAGAAATGGAGTGGAAAAGTGATATCCAAAGCCTTAAGTAGGCAACCTTGCATTCTGATAATGTGTTATCTTGTCAGTGTTCATGTTCAGAAGATGCTGATGGTACAGGCAATAGGATGAGAAGTTTCTCATCTTTTGGGTTTGGGTTTTTGAATCACATGGGCAAGTTACGCTATAAGGGACATAATGTCAGCGGGGGGGAGTGCTTGGCAATTAGCTCCATGTAAGATCTTCTGGATGCTGTTTTAACTTTTTTTTTGAATAGCAAGAGAAGACAACAACAAGAGAGTACGTATGGGAAAAATGAGGTTTAGAAGAGAGATTTATGAGATATATATTTTTTTTATTTTGTCTTTGCATCTTCTGTTGGTGTATAATATCCTAGGAGTTCTATTAACTCCACAGAGCGCAACTCAGAACAGAGCTTAGGGCATTTGTTTGCTTGCTTGTTCTTTTATTTGAAAGGTCAAATTCTCATCACTTCAGACAAGAGTGGCCAACAGGCGCCACAGGAAATTCAGCAAGGACACATGCAAAGCCCACATCCCATGGGATGGCCTGGCTGGGGAGCTTGCTGAGAAGGCCCTGGCTTCTTGGCAGAGAGAAGCTCAACACGAGCCAGTACAAGCTGGCAGCTGAGGCGGCCCATGGCAGAATTTCTAAAGCAGATTTCCAATTGGCAGCTCTTTCCTTATGTTAATACTCCATATTTTTTTCCTTGTTGATCATTGCAAGGCTATCATAAAAATATTCAAAATTATTATCAAATGTAAAGCTGCTTTCTTGTTTGGGTACAGTGGACACACCATGGACCGTTTTTGACCATGTCGGTGCTTATTGCTGATTGTTTCAGTTAGTGAACAAGTTAACGTTCCCTAAGGTTTTCATTATAAATGAGCTTCAAAAGTAAACTGCTGTCGTTTCTCCCAGATGTTGATCCATTGAGGCTTAAAACTATTTTTAATTGTATTAAGCTTAAACCCTAAGCATTTCTATCTTTGAACACTGACCTCATTCTTGAGTAAGTAGAAACTGCTTACTCTTCCTATGGTCAGCAGTTGTTTTAGATTCACAGAAGGCTTTCTAAAAAAATGTTGGGCCTGTCACAGATAAGTGGTGTGCTGCTTCATCAGTATTACTTGCAATGACTGAAGCCGTAATATGTAGGCAATGCTCAGCATATAACAAAAATGTGCACTAATGGCAGTAAAAGTTTATGATGCCTTGATCTGATAAGACAACAAATTAATTTTGAATGAAGTCTCTGTTAATAGGAAGATGATTTTTTAAAATACTTATAGAAATGTGCATACTGTTGTACGCTTACCCAGGTAAACTTACTGCCAAATAAATGGGAAACTCAACAGTTTATTTCTCTGTCTTGTCCAAGTGATAGTATAGGTAATGGAAGTTAGACTTCCTTAAAAAGTTAAAAATTGCAGTAAAAATAGGAAGTCTGAAGATTATGGTTTGAGTTGTCTGCAAGTTCATAATGTGGAATACCCACTTTTTATGTCAGTGCTTTAGTTGCTCAAATATTCTGTTAAATCTCAGATTTACTTTGAAACAAGAAGAGGAAAAGAAGGTTAGAGCAGAAACACTGTGTGAGAAAACAAGAGAAGAGCTCAGAAGGAAAGAACATCAATATTGTAAAGAGATGGAGGAGAAACAGCGACTTGAGTTACAGTCAAGGAATTTAGAAATGGAGTTAATAACACTGAGAAAGCTCTTGAAACAGGTATGTTAAATAATGAGTTAAACACTTGTCGTCTTATTTCTGCTTGCTTTCAAATGGCATTGTATTCCAGTAAGTCTAAAGAGGAGGCACTTTGTTCGTGGACGAGGCAGTGAATAACTCTTGCGAAATTTTGAGGACAGTTGAGAACAGTTAGTTCACAAGTGGTCTGTTCTTTTTCCTCTTCTTTTTTTTTTTTCCTTTTTTTTTTCCTTTCTGTGCAAGTTCATGATTCCCTTTCTCCTTTTTCAAAATTTAGGTTTCACTTGTATTTCAGGCAAAACCTGACTTGGAGTTATTTTTCTTTTTTACTACAAAACAATTGTATTGTTTTTAATTTTTCAGAAGAAAATGCAACTTTTGTATTTATAGATGGATTATCATAACTGTGGGGAAGCAGAAATATTTGCAAGAAGACAAAGATATTGCTAGCTCTGATTTTTCTCAAGATGCAAATAATTTAATTGTATTACTTTAGGTTGAAGAAGAGCGTGATGAAATACAGAGACAGCTTGCTCAGGAAAAGAGCGCCCGAGCCCTGCAAGAAGGAATTTTGAACAACCACCTTTGGGGACAAAAGCAAATAGAAGAAGAGACAAGAAGAACTACAGGAAAAAATTCAGAGGTAAGCAGATTTTTTCCTAGTTAATTAAATTTCACCATGTTTGTTCTAAAGTCATAATAAATCTTATATAACTTTTTCAGCTTCTTGGTGGTTTCATTAGTTTATCAGTGTAACTTGACTGTGGCAACACCTTTTCTGTTTTCCCTCATGTCTTTAAAGGTTCTGGCAAGCGGCATCAGCCCTGTATGTACCTGAATTGCATGTGGAAGTAGGAAACTCACAGAAGCCATTCCACACAGTTTTTTAAGCAATCTGTTATTTTTCACTTCAGGGACATTTTATTGTCACTTTTTAAGGTTTATAGCAGTGAAACACCTAGCTACCTACATCAAGGTTGACCAAGAGGTTGTTTGACACTGACTGTTGGTGTTCCTGTTACTTGTTTTATTTTAATTCCTTATTCCCTTACAAAAGTTACTTCAAGCATGCCTGCCTTTCCCACCTCCACATACTAAAATTTTATGAAGGAATGCCAGCAAGGAATTAAACTCTTTGTAGGAATTAGAGTAACTGAAAGAGAAAAAGAAATCATAAACACTGTTTTTTTAAAAAAAAAAAGCCTGAAAAGAGTTTACTGAATTTCCTCAGAATGGGCAGTGCTTGGAAGAATCCTTTGTTCTTGGCTGTGCTGCCCAATAAATGTAGGGTGAAGATGTTTTTGTGGAAAAAAAGTTATATGGATAATGAACAGGAAATATACAAGTCGTGCATTCCAGGGACAATTGAGTTGTATAGTGAACTTTCAGTAATACAGAAGGAGAAGTGTTAAGGCGACATTTGAGAAGGAAAATACCCTTTTTAGCCTTGTTCTTACCAGATTTGTAACACAGCTAAATTAACATTAAAGGCATGCACATACAAGAATGCACTGTCATTTTAAAAGCTTTATACTTGAGATACCTCACACATTTTTATTCCTTGTTTACTGGTTTGAGAACAACAACAACAACAAAAAAAAAAAGTATGGTATATTTGGGATGTTCGTTTAGGTCTTAAGGGTATGTTACGCTTCCATCATGTGCATAGGTTGTACACACACATGGGTTCATAGAGTAGCTTACGTATTACCTGAAATTTCACTCTCATGTTTGAAGTCATGCTTCAGTATTAGAAATGTTAAAATGCATTTTAACGCTAAAGTGTTTTTGTAGCTTCATTTCCCAACTGGCTATTTATTCATGTTCCCTGTTATTCAGGAATCGGACACCGAAAGAGAAAGGGATCTGTTGTACAAAAATCAGTTACTACAAGATGAGATTGCCTTGCTAAGGCTAGAACTTGATCAAGTAAGACTTAGGCACCAAGAAGAAGGAGGAAAATATTTAGATGAGAATGAGACCTTGAAAGAAAAATACGAAGATCTCAAAAAGGAACTTAAACTGAATGAGGAAACCTTAACACAAACAGTTTTTCAGTATAATGGACAGCTGAACTTATTAAAGACAGAATGTGCAGTGCTAACTTCCAAGTTTGAGCAGACCAAAGAAAGCAAAGACAAACTAGAGACAGAAATTGAATCATTTCGTTCCCGCCTGAACACTGCTGTTCAAGAAATTGAACGTCATCAGTCATCAAAAAGTGATGTCGAACGAACGTTTCAGAGAGAACGTGATGAATGGCTTCGCTTGCAAGACAAGTTCCATCATGACCTCTGTGATGTGCGAGAAACCAACAAGAGCTTGTTGCAGCAGCTGAGTAAAGCTGAAAGCAAAGCTAATCATTTGGAAAATGAGCTTCACGAGTTGAAACAAACGCTCAGAGAAAAAACATTGCTTTTAGAAACGACACAAAAAGAATTAAGTCAAGCCCAGTGTCAGGCAAAGGAGTGCGATCATGCTCGACAACTCGAGAAAGAGCAAGTAAGCAAATTTATCATAAAGCAGGAATCCATGCAGGAGCGATTGGCCCAGCTCCAGAGTGAAAACCTTTTACTCCGTCAGCAGCTGGAAGATATGCAGAACAAAGGGATCATCAAAGAAAAAGTAGTGAATGATGTGCAGGACCGATTTAATGACATTTTCAACAAACTCAGAGCTGATACTGAAAAGCAAGTTTACCTAGTGGAAGAGAGAAACAAGGAATTAAATGCCAAGTGTACTGATTTAAGAGAACAACTCTTTAAATATGAGACTGACAAAGTAGAAAGAGAGGTAAAGTATACACTTGGAAAGAACAATTGAAAATTTGTCAGTTCTTAAACTTATTTTTTGTTTCTAAAATGTACCATGCCTAAGTTACATGTGTTGCACCAAATAATGCTGAATTGTTCCGGTTTGTTGTGTTTCTCTTGAAACTGTGGAAGGCTGTAGCTAAAACAGGATGTTACTGCTCAGATCTGAGCAGAGAACAGAAAAAAGGTACCTGAGTCTAAGCTTTGATCAAGAGAGGTGATTCTTCTGTAGAGCTTTTTTCCATCTCTTTTCCTTAGTTCATTTTATGCCCTATAGAATGGGTTTATGGATTTGATGGCTTTCATAGGTGTTTTTATAGACTGATGACACAAATAAGAGTGGTATAACAGGAAGGAAGAACCATCCAATATGCAAGGGTTGAGACAGGAAGATGCAGACAGGTGAAGTGATGGGGGATAGATTTATATTAAGCTCCTACAGAGAAAGAAAATACTGCTTCTCTGTAAGTTGATATCAAAGTGGAAGAGTATTAGTAGTGCCCAGCTGTTAATTTATGTGTTTTGGAGCTTCTACAGGGCCTGCCTGTGCCTTGAGAAGTTCATTTCAGACACTGATCTCAGCTTTCTATTCTCTTTTTATGATGTGTAGCCATAGTCAAACATGTTCTTTCTTTGTGGCTCTGTGAAAGACTAACTGGACAGAAGACTCATTAGGACATCAGTTAAACTGTCTTTCTGCAGATTCACACGGTCCATGAGTATGAAACATGCTTCCATGCAGAGCACTAGCATAATTTTATGTTGCTCAGTCATGCATGAACCAAGTGTTGCTCCCATTTCTGCATGCAGGTGTGTTTTGTCAAGAAAAAGGAGGGCAGAGAATAAAGGCAGGGGTGGGAGTGAAGAATAGGCAGATGGTTGAAAAAGCTATAGCGTATGGGAGAATGTATTATTAGATATGTTCCTAGGAGTAGGTAGGGTCTTCTCTAGCAATAGAGTATTCTACCAGTTCTAGGAAGAGCAATGATCGAGAAGTTAGTTGCCTTATCCATTTAGTTTAATCATCCTTTACTTTCTGGAAAATAGGAACTANGAGAAGGAAAGGAAGGAGAACTCCAGCAGTGATGTCAATCATTTTAATCTGTGAATTGCTTTGTATTCTTACTACCAAAATAGCAGGTTCCTTTTCAAGATACTATATATATATATGAACAATCCAGATTTTTGTAAACCAATCTGTCATTGTAAAGGCAGTTGTTATTCTAAAATGAACTCAGTAAGAAGACTGCAAGAGGATGTGGTTCAACATATACTTAAAGTGTATCTTAAAAGAGCTTTCAGCTATATGTATTCATTTAATTGAATTTGTATAACAGAGTAATAGAACAAAGAACAATCAAATACAAACTCCTGCCGTTGGTCCTCAGAGTAGTATCTGGGGTCAAACTACGGCTCTTACATCACAACAGATTTCTTTGGGTTTTGTGTGAAAAAAATACATGATTGCAGCATGTGCTTGTGTATTGTTCCAAGAAGAATATACTTCTGCCTTTTTTATGTATTAGGAAACAGAAATCCTCACAAACAGCTGCTGATAGTTTGGAGGTGCTCAGCTGAGAAGGATGAAGAGAGGTCATAGTCTGTGCAGATGCCTGTTGGTGGCAGGCAAAATTTCATACTTTTGACCTCAATCCGAATGCAGATCTAATTGTATAATCAAGAAAGTTAAAGTAAATGCCTATTTCATGTTCTTACAACTTTCTTCGTGCTCATTTAACTGTTTCACTAGGGCATGGTCAGACAGCTGCAGCAGGAGGTTGCCGATGCTCTTAAAAAGCAATCGATGTCAGAAGCTTCGCTTGAAGTTACTACACGCTACCGCAGTGACCTGGAGGAAGACAAGCTGCGCTTACAAAAGGAATTGGAGAAGGTTAAAACCGAGGTATATGATGATATGAATAAATCTCAGGGAGGCTGTTGAAAGTGGGAGGGAATGTTGTCCTAAAACCCTAGAAAAAACTTGAACAGGATAGATGTACTGATGTGGACATGAATTGCAATGTTTTATAGAATTGGTGTCCATGTCTTTGACATGATGTCACTGTGTCCTTAGTTGGACAAAGATTTGTATTTGCTAAGATGCTTCGGAAAATAAACTGATGTGTCTATAGCTTATTGCATTTGGTTTACCAAAGCAGGTTATCTGATTTCTGAAAAACAATAAAAATACTGGACCGCTGCCTTTGGGCTTTTTCATGCTGTCTATGCTTCCCCCCTCCTCCTCAGCCCCACCACCGGGTAACACGTGGTCAATTCTGAATGATTTTGTAACTTACTCTGTATATACTTTTTCCCCCTTTCGTCTTTTGCCCTGCTGCAATTTGCTGTCTTTAAGCACTCTTCTTCTAAGTGAATTGTAAGCTACTTTCTGAGGTGGGAACCACCTTTTGTAGTGTTCTGTCGAAAACTGAATTATAGAGGCCTTAGACTTCTGAAACAGAAATCATCTTAAATCTCCTTACGAGGGAGTCGTGAATTCCTTTTTGTGGAAGGATGAACTTTTTAATCAGTATTTTCTCTAGAGGAGCAAACAAGTGGATGCAAAATGTGTCACAAGTCACTTGAAAGGGTAGGAGGGGCAGCGTGGGTGCTTAGAACCCGTTTCCTATGTTATAGGAAATCACCGTAGGGATGGGAGGCACCGGTATCAAAGACGATGGAGTGACACAGTTTATGTTGTTTTGCTAGTAGAAGTGAAGGTTTGAATGTACTTGAAATTATTACAGTTCTTTGAGTAGAGGGTATGCGTGTATGTGTATATGCAGTACTTCAATTCTTCAGCTGCAGTTGACTCCTCTGTATAAAAGCTCACCTGGCCACTGTGGATTCTTACGGTGATTTTACAGCTGCGGGAGTTGGGAGAACAGCATCTTCAGTCTGAGCATTGTGTTCGTGACTTGAAGATTGTCTTGGAAAATAAGGAAAGAGAAGTAATAGCTTCTTCCCAGAAGCTGCAGGACCTCCTGGTGGCATCTTCTGGGACTAATACTACTGTAAAACAACTGGAAGAACATGTGCAGAGGTAAGGGAATAGAAAAGCAAGGTGCTTGTCGCTTTCTGGGGTTGCGTGAAAACAACAGGATAGCCTTGTTGCACCACAGCAAGTTAAGGCATGATTTTGAAGGATGCTTTTGGTTTAGATTATGGTATTTCACACTGTTCTTCCAAAATCGGTGCACTGGTAGATTTCTGTAATAAGACCTGTATTTCTTTTTAAGCCTTGAAATTGAAAATGCCAGATTGGAAGCCACAGTCCAGCAGCAAAGCAATAGGATTGAAGCCCTTCAGAGAGACTTGCAAGCCTCTGCCTCAGTAAGCTGGTCATAAACTCCCCTTTTGTGAGCTCCTGAGCCTAGTCACCTATTTCTGCAGGCTGTGGTTTAACACCAGCGAGCAACAAGGACCTTGCAGCTGCTTGCTCGTCCTCCACTTTCCACCCCCCTCAGGACAGGGAGAAGAGTGAAAAACGAGGAGAAAGGGAGAAGAAAGAAACTCATGGGTTGAGATAAAGACAGTTTAATAGAACAATAACAGAAAAGGAAAATACCAATAATAATAATAATAATGACACAAGTCACTCTCGCCAGCTGGTGAATTGTCAGCGTCCCAAGCAATGATGGTGGATTTCCCCCTGGCCAACACCACTTATGTACTGAGCATGACATCTATGGTTCAGAATCTTCTATTGGCCATTCCATTATTCTGTCTGTACTCCTTCTCTGCTTCTACAGGAAGCTGAAAAGAGTCTTTGAACATTATAAACATCGCCTAGCAATGGCAAACAGCAGAGGTGATGATTGCCAACAATTTTACAGTGGCATCAAACTAAGGCCATTTTGATCATTGGTGCTGGGTGTAAATACTATAGGAACAAGGAGGTGAAGAGGTGTATGTGATGTTTGTTTTTGGTAATGAGGAGTAAACTTCAGTCTGGAAAGTCATAGTGTGTCTTCTTACTTCTTTTAATGCTTCTGTAGGTTCATAAGCGCCTGGAAGACTTGATAACTAGCTTACAGACAACACAAGCAGCTGCACAGGACCACCACCGTCAGCAGGTACAGGACTGGCTTCTATGAATGATTGTTTTAGTCTTTGAATTGTTTGTGTGCAGGTAACTGATGAAGAGATCAGGTGGGCACAGTTCAGCCGTCAAATACCATTCTGGTCCTAGAGCACGGCACCCTCAAGGGAAAAGGCTGTAAATTTCCTCATTCCCCTGCTTCTGCATTTTGTAGCTGTGTTGTAGTGTGCAAGATACTTGTGTTCATCAACAGGATTCATCTGATGAATTGTCTCCCCCATCCCACCAGGGGGGAGTGAGCAAGTGGCTGTGTGGTGCTTAGTTACCTACTAGAGTTAAACCATGGCAGATGATGGTTAAGTTGGATGTTGTGGGCAGGAGGGCCATCTGTGGTTGAAAGCTGAGAGAGGAGACTATAACTTGGGAGATCCATCTTGTCTTTGCAGCTTTGTCAGCGTTTGCCCTTGAGACCATGTTATCTTCTGTCGTAAGACCCAGTGTTTCACCTACTCTGTAAGGACACTTGAGAAATTTGTACACCCTAAGGGTTTTTTTATCGAAGCCTTTGTGCTAAGAATTTCATGACTTTCTGTAGATCAGTGGACATCATCTTTTTTCTTCTTTTTTTTTTTTTTTTCCTGTACAGTATGCCACTAAAAGCATCTAGTCAACTTGCGTTCTTTATACTTGGACTGAATCTGCAAGTTCTGTTCCCCTCAAATGCATGTGTTAAGCAAATCTTTGTCCCTTTGGGTAGAAGCATAAATAGCATTACCGATTTGAAAACATTTTCTTGCTCTCAAATGTACAGCTGTTACAGAAGCAGTGAGAGTAGGGTATTTTCTGTGATGGGCACCAGAGGAATTATTATATTGTAAAGTATGGATTGTTGTGAACTCCAGAGGACCTTTGGAAGAAAGTTGTCGGGTGATTTTTTGTATGTGTGTGGTCTTATCCCCCAAAGATGTTACCTCATCTTGTCCCTTCTGGAGTGTTCATTCTTTCCATCAGCTTCAATTGCAGTTCTTGGTTATGTTTCCTCAAGTGTGTTTTACACTCTGCATTAATCTTAACTGTAGATTTTGGATGGGAAGAGGAGAGCCTAGGCCTGTTTCCATTTAAGTTTCTGCTTTCTTTTGCAGTGTTGTCTCTCCAGTCACCTTAGTATTTTCTTTTGCCACTGTTGCTTTCATAGATGCAAAACCAGAATGTGCTGGGTCTGACATCAAAGGACTCGCACAGCGTATGGGAAGAGCAATTGAAGTCAAGATTCCACCTTGAAGAGCGTTTTGCTCAGCTTGACAGGGAAAAGGCTCAACTGTTGGAACAGGTGAGCCCAGAAAATTCTCTAGGTGCTTTGCCAATACCCAGGATAACCGTGTTCCCCTTTTTGTTGAGTTCTTGCATACTCTGCTTTTTCTGTTACCCCTGCCATTCAGGCTCTGAGTATCTTGTGATTTGGGGATCATCCAGGAAGCAAATAAAAGCTAGCTGGGTATCTTTTATGTAAATTCTGGAGTGATTCTGCTGGGAAGAGTTCCCAGTGTTGTTTGCTCTCAGTTGAGCACATTGAGCAAGGCTGCAGTTCCCCAGTTCTTTCTTGGATTCCTTCTGGCCATCTTTTGACCCCTTGGTTTCTGGGCAGGGTTAAAAGGCTTCATGTTTCCAGTGCAACATATGGAGGAGCTGCTGCGTGTTTTCAGGGTAGCGGCAGCTTAAAAGCCTTGCAGAAGAATGTACTGAAGAAATTCTGAGCAAATGAACTAGTGCTTGGCAAACAAGAAATGGCTGCCAGTTTCCAAGGGGCAGTCTGTCCCTTTTCTCCTTTTCTGTAGAGGAAAAATGGAAGTACAAAGTCAAAACAGCTGCCAGCTCCTCTGTTTTGGCTGAGAAAACACCAAGAGGAAGAACTACATGTGAATAAGTAAATAGTCACAAAGAAGGAGGTAATGGCAGAAGGGAATAAAACATTGAAGAATTCCAAAAGATCACATTCCTCCACAAGCCCCTGCCTGCTGGTTGTTGAAGATCCAAGGCGAGCTTTAGGTTGATCAATGTTCTGCTGTGATATGCATACCTATGTAATGCCTTCTATGAGCAGACGAACTGCCAAAAGTGTTCTCCAGTGGTTTTTTTCCACCTTTTTGCCTTGAAGCATTAGAAGAGGGTGGCCTTTGTTTCAGTGGAGGCATCTGTTTCTATTATTAGCTATTGGCCTGTTTGATAGGAAGCCTGAAGGGATTAAATGTTCTCAGGAATTTTGCCCCTTGGCATTCTGTGGAACTGTCTAACAGATAAGAGACCTACTGCAGCTTCTCTGTGGAGAACACTAGGTGCACATACTGCCTGTAGATACTGTTCCTATGCTGTGTGTGTCATGTATCTGTTCTATTTTGAAAGTGTGAGAGTGAAAGAAAGAAAATGAAGAAGCTGGTAGAGTTGAAACGCACAGTCAAACTGCGCCTGGACCAAGAAATGAAAAGAAACATCGAACTGCAGGAAGACTGTGAGAGGTATGGCTTTTTAGTATAGTAAAGAAGTGTCTGAGTAGAAGTCAAGCTTTATTGAACTTGAATGTAAAAACAGGTGTACGTAACTGTTTGTGAGCAACTTCAGTGTTCATATTAGTTCTTGCTAGGCCCTTCTGTACATGCGCCAATAGTGTTCAATAGCTGCCAAAAGAACTGCAAATGCAGGTTGCCCTGCAGTTCTCCTGGGAGGGAAGGAAGTCCTTTATTCCTCTTTTCAGGTGAAATTTGGACCCTCCAAGTGACTGGTGGCAGGGAAATACTGTTTTTTCCTTAGTAATTCCTGGTGTGTCAAGCACGTTAAAGATGAAGCAAGCCATGTCTGCACTGTTTATGTGAGAGTATGTGAAAAAGGCTGGTTGTTCCTTGGCTTCATTGTTTTCTCAACTACTTTGTTGCATAGGTTGAAGAAGCTTCTAAACAGAGCTACGAAGAAACTAAGGGTGTATAGAGAGAGAGAGGGAGAGTCCCATCTTAATTTGCAGGAAGAAATGAAGAATAAGTATTCTGAAACGGTCGATGAAGTTGGTAGATTAAGAATAAAGGTGAGCTCTAGTTTATTTGGATTTTTTTGTTGGGGGTGTTTTTTTTCTTTTGAAACCTCAGTTATTCTTTCCCTATACTTCTTTTCATGTTGGTGTTTTGTTTTGGGTTTGGTTTTTTTTTTTTTGCTGTATTTTGGAATTGGTTGACTCTTCTTGATGCTCCTTCTACAGTTAAGAGTAGTAGATGACTATACCTAATAGTGATGTATTTATCATAATGGATAAAGATGAAAATGTTATGTGCACATCAGTATCTGTAAGGCCACATCCAGGGCAGGCTGTTCTGTAGAGAAAGGGCGAGCCAGGAGTCGGAGCAAGGCTGGCAGGGCCTGTGACCTCACGGGCCAGGGAACAGTCCCACAGGCCCTCACCAGAAGAGCAGAAGGGGTCCGGTGACAGGAAGTGGGGGTCAGCCAAGAGTGCACATCTCCAGGCTAGTCCATAGGGACGGGCAGGTCTGCAGTCTACTTTCTGTTAGAGACGCTCTCGAGTGTTTGCTAATTTTCTCCACGTTTTTTTTTAATATAATACAGGACATCATGTTTTATGCTCAGTAGGTATAGAAAAGGTATGTTTCTGGAGGGGGGAAGAGGAGGACAGAGCTGTAGTTCACCTTAGGGACCTATTGAAAGTCTGATATTTCCTGCAAATTTTTGAGAATAAACTGCAGCTTTGACCTAAAGAGGATACTTTTTCTTCCACCACTGCTGCAAAAGCTGTGTTCTGAACCACTACTTACAAATTTTTCAGTGTAATGGAGTATCTGCTCATTGTCTTGTCCGTTCTGTAATGAAGCTTTGACTGTGTTGAGAGCATGTAAAAATTCCTCTAAAGCATGATACATGTTGTTTCTGATGAAACCAGAAGGTGGCTAGGTATGGCTGTGTGTGTTTTCCCATGAGGATATGAGCGGAAGAATAGCCCTAGTGCTTTTCAACCTAGCCCTAGGGGTGAAATGCTGCTAGTTTGATACCTCTTGGTCTGTGACCTACTGCAGAAGACCTGAGTTCCCTGAAGGGAACCTGAGGAATCCCATAAAAAATTGCGTGAAAGCTGTTCTTGTTTTAAAAGAAAAGCCCAGTTTCACTTTGGTTTTAATACTGAGTCAGCAGATAATAAATACTGTCTCAGCGGCCAACCCCTTTACCAATTTTCACAGAATGGACTAGTTTTATATCCCTCTAAGTTCCCTTTTTTTTTTTTCCCTTTTTTTTCCCCCTTGTCAACAGGTCAGTGAACTTTCCCAGCAGTTGGAGACAGAGTCTAAAAAACGCATGCAGCTAGAATTACAAAATCGGGATTTGCGAGAAGAGTTGTCTGCCATGCGTGGCAGCCATGAAAAATTGGAGAAGAGCAAATGCCAGCTGAAAGAAGAGGTGGCTAACCTCAAACACAGATTGGAGGTTAATATGGTGGATCACAGCCAAATGGACGACTATAAAAGAGAGGTGGAACAACGAGCTGGACGAGAATTAAGACAAAAACTGCAAGAAGTCAATCTGGTTTTGCAGGTAAGTGAATTTCTCGCATGTGTCTGTAGCGTCTACTATATACTTTTCTTGTGGTTGTGATTTTCTTAGTATTTTATTTTTGGTGCCTGATTCTGTGTGTTAGTGCTGTACTTCTGTCATTCCTGAAGGCAATATGGTTGGCAAGCAAGAGTGCTTTCATGTGTGCATAATGTGCCTGCAGGTCCCTGAATCAAAAGCTTGCCCAAGGTAGATTTCCATTTTGCAGTTCTTTGGGGGGGGATATCGCTCTCCCCTGGTCTTGTTCTTGCTGTTTCTCCTTGAATAGGTATTGCAACTTACAGCTGCCATGGCCAGACACACAGGTATGTCACGGTACAAGGGAAATTGCTCAGAAAAGAAGTCACTGAAGTTGGGGGGGGGGGGGGGGGGGGGGGGAGGGCTAATTTCTTTGAGGAATCCTTTTCTGTATACCCTGCCCTACAGCAACAGTGTTCTTTTACTAGTAGCTTTGATGAATAATAGTGCTAGGAGGAGGCTTCTTTCTGAATGAAAGAATGATTTAGCGCGGTAGTTCCAGGGTTCTGCCTTGATTGTTGGTGGCAATGAGGAGGCACAACTGCCTCACTGATGAATGCTGAGCCCTTGAAATTGGGTATGTGCAATTGACATGAGAGAGTTCTCTTTTGATTTGTGGCGGTTGAAAGTGCATTATCTGCTTCAGACGCAGGCAGCCTCCCAGGACAGATTAGAACAAATCAGAGCCAATCATCATGCTTCCCTGAGAAACCAGCTAAAACACAGAATTAGAGATCTCGAATGTGAATTGGACAGGATAAAAAATACTCAACAAAACAGTATTTTTCAAAAAGAATCCACACAGGCAGAAGTGGAAAGGTACAAAGAGCGGTATCTGGAGGAAGCGAAAATTAGAAGATGCCTAGAAAATAAACTGGGAAGGTAAGTCCGTGCTTTTTTGGAGTGGTAATAAGATACTAGTTTTTCCTCATGCCTTTTCCTCCTGAAATGCCTCTTCTGCATCTGGTCAGCGTTACGAATGTAAGCACAAGATGGCATATTGGTGAGGAAGATACCTAAAGACCCTTCCCCTTCATTAGGACTGTCTTCATTTCTCTTTAGTATTCCAGCGGTAACGCCACTGATTGTGGCATTAACAGGGTATTTTTTAAGTTGACTGTGTTTTCACAGGCAGGCTTTTTGCCAGTCTCTAAGACTGCTCATCTTGTTCTGCATATGGCAGAAAAGATAAATTTCATGTCCTATACTGCTTGAATAAGGATAGGCCCTTCAGAGAACAGACTTTGATTCTGTGAAGCAAAAAAAATAATCTTTTTTGGCTTCCATTTTAGCAGTGTCTGAGTTTTGAGCTTCGCTTGGGAAAAGGAGAGTAGCCCAGAGTTCTTATGCAAGTGACATACATTTGAAAGGAGAAGCTATGTAAACACGTGGCATTCTCAGGTTGCCTTGAAGCCCTAGCACTGAAAAGTCCTAAGTGCTGGCAACTCCAGCTGCTCCTGGCGCATAGTGTGAATTCTTCATAGTGAATACTTCATAGTGAAGTAGGTTCTCCAAAAAACCTCAGATCAAATAATGTTCTTGTTTTGAACACTCTTAATCCCTTCCACTTTGAGGATAGTCAAAGATCTGGAGGGTAACTTTGTGAAAGTTGTGCTACCAAAGATAATTCTTTGTATGCTTCTGAATGTTTCAGAGCTAATGAGAGACTAGCAGAAGCCAACGCTAAGCTCCTTCAGGAGCGCCATAGAAGCAAATCTTTAATTGCAAGCAGCATTGTCAGTGGAGGTCTGGTTGCAAATCCAATTCTATATTCAACTGAACTGGGACATCTTGACAGCAATTTGGCACTCAGCAGAAGTCTAAGCCTGGGAGGAAGCTTCCTAAGCCCAATCAAGAGCACGTTACCATCAAGGAACAAGGTTGAAGCCTTTGTGGCTAAGGTAAGCATTTTGAAATAGTGTTATCAACTACTGCTAAAGAGTATCCATAAGCAAGGTTATGCTTTTTAGCCTAAAGTTAGAATCCATTGATAGTTCCAAACCGTATGGTCTAATATGCCAAAACAACTGCTAATCATCAAAACAGTACGCAACTGCGTGTGGTAGGGGTGAAGACTTTTGCTTATCAGGGTTGTACAAATTTCCAAGAGTACTCAAAGACCAAAAAAATACTGACATCCAAATAATGAACTGTGTAGCTGCGATAAAGAAAACTGTGGCATAGGAAGTTACCAGCTAAGCTTTTCATTACATTTTAATGCACTGTATGTATGCCCTATTTAAAACAGCTAACTGTGTGAGTGCAAAATCCCACCAGACATCTTTGAGACACCTTTTCCTTCTTCACTGATCTTCGTTCTAGTGGTTTCTTTGCCAGAACTTGTTTTTAGTACATGAATAGCAGCAAAGGGGTGCTTCAAAAGTAGGATGATATGAATGGCATCATGAAACTTCTCACTTTATATTTCAGTGTGGGTTGTATGCTCTACGTAGGAGGCATTTGTTTTTGTAGTTCCTGCTATGTGTTATTAGATGAAAAGGTGAAGTTAACTACTCAGGAAGTCTTCACAGCTTTCCAATGTTGCAGCGATGCTGCAACCTCTGTGATACCTCTGGTCAAAGTATGCCTCAGTTACGGAGGTGAACTTTTCTGTCTCGCTATGAACATGTGTTTCAGGTCAGAGCAGCAGACATATAGACAGAAAGAACTCAGGAGCTGATTAGTACTGTACCATCTGTAGGGCTGTTCCTCATGCAAGCAGCGGAAACGAGGCAAATTTCAGGGACCCACTGCAAAAGTGGAATAAGGAGAATGCCAGTACAGGGAATGAGACAGGTAGGGAGCAGGGAACAAGCGAGGAAAAGAAAGGGCAGAGAGATGGGAGCAAGATGTTAAAAGAAGGCGGCAGCAAAGGAGGAAACCATCCCAGTTCTAGGGAAAAAAGCTAACCTAGTTTAAAACAAGAGGGTTAGCAGCTGTGCCTTTTTTTAAGAAGAAGAAACGGGGAAAAAAAGTCAGTGAAGGGAAAGAAAGTGTGAGTACTCGATGCTTTTTAATGGAATTACAGCAGCTTTCTTCCGGTAGTCCTTTCTATTTTAATTTTCCAGAAGCAATTGGAACTCTAGGCATCTCAAAGTTTTGTCAACATCAAGATAGATACTTTTACTGGTTTACTAGCTTCCCTTAAGTATATTACAGAAATTAAATATTTTAAAGGGCTATTTCATAACTTGTTGTTTTTATCCAGTTTCTAATATATACAGCAGATATGCATTTCAAATAGTTCCATTAGCTGCTTCAAAGTTTGGTGAAAAATGGTTCCCAAATCTACTTGTGAAAAACATTTGAGCCAATTCCAAGGGAACTGTGCATTAGACCTGAGACTGGTGATACTGGTCTCACTTAGTGTCCTGACTTCAATGGCAACCGTAGTTTCTTTTCAGAGTGTGTGCCTCTTGCATTTTGTGATGGATTGCCATGCTGGGGAATGCTTTTAGGTTTTGGTACTGTTTTTTGAGGGTTCCCTTTGAAGGTTTAAAAAAGAGAACCAAAAAAAATCCATTGGCCTTGAGCAGACTCTCAAAGAAGTTGACCAATTATGTATATTTCCCCAATCTGCAATTACTGATGTCAGGTGGGGTTTGCTGTTTGTTGGCTTGGGTGTTTTCCTATATACCAAAGCGTCTCCTTCCTAGTGCAGTTTCGGAAGTAGGACTTAGTCCACTGAAGTTCCCTCTGATCTTGTTTGCAACCTACAGAGGCTTTTACTTTGTTATCAACAGAGGATATAAGGGTATTTGGCTCTTACTTTTACACAGTTTGTCTTCTTGGGATTAGCTTTTCATTCTAATATGGTATTCTATAGTTTTCTTCCCTGAAAGGATGAGTAAAACTATTGCTAAATCCTCAAAGCACTTAAACGTTTCTTACCGTTTCTGTCAGGTTTCTTAACAAAAAGGTAGAAATCTCAGCATGCTTGTTTTCCCTCAGTCAAAGCAGAAGGCTGGTCTCTGAAACTCAGAATTACTGGCGTGAATCTATTCTCCCTCTTACTAAATCCAGCTGCACATCCTTTTGTGATATTTCTTCCTGTAACCACCAGTTAGGGAACAACTGAGGCTAATTATAATGGCACTGGCTGTAGCCTCAAGTCCCTCTGTGCTCAATGTATTCAGGAAAGTCCTAAGACTTGATCAGAGTCCTTCAGAAAAAAGGAACAGGGTTCTTAGAGGTGCAGTAGGTGCTAGAGGGCATGCACCTAAGTGCATACTTCACTTAGAACTGCTGGCTTAAGTTTCCTAAGCTGGATGCAGTATGTCATTAAGAGTGTTTGAAGCCATACTGTATCTCTGAGAAGCTGAAAGTATGGGATTCCTGACACGTGCGTCTAAAAAAGAGGACTGAATTGGAAAATAAGGCTTAAAGTCAGGAAGTAACAAAAGGGAAAAACTGCATATGTCCCTCTGCCTGCAGCAGTGTGTGGTGAATCTCGATCAGTATCCAAGTGCAAAATTACCAGATGCACGGTCTATGCTGTCATTTCAGCGGGAGTCCTGTGTCATTCAGTAGACAAGTTGGAGCGTTAGGAAAGAATTCAGAGATGACAGTTTTTGTCTTTTTTGAAGTACTTTGCTGGTTGTGCTGCTTAGTACTCTGCCTGTTCACCAGATTATTTAAAAAAAGGAAGGATTCTCTGACTCTAAGCCTTTTCTTTGCTTCACTTCACTCTTTGCTTCACTTATGCCTCAGATTTTTTCCAGTAACCCGGTCCACTTCTATGATTTTGTCTTGCTGAGCAGTGCCTTCTTGGCTGGAGATTACAAATGCTCCTGCTACTGAAGCTCATAATGGCAAGGAGTTAAGGACCTTAAATTGCAGTGTGCCTCAGGTAGTCCTCTTTCACTGCTTTTTTTTTTTTAGTTAAAGCTCTCTGTGCTGATTTGGTCCTTCTCATAGCGGCTTCCTCAAGGTGAGAAAGGCTACTTGAAGTAGAGGACATGCCATTCTTAAGGGGAGGATGTTTATGTAAATTTGGTTTGTGCAAAAGCTTTTAAATAATTTCAGGGGCAAGAAGGTGAAAATACTTCGCCCTGCTTTTATTCCAAATGCTGGTATTAATTCTTTGTCCATGTAACTGTTGGAAAAAATGTTGGCAAATGGTGCTGATTGCAAAGAAGAGAAAGAAGTGCTCCTCTGGCAATCAGACATAGTTGCTTCTTCTCGACATAACTAAGGAATTTGGAGTGTAAAGGCTTGAAAGATTTCACAGTTTTCCTAGACCACTACTTGACATGACAGGCAAATGTCTGTGGTGGTGCATTCAGCCTTACATTTTGAAGATGGTCATGTTGCAAGCTCAGCAAAAAATGACCATTTTATTTAAAAACAAAACAAAAAACAAACAACACACAACATAAAGAAATGTGTTCCGTTGCAGTATAGCCCCTTTCTCCTTATCAAACATATATGCTACAGAAATTAATAACCTTGAAATGGAAGTGCAAAAGTATCTTGAACATTATAAAAAAGTTCATGTTGACACAAGCTCATTGGCCAATAAATTTCCAATCACATGCAAATGTCTTTGGGGTTTTTGGTTATTTTTATTTCTATTAGAGCTCCAGTAATGAGGCATAAATTACAAATCCTTGAAAAATTCTGTGCATGTAATTACAAACGGTGACTGTAGCGAGTAGCAGTTCATTATGTTCTGGAAGGAGGTTGGCTGAAATACAGTAGAGCTTGGGTAATAAGAAGGATGTACGTGTGTATTGCCTGTCCTTTACAGGACTAAAGAAATCTTTGTCTTTTTATAATCTGGTCTACTGACTCCCAAACTGCTTAGAAAATAGCATGTCACCATCCAGAGCTAAATTCAATCGAGCAGATGAAATAAAATATGAGGCACTGTTAGTGGTCTATGTATCATAATTTGGGAACTGCTTCCTTAGTCCATAGACTTAAGGCAAAAAATTTCTGCTGCAAGTGCTGCAGGGAGGTTTTGGGACTGGAGTCCTGTTGTTAGGTTTAAAAAATGTCAAGCTTAAGTCCTAACAGTTGTGCCAAAGGCTAGTGAAAATGAATGTGGGTGTCTTGACACAGAAAATAGTAGTGAACTCTGCTAGCTGCAGTCAGTGTGAGTTAGTGGTTTTATGAAACCAGCTTTCCTACATAACATGAGAAAGGGAATGTCTGCCTCCTCTTGTATGTCTCCATTTCTGTTCCTTCTCTGATTTCCTCTTCCATCTGCACTCTTGTATTGTAGCAGTCTTTGTATTGTTAGCTTTTTTTTACTTGCTTTATTTACATATAGGCCATGTTACTTCTCACTGAAGACCTTTGAACTTAAGACCATTTTTCTTTCTTCTTCAGCTCCTTAATCCAAAATCTATTCTTTCTCTTCTCTGCAACCAGATACATGACAAGGTTTGTGGCCAGTATTGTTTAATGTTGGGTGGTATTTTATACTAGAAATGTTTTGTCTGTTTATGCTTTTAGGTTTTGATTAAAACTTAACCGATGCATTCACATTTTCCTAGTACTGCAAATATTTTGAACTTGTTAGTTTGTCCAAGTGAAAGAATGACTGCTGCCCAGTACTTTAGTGCTTTATGCATTTGTAATCTTATGGCTCCTGTGGTACTCAGCCATCTGTACGATGACAGTGTGTGAATTTAATCTGTTATAATGGAACTTCTTTAAACTATAGAAGTAGGCTGGTTTACCTTCCTTGCCAGGTCTGATAATGAGAAAGTTCTTGGTAGTAAGAGCAGTTGTGCCTGGAGAACCAATACTGTTCTAAAGTTGAGTTCCCAGACTCTTAAGTATCATCTCACGGAGCCTTGCAGGATCCAACTTAACTCTGTGCTCAAGCAACCCATGTGGGTAATTAGTAAGTCAACGCTGCTTTCTGAAAAAGAATTATTGAGAAGGTGACTGCTGCAAGGGAACCAAGTATGTTACTGCCTGAAGAGATGTGCAGTGAGATGAGAAGTACCTGCTCATGAGGTTTGGGATAGTCAGCTGTAATGCATTTTCCAGGGGGTTGGGAGGAAGGAGAACAGTGGAGGCAAGTTACAGTCCTCCAAGGTGCATTTTGCCTGGCTCTTCATTCCCTTTTCAGAAATCAGTGTGTTGGCTTTATTTCCACCAGTTTCTCTTTCCTTAGGCATGGATGAGAATCACAAAGATATTCACAGAACGAATGAGAGGAAAACAAGATCTTTTTCCTCTCTTGATTCATCCACACATGTTGTGGAGGGTCCTGTGGACCTTCTGGTCATTGTGAAGGCTCCCGAAACCAGGGAAAGTGATTTCACAGAATCATAAAACAGTTTAGATTGGAAGGGACCTTAAAGATCATCTAATTCCAACCCTCCTGCCGTGGGCAAGCACACCTCCTACTAGACCAGATTGCTGCAACCCTTTCTCCTGACACCTCAACTACTACTGCTTTGCTTAGGATTGGTCCTGGTTTTGGGTCATCTTTTGGTCTAGGCATTAGTTTTCCTGCTTTTTTTTCCTGTTACCTGTGTCTCATTTCATGTGTTAGCAGTCTCCTCTGCCCGGGATTTTGCTTCTGCTTGAAAACAATTAGAGGTCTGTGAAAGCACAGACTATTCCAACGAAGCACTGAGTGCTGCTTCTCCTGGAGGAGCTGGTGAATTTGGTCACAGCTGTCCCTGTTGCCCTGGAGAGGGAGCCCTTCTCTCCACTTTGCTGGTTTACCACCCCACTACTTTGGCCCTTGGAGTTACTGCCTGTTAGTGCTCTTCTTGTGCAGAGTGCTTCCCTTCCTGAGCCTCCTGCTCTCTATGCCCTGTTGAGGGTGTTGTACAGTGTTTCAGTTCTTTCTCTTTTCTTTCTTCTTTTTTTTTTTGTTGGTGTATTGCTGGGTGAGCCTGCTCATTTCATAAAATTAATACTTATCCCCCCAGGGATTCAGTACTACAGTCCAAGAAGATCACCTAGTCCAGCCACACTCCTGCTCAAAGCAGGGTCAGCCATAGCAGGTTGGTCAGGGTAGTGTCCAGCCAGGTTTTGTATGTCTTCAAGGATGGACACTCCACAACTTTTTCTGGGCAACTTGTTCCAGTGTTCTGCCCATGGTTATGTTTTTTGGGGGGTTTTTTAAACAAATAAAACAAAAAAAACAAACAACAAACAAACCCAAACCCAAAAAACCCAAATGTCTTATGTTAAAATGAAATTTCCTCTTTTTTGATTTATGCCCATTCCTCTTGTTCTTTTATTTGGCACCACTGAGAAGAGTCTGGCTCTGTCTTCTTTACTCCCCCCACCAGGTATTTATACACATAGAAAGGGTTCCCCTGAGCTTTCTCTACTCCAGTAAAGAAAGAGTGGCAGCTCTGTCAGCCTCTCCACATAGCTCACATGGTCCAAGCCCTTCAGCACCTTTGTGGCTGTCATAGGCCTGGGAGTTGTATGGTATCTATTTTAAAAATCTACGTGTCACGGACTTGATGGAAAAAATATAGGAGTCACAAGTATCACCAAATGTAAACAGCAGTATATAGCTCTTGGACTATGACTCTTCAAAAGATCTGATTTCTTCTTGTGAAGACTTAGAATCGTAAGTGAGAATAACTTAATTGGTAGCAATAACCACCTTCTAGGGGAGAAAGGGATAAGTGCTGCTTTCTGGTGATCCAAACTGATTTTGCTTACACAATGCAACCCACAGCACTTGCTGTGTAGAAGCTGTCACTGTTGCTACTATTGCTTAGTACAATGTTCACAAGAAAAAAAAAATGTGTGTTTTTATATTTTTTATATATGTGTGTGTCATGGTATTTGCAATAATAATAAAGAAAAATCGTGGCATGGTCTGTAGGAGCTCTTTCAGTTTTCCATCTTAAGTTGGAAAAAAGAAGAATATTGGTGCGTGCTTTTTTTTTCTGTATAATGATACATGCCAATGGTGCAGCAGCTGCTGTTGCATCTCTTCTCTCACAAAGTTGCACAAGCCAGCCTCAACTAAATTAGTCCCTCCGGATGGCATTTGTGCATCTCTTTTTGCTGACATTCTGCTTATGTGTTGGATGATAGACTTTAGCCATACCTTCACTGTAATAACTCCACTGTGCTTTCTTCCTGTATATTGTGTAAAGGCCTAGTTATAAACCAGCTGGTGAGTTACAGATTGGTTTGTGCTACAGCTAATGTTGCTCAGCAATGAGAATGCTACAGCCTGGCTGACCAAGAGTTTCTCTCCGTTATAAATCAAACCCCAAACCAAGATGTGTCTCTCTTTGGGCTGATGGTTTTTAGTTTTTGTACATGCCATGTGTGGGTTTTAAGAATGTCTTAGAAGTTTAATATTACAAAAACGTAACTGTTAAAATATTAACTGTGTATTTTCTGTATTAATTCTAGGTACAGCAGCAACTGGATGAAAAAATCGCTAAAGAACTTCAACAGGGTAATGTGTCATTATGTTAGGAAAAAGCTGACTGTTCCTAACTCTTGAAAATGGTGGTTGAAAGCTGTCAAGTTCCTGTGCTAAGCACAGGTTTTCTCATGCTAGCTTTCCAGTTTAGACTTGAATGTGAAAAATTCCTGCTTACCCAATTATTGTGTAGAATGTTATGCAGTTGCCTGAAAGAAAAAAAGTACAAAGAAAACTAACCCGTGTCCCCAAAGCAGATGCACTTGGCTTAGGCTGAAGTCACCTTTCAGTAGCGTTAATCCTCAAGCACAAGCATAAAACCATAAAAGAAGCCATGAGATTTTTACAGACTTCAGCCATTACTTCCCCTTGCATGTGCATTGATTGCATTCAGCATGAAACCATACCATACACGTTCTCTGCTGTTAGCTCTTTTGATTTTTGCTCTGTCTCTCAATCAGTGAGGCTATTTGTAGCTTATATGTTGCAGTCTTCTTGAATGAGCAAGAAGAATCTCATGGGTGACGAAAGATATCCTTTCTTTAGGTAAAGATCATTCAGTAGTGTTTAGGCAAACATAAGATGAGTGGAATGCTTGTAATACATAGCCTAAAACATGCTCTATAATATGAGGCCAGATGTCCAAAGAGGAATTCCATCTATTTCATAACAATTGTTCCACTGATGCTATTTCAAAGCAGGTAGCCCCTGAGAGCATTTCCTTCTGTTCCTGTATGCTTTTAATTGCTCTAATTGTGTAGAGAGTGTTCACCTGTAGCTTCTTAGCTCTTTCCACATGTCTGAATGGACACAAAGCCATTGAATTGCATCCATGTGCATTTTGAGCATAATTACGCATCTGCTAGGAGTCAGAGTACGTTTGGTTTGGGGACCTTGTCTGAACGAGGTGCCTAGAGAAAGATGGCAAAGGTGAGTTTGATGGCATTGAGTATGTGTTTTCATGGAGGAAGGAGGGTTTTGCCCTGGGTGAGTTACAAAGATGCCCCTCAGAGAAGGTGCCAGGCTGGGAAACTTGTCCTGGCCTGACTGCTGTGCAAAGGTGCTTACATTTTCACAGGCGGATTCTTCTAAAGTTTGTCACAGTGAATGCAGATGCTGGTATTCGGGAGAAGTGTTCCACTAAGTCACTGGTTTGAACATTTAAGGAAAACAGACCCTTGAGGTTGAAGAGGTCTGCAGGGGGCTAAATTTAGTGCTGGTGCAAGCAGCAGTCGTTCGTGGATTCCCTGAAGATGTTCAGTGTGTAGCCTCTGGAATTTCTTTCACTAGCCTTAGAAATACTGTTGACTGATAAGCAAATGTGGAAAAAATGTGTTTCTTCCTTTGTGTCTAGTTTCTTCATTGTTATGTTCCTGTGGAAGTTTTTAAATCTCTTTCTGCACTGTAGTCTCTCCAGTTACACATAAGGTTTTTACAGTGACTTATTTGGCCCCATCCGCCCTAAAAGTAACACCAGGAATCTTGTCTCTTTTCTCCCTAGCCACTGCTGAACTTGCAACTGGACCTGCTGGAGATACTTGCAAGGTATCCACTGATGGATCTTCAAAAAATCTCAGTGTTGATAAGGATCCCCTTCTCAAGGCAACAGAGGAGTACCGTGATGTTTTGACCAAAAATTACTTAATTTGAACAAAATGATAAGGAAAGGCTCTGGAAATAATTTTGTTTACATAGTGCATCTATGGTTTCCCATCCCACAGTTCGGACTCTTAACACTATTAAATGGATGTCAAGCACATTGCACTTACATCTTTATTGATGCATAGTTGTTTCATTTTGCACTCACCATAAGAACCATATCTATTTTTTCCAACTAGCAGATTGACTAATCTTGATTCTTGAGCTTGGCAAAACTGTCAAAATGTTTCTTAATAAGGTAGATGCATTATTTTGCTCAGTTCATGTTCTGTGTTTTACCAGAAGCATTCCCTCTGTTCTGTTTAATCTTTGCACTTCATGTGTTTTTAATGTTTCCAGTGTTACTGTGATGCTTAGGACACTATTTTATGTGCTTTGAGCCCACTGCTTCAGTCCCGATGCAGTGAATGTTTCTGCTGATAAAGTGAAAATCTTACCAGCGTTCAAGCTGGAGAATAGGGCACCTTACATTGCTGTCACTTGGTACGCCTTAGGTTTAAAATTACTGTGAGTGTAGGGTAGTGCCAACAAAGCTGTTATGTGGTATGTTTGGTTTGTACCACAGAACCAACGGGTGAGGTCAGAAGGGATCTCTGGAGGTCAGCTGGTCCAGGCCCCCTGCTCAAGAAGCGCCACCTAGAGCCAGTTGCCCAGGACCACGCTGGTTTCTGAGTATTTCTATGGATGGAGACTCCACAGTCTCACTGGGCAACCTGTGCCAGTGCTTGCTCAACCCTCACAGAAAAGGAGTGTTTCCTGATGTTCAGACGGGAACCTTCTGTCTTTCAGTTTGTGCGTGTTGCATCTCGTGGTATTCATGTTGATTTTTGTATTAAAAATTGCTGCAGCTCTAGACATTCGCAGCTCCTACATCAACACCTGTGGTGCACCTGAAACACTTTATATGGGGAAAAAAGGAGGGTTAATATATCAACTTCCAGTCTCCTCAGTGCTTTCCAAAACTTGTGTGATAGGGTAGCCAATCGTTTTATTGCTGCTAGCACCTGATGATATGGTGGCTGTAACCCACATGTTAGCCAGTGTTGTGGGACATTTGTGTCAATAAAACAGGCAGGTTTACATATTTCAGGGAGTTACCTGTTGTTACTGAAGATGGGCACGTGTAGTTTGCTGTCTGCAAAAGTCACTAGCAACTGGAATATTATGCAACAAAGTCTCAATTGTGGAAAAGAATGGTTGTACTGAGATGAATTACAACTGGAAAAACTTGGAGATTTTACCCACTAATTCAAGGATTTGAGTTAACAGGCAGCGAGGAAAGCAATGAATGCTGCTGTGACAATATTATTTTTTATATTAATACATTTTTGTGATGCTAATACACTGTATTTCATTCCAGATATTCCGTTTCAACTTGATTTTAATAACCTTTGTAATCTAGTACGTGTCCTTGTTTTATTGTTCCCCTTCTTTACTATGCTTTCCAGCCCCTTCCCTGCCCATACAACTCTCCAGAGCTCTCCTCTGCTCACTTCAGCTCTGTTCATGGCTGCATCTTCAGCCTGTCCTGGAGGCCAGGCAAAAGGCTGGCAGGCATCTGTGTCCTTTTCCTCCAGGGAGGCTTGAAGCACAATTGTGTTAGGATCGTGGACCAGAGTTGAGGTATTGCTAATAACCAGTTCTCAGACTCTCCCTGTATTTTAGGGCAATCCTCCCTGTGCTCTGGGCAGAAGGTAGTGGGTGACAGGGAGGCGTCAGCATGGCTTTGCAAAGGGGGAAATCATGCCATGCCAATCTGGGAGCCTTTTACGATGACGTGAGTAATCAGCAGAGGGAGAGCAGTGCATGTTGCTTGCCTTGACTTTCGCAAGGCTTTCTCTGGCTTGCACTGTAACAGTCAAGTTCAGTTTTGGACCTTCCTGACCTCTTTCCAAAGAAAAAGCAAGCGTGTTTGTTAATTTCTTTGTAAGTTACATTAGCAACCCATTCAGGTCAGTAGCTGCAAGAGGATTGCTGGATTTTTAAAATCAGTTGTACAGAATATACCATTTTGTTTCAGAAAATCTCATTATGCCAGTTGCTTTTTTTCCTCGAGAGCAAACGGTGTAAGAAATTGTCCGGGTTTTTCTCTTTTCAAAATGCATTGAATTGTGGCCATAAAACAAGAGTTTTTTCATTGTTATTCATTGTCAGAGTAGTGGCTTGAAAGATTGATTAAAGGCTGCTTGAGTTGTGCTACCATAGCACTAATATGTCCACCCAGTGAGTCTTGACTTCTGAAATATCCAGGCATTGGCTTAGAATTCATTGCTGACCTCTGCAGCTCTAACTGCTTCACTGATGCTTTACAGAGGGAATATAAATCTGGTGTCCTAGAAGCATATTGACCAACTTTATCCTGTTTTCATCTTCCCTTTACCTTAGAGGCACCTCTCGCCACCCTCATCTGGATAGAGAGATAAACCACCTCTGACTAAAGCCAAACAAGCTACAAGTCCTATTTGGCTGCTGGACAAACCAAACTGAACGCCAGTGTTAACATCTTGCATAACAATTGTTCATAACTGTTACCGTGAGGGTAGCAGGTAAAGGGAAAGTCTGGTCAGCTCATTAACTTCAAAGTCACCGTGTTTGTTTTCTTGTTCACTAGTGAAAAACCTGTTCTCAAAAGTGGATGGCTGGTTCTCCCTGCTTGTTGCAAACAGCTCCAGCTACACTGAAAGTGGTGCTGCTACCACATTACATGACAATACACAAGGTCACTATTTATCCTGAAACAGAGCTGTATCCTGTTCTATAGAACTGGAAACTGATCTTCTGTGTAGATGTCTGTCTTTCGTAATTTCTAAGTGTCCGGATCAGCTACGTAGCCTTTTGGTGCTTGATTACGTACTACTGGCACGTAGTGGGTGCAGGATGAGGGTTGGATTTTGTCATTTCTTTCATACAATGCAAGCAATACAGGCAAACTGCACATGAACAAGGGGATTTCAGCTTGTTCCTGCACCCCCCTGCCCTTGTTCTTTGCACCTCAGAACACGGGGCTTTTGGCTTTGCAGCAGACAACGCATGCCTTTCTTAAGCAAGGCTGAAATGTATGAATGAGACTTTGAACAAGCAAACACAGCATGCGAAGAGAGGTTTCCCGCTACCAAACTCCATCTCTTCAACTCTGCCTTATTTAGGAAGCTATTGCTGTAACACAACCATTAACCTAACACTGCCAAAAACCACCCCTAAACCATGTCCCTCAGCACCACGTCTACCCTTCTTTTAAATACCTCCAGGAACGGCGATTCCACCCCTTCCCTGGGCAGCCTGCTCCAATGTTTGATAACCCTTTTGGTGAAGAAATTTTTCCTAATATCCAATCTAAATCTCCCCTGGTGTAACTTGAGGCCATTTCCTCTCATCCTATTGCTTGTTACTTGGGAGATTAACCCCCACCTCTCTACAACCTCCTTTCAGGTAGTTGTAGAGAGCGATAAGGTCTCCCCTCAGTCTCCTTTTCTCCAGGCTGAACAACCCCAGTTCCCTCAGCCGCTCCTCATAAGGCTGGTGCTCCAGACCTCACCAGCTTCATTGCTGTTCTCTGGACACGGTCCAGCACCTCAACGTCTTCCTTGTAGTGAGGGGTCCAAAACTGAACACAGTATTCCAGGTGGGGCCTCACCAGTGCCGAGTACAGGGGAAAAATCACTTCCCTAGTCCCACTGGCCGCGCTATTTCTGATAGAGGCCAGGATGCTGTTGTCCTTCTTGGCCACCTGGGCACACTGCTGGCTCATGTTCAGCCGACTGTCAACCAACACTCCCAGGTCCTTTTCTGCTGGGCAGCTTTCCAGCCTCTCTTCCCCAAGCCTGTAGCGCTGCGTGGGGCTGTTGTGACCTTGGCCTTGTTGAACCTCACACCATTGGCCTCGGCTCATTCATCCAGCCTGTCCAGATACCTCTGTAGGGCCATCCCGCCCTCAAGCAGATCAAGACTCCTGCCCAACTTGGTGTCATCTGCAAACTTACTGAAGGTGCACTCGATCCCCTCGTCCAGGTTGTTGATAAACAGAACCAGCCCCAATACCGAGCCCTGGGAACGCTGCTCGTGACTGGGAAACAAACCCAACACTGCTGACACGCACAATGTGATTTTAGAACATCATACATGTCTTACCCACAAATAAAATGGTATGACTCCCAGATTGAAGTCTGTCTTTCTTACTGCTTTCTGCACTGGCTGGACTTCTGAAAAATAGTGGAATCAGTAGTTAAACCAGAAAACTCAAAATTACTTCATGGATGTTGTAAACTACGTAAGATGTTAAACTAGTCTCTGGAGAAAACAGGGAGCTCTCCCTTTCACCCACATAACAGTCATCACTTAAATTACAACAATAGCTAACTCTGCCAAATATTTGAATTCTCTTCCATTTTTCATCAGAGACTGTTTCCACTCCCATCCTGACAATTTCAATTGACTGTGAGCTGACGACTTTTCAGGGAGGCGGTCTTGAAAATCGGAAGTGCTATTCCAGAGAGAAATCCTACCCCATTATAGTTACACAAAAGAATCTTAAGCCTGCCTTTTCAAAGACCTTGAGCATTTACACTTCCTAGATGTAAGCTGCACTTACGCCTGACTCTTGTATCCAGGATGAGTTAGGACAAGCAGTAGAAGAAACACGGCAAAAAGCAAGAAAGCTGTTTCCGTTTGGCCTCGATGAGAACGCACTTTCACGCATTCTGCACTCACAGTTTAATCATGGAAATCATCCTGCACGCTCCTACTGCTAATGATCTGATTGTTAGGAGGAAGGCGGGCCCCGGTCCTATTGACCGTTTACATGTTAATGTGCTCTGGTTTTGAAATCTATTTCCAAGCTAACTGAGGTCCTATTGTGTGATATTTCCTCCGCAGCATCACACCTTTTCAATCAGCATCAGCTCCTTCGCCATAATCACTTCCTGCCTTGGCTTGTGTTCAGCACTGCAACTCGCTCCAAAACAGAACTCCCGTTAATCCAGTCTGTATACATGAAATGGTATAGATGAAGTAGTATTTAGGTGGTAGTTGGCAAGAACTGGTTTTATTCATTGGAAATTCTATAAACTGAGTTTGAAATGGTTGTAAGTAGCTAGGGTTTTTATTGCTGTGTGGTTTTTCCTGGTCTTTTGCACGCCATGTTGCTTTGAATACAATTTTGACATTCTGTCCCTTGTATCTGAGGACACTTTGTCACCTGCATTTTCCATCAGTGCAAATACTGCAGATCCTTGCCATACGCCACCAGCAACTCCGGCCAGTTTGCAGAAACATCACAGCATTCAGCTGCACACAGGTTTCCATCTGCATCACAGGCAGAGTTGAAGTCTGAAATTATACAAGCCAGAACTCCCAAAGACTTCAGCACAAAAATCCAAAGCAAGAACCATAATTAAAAAATAACATATTAGGATAGGAAGCTTCCATATAAAATTCTACTGTCTTAAAATACTTCTGAGTAGAGAATGTTTTCTCACAATTTCTCAGTAGTTCTCGTAATAGTAATGACATGCATAATAACAGTATCTGTGTTAAGAACTTCATAATAATGAGTACTGCTGTAAAACCTAACTTTATCCACATCCAACAGGTTTCTATCCTGCTTACTTCTATTTTTTTATGGATGTCACTACTTCAAATCCAGCTTCTTCAATTTCTCTACCTGTATAATTTCCACTCCAGTTTCTATGCAGAGCACTGTAATCATCACTGCTGGTAACATCGACACTAAGTAAAAGACAAGAAAAATCTAGAGCAGAAAACAAAAAGTAGATAGTGAGACAACCATTAAAGATGTTTTAGTGGACAAAACTGGTACATACACATGCCCTTGTGCTTCCTCAAGTAAGAAACACCTTTTATCTAAAAGTGCAAGCAGCAGGCAAGAGGTTCAGCATTCAGTGAAATTTCTTGGCATTCGGCAGCACCATTACTGATGTAAGGCTGAAAGGCAGCAGCACGTTGTTGAACGCAAGTTCCAGAGTTCCCGGAACGTGCTGCAAGGCTCCAGGAAGGAAGATATTACCGGCTAGATAAGGTCAGGCTTTTAGTGCTAGCGAGTAGTTCTAGTCAAAAGTCTGAATGCTATTGTGTTTTCAGCTTTGATTTCTGCCTTTGTCAGTGGAGCTTTTATTTTCTTCAGTGAAAATGCTGCCACTGGAAGAAATATCAGCATTTCTGCCATTACCGTAAAAATTACTGTTAAAGAGGTCCCTGAAAAGGACCCTAAGACACAGTATAGCACACTGGAAGAGGCTGTCTGGAACAGGATTGTCAAGACAAATGCTTGGCTCTTTACTATCTTCTGTCGTATGTTTTTTAACCTAAGCCTGGTACAAGTTTTCCCTCCCTGACCTCAAGGCTTGGTCTGTACAGATACCACCTTCTGGCACATCTGGGTTTCATTAGTTTTTGTCTGTGAATACCTGATACATGAAGTATGCCTTATTATTCAAACAACAGGGAAGCTAAGACTAAATGATATGACACAGCTTTTCCAGATCTTTACTTCAACTGAAGAACTCTCTTCCACTTACCAAAAAAAAAAAAAAAAAAATTAAAATCCACACTTATTTTCATGATTCTAATCAATAAACTGCAGTTTATCCAACTGGAAAGCAGAAATAATAAGACAATTAGTAAAAATTAGTAGAGGTGCATACACAGGTGCCAAAATGTACCATAGACCAAATATAGCTAACAAACACAAACCATCGTAACGTTTCACTAGCATGACTCATGCTCATGGTTTCCAAGTCTCTTCAAACTGAGGCTTCTACCTTCTTGAAAAGTGCCTTTATGTTTGCTGTCATTTAATTCCTAAAGGAATAACAGCTCATGGCTTGGTATTTGTCACATCAGCTGTGGAATAAATAAAACCCTTTCCTACCAATGCATGGAGAACACAACCCTGCTACTTCGGATCATTTCAGTATAAATCTGCAGAATAAAATGCTTAGCAGAATTTAGTCTCTTCATGCAGCAGAGACTAAGAGGTGGAATTCTATTATCACAGGTACAAAGCACCTACTCAAGCACACAGATCGGGTACATTCGCTACGAAAGCAGTATGGCAGCGGCCATGAGAAAAATGTATAATACAGACCACCCGTATTTTATCTTCAGCTCTAGCACTGTGTTTGGTATGTCTGTCAGCTGCTTTATTTATAAAATGGATTGAAGAATAAGCACTAACTCCAAGGACTAAGGATATTAGGTGATAGTTGATAACAAAGGTTGAGTCGCACAGAAATTCTCCACTGTCGAAATAATTCCTCAAAACAGAATCCCTGTTCTTTCAATGCAGTAACCTACCTGTGGGCCATGAAATATTTGAAGAACTTTGATTGCAAATATGTGAAGCGGACAGAGGCACTTCACATAGACGGCAACTAGGGAAGTTGCCCTTCGACCACAGAAGATGGCTTCTGTGTTGCTTCATGCACACCAGATGAATATAATTAATCTCTTTATAAGCCAGCTCAGTCATTTCAGTGGAGGCATCCTTTTCCAGTACTAGTCAAGACTTGTCCTTTCACTCCAAGATCTCTGCTAAACAAACAAAAGGAGGAAGTGACCAACCTGGGGCAACGCAGGAAACTTAATGGAATATGACGATTACCTCCAATTCAGCGTTACTTCCTTTTGTCCTTAGCATCACCTTTCTCTGCCCCGCCCATTTTTGTGAGATTGGTTTATTACTCTGCAAGGAGCCACTGGATTTTATTGAACATTACCTGTTATTTATTGGATCTTTAATCTAGGCTCTTAGCAGGAAAAGACCATTTCCAAGAACACTATGGACTACGACCTCTTTTTCCTATCATCTCAGCAGGGCTCTTCACGTACCCCGAGAAACCAGCTGACAGTCACACTCACTGGGCATGCCTTCAGGTCTGAAAAGGGAGTTATTCTTCTTTCGTTGAGAGTACTTTTCCCTCCAGTAACACAGAGGCTCTCTGCAGACAATGCCACTCTGCATGTCCTAGGAGACATTTGCTTTGCTACATCTCTACCATCAGTGGGAAACGGCAAGGAGAACCTTCGCCCCAGCCAGCCAGCGCACGCTGACTGGCATACCCCTGCTCAACACACAGTAATATCTGTGCTGCACTTTTTCCATCCTCCTTCTCTTTCGTATCTCCTCAGTACCCAAGGAGTTAACTTTTCCTCTTCTAAGAAAATCACCTCTGTGTCATTTCCTCCATGTTTTACCTCTTTACTACTCTCAACACTTTGGCTACACTGGCTCCGCGTGGGTTCACCTAGAGTCAAGGTACGACACAGCCCTCATGCTTGCTGAGCTTCCACCCTAGACTCTTCCTCCTCCTTCTCCTCTGGGGACTAACATTCTCTAGCTTTCTCTTTTTAGAACGACTAATACAAGGTCATCAATCCGTGTCCACTGTCTGGTTTCAATCCCATTTACATTTCCTAGTTTGAGTCATTTTATGAAAATGAATTAATGATATAAAAAAAATTACTAACTTTACTGGTGACCTATTTTTTTAGCTGGACTGCACTACAGTTTTGATTCAATAAGAAAAAAAAAACAAAACCTGTTTCAGACTGGTTATAATTCAACTTCCTGCATCAAATACTGTTTTCCCGAGTACTTCCTCTCCACCATATACTTGCAGGGACCTAGTTATCCACTATGGATTAGAGCTCCTGTAAGTCCACAAGGCTATAATTTCACTTTATAATTTTTAAAAGCATATTGAAACATGGATTCAATTTCAAGAAACCCTTTCTGACTGGCTGTCCTGGCTTTGATCCCTTCACCAGTACATCCAGAAGATGCTTTGGTCAGATCCAGACTAACATCAATGGCATCAAAATTTGGTGCAGAAATTGAAACAAAATTTGAGTGTATGCCAAAAATCACAACTCTGAAAAGCTTTACATTGCTGCTGTCTATAAGCATGAAGGTGAGCAAACTCCACAGCTTCCACTTTTAAGGTTTTAGACGAACTTTGCTTCTGAGCAGGCTCCATCTTGGCAGGGCTGAGTTACTGCCCACAACTCCAATCAGACCTGTGAGCTGGCCATCCTTTGCCTATCTCATTGCAAAACAATCAATCTGACAATGCGCTGCGTGCCAACCCATGTGGGCTCTGTGCAGCCAGTTTTTGGTAAGATCCTTCTCTGAAAGAGAGTTTAAACTCCCTTTCTCAATCCCTTGCAGAAAGCCCTAAGTTTAGGTGGGCCTGTGAGTGGAGACACTTCGTAACTTCTGTACACTGTAACGCCCCCACCCTGCACACATGATTTCACACATCCAGAGAAAGTGCATGCAAGAGCTGAGCTCGAGGAGAGCAGAGCAAGAGGACCTGAAGGGAAGAGGGCAGAGTTTGCAACCTGTGCTTTAAACACATAGCTGTGTAAAACTATTTTCTAGATCATGTTTTTCCTGCTTCAGCAATTCCTGAACTACTCGAAATTCTTATGTGGTCAGTCCCTGGATTTTACTGACCAACTTCACCACCTTTCTTCCACAGCTTTGCATCTCATGACTTCAAGGACAGCGAAAACAGTTTCAGCCAACAGCAGCTCACTATATTTTAAGTCCTCAACCAAGCACAGGACCAAGGAGTTGCACTGCAAATGATGTGCTTGAAACAGATGTGCATTAATATTCCATAACTCAGCTTCAAACATAATTCCTCAGCTATAAAGCAACCGATTCCCTTAAGTCATTCCGGTGCTTCTACAAGTATTCAACCTATGTATTTCAACTATGATTCTCCTAATACATCCCAAGGCTAAGTAGCTCATTTAAAACCAGCTCATCCAGATTCTGCTTTTGGCTTTGCATTTTTTTCTGCTGAGCCCTCAATGAGCTAATTCACATCATCTGCTTCATTTGTGCTTTATCAATACAATTCACTTTCTATACTTCCTTTTCTCTTGTGCCAATAGCAGCACTTCAGTAGCAAAAGGGCTTTTCATTATACACGATTTTGTTGACTGTTTAATGAAACCGATCAATTCTTTTGACATAATGAATTACAGCCAGATTTTACTGACTTTCAGTGATCACCTGATTTGCCTTATGCAATGTCTGCTCAGCAATTCCCTGCAGAAGTGTGGACAGAAAACAAGACATTACTTTACTAGGTAATAAGATGGATAAAGGCAAAAAAGGTTTGCTGGGCTCCACATGCTCCACCAAGAACAATCTCAGACAACAAGCTGGAAGCTACAAGAATGGAGAGCCAGATGTCATGGGAACAAGTATCTTCAGTTCAATGTATTTTGTTTCCAGCGTACTTGCAGTGAAAAATACCAAATCCCACTTAATATTAAAATCAACATAAAAACCCCCAAATACGCACATTAAAATAACCTTTTTTTTTTTCCCTCAACCACACACTTACATATATATGGAGCCCGTTGGGACACTGGAGGACAAGGAAAACGGCTTTGTCTGATAGTCCCAACTTCCTCTCGCTGCCGCCATACCAGTATTTCTACTGGACAGTGAATAGGATGTGGCCTGAAACACGCTATGCTGCACAGACCTTGTCCCACTCAACTTGGCTGTTGCTGCTGTGTAAGAGGTCTATTATGATTACATGTGATCCTTACATTCAACAGTAAGGCAAATTTAATTCAAAAGAAATGATTTCTCTATCTACAGTACCCTACAATCTAGGAAGGCAAGAGTTACACATTAGCAAACACAAAATTTTCTATAGACCATACTCAAATATTGAGCAACATGACAGCTGCTGAGAGGAGAAGCTAGAGAATGAGTTGGTCTGGAATTTAAGAGGTTTCAAATAAATGTATATACTTGGTTTAGGTTCTGTGTTCCTGCTCAAAAGTCTGTCTTTCTCCAGTTTTATTTGTCTGCAAGCATTAAGGCACTAAGAACTCCTGCACTTCCAATATAGTCTTGGGGACTAGAGAACAATGTTTGATAAGACAACAAAAAACCCTATTATATGCATAAGTCATTAATTTGACTGTGAAAGCTTTTAACATTCTTGCTTTCGACACTACACACACATACACAAAAAAAAAATCGCAATTTTCTACTTAGAGCCAGAACTACATGTCGAGATGGTAAATGAACTGTTACACAATCTACCTCCAAATAATCCTGAGCTAACACAAAAAGCCTTGGTTTATCTTTAGGAATGAGATCCTATTTTAAGAACGAGGTATATGTATACAACATCAGGACTATCACTGATATTGCTTGCATTTCCCAGTATGTATTTTACAGTGAAATTATGCAGCATGAAACCCCAAGGAAATTCAATGAAAGCATCTTTAGTAAAACGTAGAAACTTTAATTTACATGCAAAACTACAACATATTCATAATAAAAAACTGGTGACTAAACAAATTAAACACAATTTGTAAAAATCGTCGACGTTGTTAAATAGGTCTGTACAACCAAAGATTTACAAAGTCCCTGTGCATTTCCATCTTTTCAATGCACAACTGAATTCAAAGGTTCTGCTCGAATATTCCCCAAGTCAAGAGCTGAATCTGTCTCTTCATCAATCTCACCAATGACAGCACTGCAATAAAAAACAGGTTATCATTTGTTGAAATCCTCTGGTACAAATCATAGAAAAAGTTAACTTGCTAGTGAAGATTTTAATTTTTTTTTTTTACATTGTAGAGCTTTATCCTTTGAACCTCAAATCGTGATGGCTATAAGGAGAGTCTACAGACATGTTAGTGGGTTGGTTTTTTGTTTGTTTTTTTAAGATACAGGTTGTAAGAACCAAATACTACTGGTCTGTTTTAAGCAGTAGGTTAGCCTCTGAAACAAGAACTGGAAGCCTTTTATAGAGAAGAGCTTTTCAAGAGTAATGTCTAACTGTAGCAATTTGTGAATACATACGGTATCAAATAAGCAAGACAAATAACATTTTACTAGGCTGCGTTGAAGGAAGTTATCTATCCAAGGGAAAGTAAATAGTATTTCACCTATGCTATGTTCACACTTACCTGGACTAAACCACTAGTGGACTCAGTAAAATTGCTTTAAAGAGAAAAGAAGGTGAAGGTAATAGAAGTCACACTAGCTCAGGGTGGGAACTCACCCAGGGGGAACATAAGAACAGAGTCTAATCCTTCTGGCATACCCTTCTATTCACCACTTCAGAGACTTAGGAGCTAGTGGCTGTATACACAAAATTAATTAACGGCCACCACAAACTATGCTATATTAATCCATTCAATAGCTTTCTGAATACACTTCTATTTTTGGTCTTTGCTACATCCCACAGCAGTGAGTTCCACAATTAAGCTTTACAGTGTGCAATGAAATACCTTTATACGTAATTACTTGTTGGATTATCTTCCATTTTCAATAACACAAAAAACTAGAGGAATTTAAATAAAGCAATTATCTTCCTATCTCCTTCTACTACTCCCGATTTCACAGCAACCAAAAACCAGTATAGCTGTGCTTTTTCCAAACTGAAGAGCCCTCGCCTATTCAGCCTTTCCTTGACAGAAAACATTTCATACCTCCACTTACTCTCCCTTGCGCTCTTCATGCATTTTCATGCTACACCCCTCTAAAGATAGTGGCATACCAGGTGTTGACGCAATGACATGACAGTGTCTGCTGTTTCAGTTTTCTTCCTAATATTCTTTCTTCTCACTGAATTGGTATTTAGGAATAAAAAAATAGCCAGAGACCCAGGTGAGGCTGAGCTTGAGACTAAGACATCCCAGTACAGGTATCTAGATTCCCAAGATAGACAGTGGAAACCAAAGGGGAATTTAGCTCGCCCTAAACAGAAACCCAGTCAGCTGAGTAGCTTGCTTAGTTCCATCACTGCCTAGATCTTCACTCTGTTAGGAACTCAGACAACACAAATGTAAACTGCTTATGCCAACCAAATATTCAAGTACTGACCAGCATGGAACCTCATTTCAAATTTGAGTCCCTTCAGAATTCTCGTGTGAAAAGAACTCAATCCTGGATGCTCATTACTATTCCATTTATTAGCTTTTTCCAAAGCGACACTTCAATTTAAAACATTTCTTTAGATTAAAAGCTGCCTATGATATCAAAGCATAAGTTTCTCTTCAGTTCACATTGAGAAATACAGCTTTTTCATCAGAGATGTCATTCTCCCAGATGTAAAAGGAGAAAACAATACCTGCCACTCCTGATGTCTCTTTCACAGGCTTTCTGCATCTCACACAGTGAAACAAACACACACTTGGGATTTTAAACCAGCTTCTCTTCACAATTCTTATTACAGTTTTGCACATAACTTTCTAGTTCTAATATATTTTCTGGTTTTCCTAATTCATCACACACTTCTAAAACAGACATCTTTTTCCTTCTAACAACCTTCACTGGCTTTTGAACCAGACTGAGTTTTTCTAATTGATGGTGCATATTTACAACAACATGCTCTTTTTCGGATTGTGATAAAAAGTAATCTCATTTTTTGTCATCAGTTTCAGAATGCTGCTGCAAAAGTGATTTTCCTAGCAGGCCCACTTACCAAGCCGTCTTTCCACTTCTCTTGTAACCCTCCCACCTGTTTGGCACATCACCTACTTTTCTCTGCATTTAATGAGCTCTTACTCTCATTTTGTCAGAGCATTTTACATCAAATACTAATTCATTCATTTGACCTGTCACTACATCAGCTTCAGCAGTTGTTACACTATCAAGCCAGAACCTTCATGCATTTTCCAGATTATAGAGCGTTCTCTCTGAAAACCTTATCTAAAAAAATCCCATTAAAAGTCAGCCTAGTATACCAGATTGCTAACTTCTTGTACACATGTTGTATCTCGTCCTTTTTTCATTTGGCTACCTTTTCCTCCATCAATGGATCCCTCCTGGAATAAAGAACATCTACACAATGCCTCTCAACTGAAGAAATGAAAATGATGAACTTTATTCCTAGATTGCTATCAGTACATGAGCTGGTTAATTTACAGCTCAGTAAATCTAAATCACCAATACCTTAACATGACGATGCAATCACTTATGTAACAGAGGCATAGATACTTGGTATTTCATAAGCCCCAGCTTTGACACTACTATCAGTACTACCCACAGATACAAAGACACAAGATGTCTGGGGATATCAAGATGTATAAACACACACACACAAAATTTTTATTAATTTGTTTAAACAAGGATATGCTATACTTACACATTATCGCCTCTTACAATGTACAATCCCAGCACTACTTGCTCGACTCCTTGTGAAGAACTGAACACTCGTTCATGGCTTTCATCCAAAATCAAGTTAATGGTTTGATCAAAACCTTTGAGGGTTCCCTGAAAAAAACCACACAAAAATAAAGCACTCCAATTACCTTTTAAATGTATCATCTTTGCTTTCAAAGATATATTAAACAAGGTGGCAATACTAAAATACTAGAGAACAGATGCTCTATTTCGGTTTTATTGTTAGGCTTAAACATAAACAGCTGGAGAATGAAGCTTTAAAAGCAAAAATCAATTTAAGAAAAATATTTCTATTTAGTGCTCATGCTAAAAGTTTTCTTTTAATGATAAAGATTACTGTAAAGTTTCCCTTTTACCAATGATGGCCCACTAGACAACTAATTTTACTATTTCTGCACTATTTTAGTCTTCCTTTTACGCGAGTTTCCAGAAACCAAATAAATAATACATCAAAGAACAGAAAATTTAGATTCTTGCGGTCGACAATATTGAAACCATTCCTAACATGCAATTTTAAGTGGTATCTCCTTGAAGAAGATTAGCTTGGTTCCACAAAATTATTCAAAAACACCCCAAAACAAAACACACAAAAAGAATTTCTGTGTCACTATAATATGCGTTTGGAAAAAATGATACCATAATTGATTTGTGTCATTTACGATCAGTAATTGATTAATAAAATTTAAACTTATATAGAACACCATCATTTAAACAGTGGTACTAACCAGTTATATCATCTAACCATGTAACAATGAGTCAAATATGCCAATTACATTCAAATCTTTCTGGTAGAAAGTATATTGTATCACAACATGAAATTCACCAGACTGACTCCAACCAGACAGAAGGTTTGGTGCAGCTGGTATTTTTCTGCTAAAAGTACTGTTATCTCTTTCCAGAGGCCACACAAAGCTAAGCACAGACAGAAAGATATAATCCTCGTATGATGATCGTACTATTAAGTTAAACTCAAACCAGAAAAGAATAAAGATGGGGGGGAATACAAGGGAAAAAAAAACCAAACCAACAACAGCAATGAAAACAGAATACAGTCTAATACAGAATAGTTTGCAAATCCTCGACTTTTCAGGTTTACTGTGTAATCCCTGTAATCCCACAAAAATTCTTCAGCAATTAGCAGCTGGAGTTTTTCTACAACCATATGGAAAAATGGTTTTAGCATCAAAGCTGAAGAGCTTACAGAACAAAGAGGACATTTCAGAGGGAAACCAAATTACAGAACAGAAAGAGAAATTAATTTTCTTGTGCATTCCTATAGAAAAGGCTAATTGACAAAAGTCAAAGCATTTGCACGCACAGGTTTGTCAATGGACAAAGCAGACAGGCAAGAACCACTAAGCGTTTAAATCATGCCGCATCAAATAATGGCCATGAAGCTTTAAAATAAAAGTTTGTAAACATGTGAACATATAAGTGATAATATCCTAGCACAGTTTCTATATTGCCATGACGGAAAGTCTTTATGGTGGAAAATAAAATTTTAAAAAATACAAGTCTCACCACAATCATTCTTCCATCAGAAGTAATTACTGCAACAGTACCTGATACTTCATTAAGAAAATTTTTAGAGATATCTGAAATAGCACCATTAACATTTTCTGAAACATTCATACATAATGTAAGTTTTAAGAACTATTAAGAGACAGAAAAGCCTATCAGCATTTCTTTTAAAAAAATACACAGCACAGTTCATAGCAACATTTGACAACCAGTATTTTTTATGACAACCTGTTTTAAAGTTTCACTTTACCCAACTAGGGAGAATCATACATAAACATCAACACCATTAAAAGCAGAGTAAAGATTTGAGTTCACCTCTCTTCGAAATAGTAACTGCACTACCTCAAAACTGAAACAGCATGAACAGGTTTATAAACATTTCAAGTCCTTAAAAACAGCTTAACAGTGGGGATTCCGAGTCTGGCATCCTACATCCCCTCATTCTGAAGGTCCGACTATCCCAGTTTGATGATCACATAGCCATCATCCCGAATGACTTTGCATTAGTATCTTACTTCTATGAATAAAACTGAGAATGCCCATAGGTTATTAGGCATACAGAAAACTAGCAAGAAGAGGGTTTCAAGAGGAAATATCCTCAAGTTACACCAAGGGAGGTTTAGATTGGATATTAAGAAAAATTTCTTCACTGAAAGGGCTGTCAAACGTGGGAACAGGCTGTCCAGGGAAGCGGTGGAATCGCCATCTCTGGAAGTATTTAAAAGACAGGTAGATGTGGTGCTGAGGGACATGGTTTAGGGGTGGTTTTGGCAGTGTTGACAGTTGGACTTGTTGATCTTAAAGGTCCCTTCCGTGATTCTAAGAACACAACTCACAGCTTTAGAGCAAATGATGTAAAGCTGGTAACCAAACACGTTAAGAGCTCTTTAAGGGGCCAGCGCCACTGTGAATCTCATCACAGACCAGGCAAGGATCAGGTCTGCCGCACTGGAGGCTCTAGGGGACCCTATCCTTTGGGTCTCCTGTAACCTCCGTTCCACCCGCCGAGCCAGTGAAGAGAAACCGACACAGCCGGGCAAGAAGGCCGCAGGCAACACAACCGCCCGCGGGAGCGGGACGCAGGAGGCCAGAGGCCCCGGCCGACACGCTTTCGCAGGGCCGCCAGCACCCTGCCTGGGGCTCCGGATCTCCTCGCAGCTCACGCCTTGCCGGGCCCGGCGGCACCCAATGCCGACAGCAGCTCCGGCACCCAGCCCCGCTCCGCGCTGCGGCCACCGGGCGCCGCGGCCGGCCCTCAGCGGCACCGACCCGCCGGGCCCCCCCGCACCCGGCCTCCCTTCGTGCCCGCGGCCGCCAAGGAGAGGGAAGGCCCGTTCCCGCCGCTCCTAGGGCTGCCCCGGGACACCGCCGCCCGCCGGAAGGATACGGTTGATGTAATTCTCCAAAGCAGAGGTCATGGCGGCGGCTCCCGCGCTCCGTTCCGCTTCGCCTCGCCCCGGCGCCGGCAGCCACCTCTCGCGAGACAACGGCGGCGGCAGCGCCGGCGACGAGATTCCTGGCGCGCGCCGCTAACGCGGGGCCCGTCGCGCAGGCGCAGAGCCCCCCGGGGACAGCCGCGTGCCGAGCGGCGCGGGCGCGCATGCGCGGCGGGGCAGGCGGCATCAAGGAGGCGTGGGTGGGCTGTACCAAGTAGTGATCGCCGAGGGGGGGATTACGCTGCCATTCCCCCCCCATCTTCCGGGGCACATGGCACCATCCGCAGGGACGCTTGCTGTGCGGGCGGGAGGCGCATGCGCGGTGTGAGCCGTGCGCGTCCCGCACTGAGCCCTCTCGGCCGCCGTCGCGGCGGAGGGGGCGGTTTTGGAGGGCGGCCGTTATTTCCGTTCCCAGCTTGAGGGCGGCGCTTCAGGGCGTCGCGCCTGGCACGCTAAGGCGGGCGGTGCGTGTCCCTCCTGTGGTTCCCTGCGGGCTGCCGGTGCGAGAGGCCTGGCCGCTGCTCCGCCGCGCTGGCGGGCAGCGCAGAGCCTGGCAGCAGCGCTGTGGGGTGGGTGGCCGGGGCCAGCCTGGCAGTGTTTATCGAGGCCCTGGGCAGGGCAGCTTTCTGTAGGAAAGGCTGGGTGCCCGGTTATGCTGGAGATGAGGGGCTCAGGGATGGTGGGGTTTTGTCACTCGGATCCCACTGAGATGTCACTGAGATGAGTGCAGCACCAAGCCGACTTGGGCCCCGGTGGTGCTCTACAAGTGGAGAGTTGTGCTGCTGCTTTAAAGGGAATTGCAATCTAAGCAGAACTATACTGTTTGTTCTAAAAATGTGCAGTGTCAAGTAGGTGGTGATTCTTATGCAGAAGTGTAGTGTTAACGGTTTGAGAAAACCCATAATAGTTTATTGGCATTTAGACAATTATGCTGTCATCTGATGACCCCTCCCCACCCAGGAAGGGGAATTGAGAAGGAAACCCAGGGGCTGAAAGATAAACAGATTTAATAGGCTAAGACTAGGTAATTTGCTGTCACAAAAGAACCCATATTGATCCCTTACCCATATATACTATAAAAGGATTATACTCGGCCAACTGTATCAGAAGCCGTGCACTCCCAGCAGCGGACAGTAAATGTCGGACACTGCAAGTGCTACAGCTTCAGGAGGAAGGGAAGGGCTCGGGGATCTGGCACTGGGGCAAGAAGCCCTCTGGATCACCGCCATCAAGGGGGAACCAACTTCACAGCAAACCTTCTAATTTATATTGAATGTGACGCTCATGGTATGAAATAATCCTGTTGGCAGCTTGGGTCAAGTGCCTGGGTGTTGCTCCTCTTCATCCCTGCACCTGGTGAGCCCAAAAACACTGAGAACTTGAAACCCACACACCTAGCTGGCTATGAAGTAAGTATCTTCACCGTTTCAGACACTAAAGTCTCCCAAAAATACAGCTTTCCCAAGCATTAGGAAAGAAATTAGTCCTGTGTCGCTCAAACCAGGACGTGGATATTAAGTTTACAGGTATTTCCTTTTGCCATAATCTGCAAATGTGGGAATGGCAAATGGGGATGTTGCGAAGAACTTCTGCTTTTTCATTTTTGTATAACTTCACCTTTCCCAAGCATTCTTCCCTTTCCCTTCTGGTGGCTCATTATTTCTTCTCATGTGTCCCTGATTGTGACTGCCTCCCAAACTTCCTGGAGATGCACAGAGTGTTCTCTCGGTCTCTTCAGAGTCCTGTGAGACATGCCGTTTGAAATCTGCTGGATTCAATGGTGGCACTGGAAAACAATTTTCAGGAACGTAGGATGCCAGACATACTTTTCACAAGAAGAAACCCTCAAGGAAATTAAGTTCAGACCTTCAGTAATATAACCAAATTAAGCTACAAAACTAACCCTAAAGCTATCTTTTTCTGTGGGAGATAATACAAGTTGGCATGCAACAGGCTTTCAGAAGCATACAGCAATATGTTGTACGTAGAGACATCCTCTGCACTGCAATATAGTCAAAGTCTTAAATGCATCCCTCTAATGGTATTTAATAATGTAGCAGTCCGTTGGTGATACCTAAACACGTGTATGACCTCTTGTAACAGTCCATCTAGCAAGCTTCTCAAAGCATGGGCTCCATGCTATTGTTTCAGCACCGCTGCTGAAATAGTCTTCGCGGAGTCACATTAAAATAGATTTTCTTCCTCCTACTTTTTTTGACAGTATTGGCTATTTATTGCACTGGATGCCAACCTTTTCAGATGTAACACTATGTGGGAAATACTCTTTCAAAGTATAAAAATAAGCAGTGAGCCATTTCCAGTCAGCATATTGTGAAATGAAATGTTACATAAATTCTGGACTGAAAAAATACTCCTAAGTTCATGACCTTCAGTAGACAGAATATTAGCTTAGGACTTGGAATGTGGAATTTCCCTTTCTGCCAGTTTTTGGATGACACTGAGAAAATTTAATTCCTAGAAAGTTTTCCAGTCTGTCAGTGAAAAAAGTGATTATGATGGGCTTCATAAAATAGTCTGAAATGACATTAGATCTGTGTGTAATCAGGAGATTAGATTTGCTGAAGCACTGAGAAGACATTCATAAGAGAAAGCTCCCACAAATAATAATTTTGAAAAAATATGAGGAAATTCACTTTGAGAATTTTTTATTATTATCTTGATTTACAGGGCTTTCATCTGTAAATTTCATAAATCTTCATACATTGAAATACTGAGAATGCATTTTTAATAACTAGAAGGTACAATCAGGTGTTTGATACAAACTGAAAATTCAAAGTTGTCTACTTTACTCTCAGTTTTGTAGAAGAAACACTGAGTAACTCAACATGGATGAGGTACCAGCCTTTGTTCTCTTTAACTGATGGAATCCTATAAAAAGAAGTCTCAGATCATGTAGCAGAAGATGAAGACACAAATGAGGCCAAACCGTTGTTGTGTAAAACATCTCAGTTCTGCAGTCCCTGACTCCGCGTGTCTGCCTTTCAACTGTAAAAATATTTTGTCTTTTAAAAATTTTACTATATAGATGCTACTTAGAGTTTAGATCATCCCTGTCAGTACTTACCCAACTTCCTTTTATTTCAATAAAGACTCCAGGGACAAATTAGGAAGAGGTGCAAACTGGAACTTGGTATCCATCCCATGGTTTAATTCTTGTGGGCCATACCATTTCTGGACAGCAAAATGCTGTTGTTTCATCCCCTACCAGTCTGCCAATTGTTTCCTTTCACATCGTAGTCATCACAACTACAGAGAAAGGAAAATGAAGTTTTTTAAAGCAAAGTGGTCAGAAAAAATGGACAGACATTTCCTGGCACCTCTGAAGGTATCTACACTAAAGTAGTCTCTCAGGAGTTTGTCCAATGGCTCAGCCTTTATCAAAAACGTGAGAAGAGAGGTCAGAGAACATAAAATACTTTAGGAATCAGACACTACATAATGCCTGTCCTCTTAAGCTCTTATAAAAAGCTTAACTGCTGCCACTAAAACTTACAGCAGGATTGGAAGTAATTATTGTATATTCCGTGTAAGAGGCTGAAGATTTTGTGTGTGTGTGTGTGTGTGGTTTAACATTTCCTTTTCATACTCTTCTTTCTCCCTACAAAGATAGACATTTTCAAAGGCCAAGAATATGAGATCACTAGGATAGAAGGATGTAGGACAAAATCTTAAAATACTTGCACAGCAACATTATTTCAATATCTGATCCACTGAGAGTCTGATCTGCCTGTTTAAGTGTCCCTGAAAAGCAGCAAAGGGCTATTTTTCTTATTTTATAAAGAAGGACTAAGACCCAAAGAGTAAGGCTGAGAGCTGGGCTCCTGAAGTCAGGTGCCCCAGCTTTTCCAACCTAGGTGCTTAACATGTGTTAGCACTCTTAATATAAAGGAGCTCTGAAAAGAGGATTTCTGGCTTCATCTATGCAGACTCTCTCTGCATTTTCCTGAAGGCAACCAGCGGTGCCCTTCTTCTCACAGTCCTAATTGAGGTTCAGGCTTCTGTTTGAAGCCACCACTACTATTACTCTCCTCTTACGTATTAAACCTCCACATAGGAAATGGGAAGCTCTAATTTAATCCCTGCATCTTTTTGACTAAAACAAACAGTCAAAAAGGTAGATTAGATATTGCCTGCCTCTCCCTCTCAGTAGCGAGGTTTGGTACACTAAGTTATAACCTGGTGTTGTAATTTGTCCTTTTGTTGAAGCTGTGGCACATGCAGAGAAAACATCAAATCATTAAGCTAGACAGCACCAAGAGTCTAAAACTGTGGTTAAACTACTTGTCCAGCAGAGGGAAATCTTAGCTTCTGGTTGCTATTACAAGGTCTCTTTGAGTACAGAAATGCAGCGGCATTTCAAATGAAATGAATAAGCAACCTTGAGCATCAGCTCTCTGTAGCTGCTTAAGATCACTTGAGTCCTAACTTTAGATGTAGAAATTCAATTCAGTACCTAAGTCTGAGCAGGTCACCCTGGTCTTCTTTACAGAGAAAAATAATTCGTTTTCTACCATGGGTTGAGACGTGTTTTTCCTCTAAAGGTGTCTGTGTTTGTTCAATACCTACAAAGTGATCCTAAGGATGATTAACTCAAGACATGGGCATTTCACAGGTTCACACATTAGGCCAAACCAATTTTTATTCCTGGTGACCATAGTTGCTAATGTAATATTGGTTTTAGGATAAGAAACCTGTAACTAAGTACCCTTTTGCCTGTTCCTCCCCTCCAGTTGCTGCAGAGCAGCTTGTGAGGACACGCTAAATAATGATATGAGTATACGCTAAATAACTGCATATGAGCATAATGCCCATGAAGCTCTCAATTAATGGAAGAAACATAACACCTCTGTAAAAAGGCTCTCCCTTTCTCTCTCATTGTCTAGGTATGGCTTGCTTGCTAATGACATGTACTCCTGTAATTAAAATCAGTTTATTTCCGCAGTTGATTTTCCATACATTAAGGTTGCTGTGGCAAGTGATTGCTGTATGTTATGCTTTTCGCAGAGTATATAACCAACTAATCATGCCCTGGAGTGCCTCTGCGCGCTTTCCTGCTTCCTTATTGTCTGCCAGGGCAGGAAGGAAGCCCTGCAGTGGTAGCTGCACGGTGTATGTGCAAGCAGTTACTGTGTGTAAACCTGTTATCTAGCCCTGGGCTGGGGGAACGGATGAGTGAATGGTCTGTTGCTGCTGTCACTGTATATTGCTTATCAGTTTTACATGTCCCAAAACACAGTGGCTGCTGGTGGCTTTGCTCTTCTTGGTTATTAAGAAGTAGCCAGGTTTTATAGACCCAGCCATGCTGAAGGCTGAAATGGCTTTGTGGAGTTGTCGCGAGAGGAGAGGCCTGGCCGGTACCGCTGTGCCATGGCGTATCAAGTGACGTCCCTGTCAGATCAGGTGGACAAAGGTGTAAGACCTACTCTTCAAGCTTCCTTGAAAGCTGAAACTCTAGTAGAATCACCTGACTGTCGGAACAGGAGCTGTAAGAAATCTCTTGTAATGAACCCCCCCAACTTGGTAACATCTGTGAGCCTGCTCCGCAAGAATCGCATCCCTTGGTTGCTACTCAAGAAAAAATAGCATCTGAGGTAGGGAATAATGGAGTGGTACACACTGAAGAAGAGGACGGAGGCAGTACCTACTCCACAAGAGAACTAAGCACCCCCAAATCCCACACATTTCATTTACTTAATCCTTCTAACAGCCTTTTTCATACTTTCTGGGACTTAAAGTTGATCTCTCTGTTTTTTACCTACATTCCCAGAATGTCACTCCATAAAAAGAGCCTAGTGCTTTAGTTCGTCTTTAGTTTGTACACACCCAAGCTGGCTACGTGTGATTGATTTCTGTTTATATGTTCAGGAAAAACAAAAGCGTCCCTTCACCTCTGCTTTGTTCCTCTGAGTCTGTAGAGCCTCTAGGGATCCATTATCAGCAATACAAGGACACAGATTTTATCTGGTAGCTGGAGAAAAGTAGAAAGATCTTGCTCACCTCATGCATGACTAGCTGCAATCTTCATTGAGATGTGTTCCATGTAGTATATTATTATATCAAATGACAGAGGTTTGCAGTGAAACAACTGGAAAATATTATAAAAGGTTAACTGCCTGAAAATTGCTGGTAGACTCTGAATGTAAGTTACAGTGCATTTGAAACAAATTTGTAGCATAAGTAGTCCCAAAGTGCTTTTTATTTATCTTCAGAAACTCAGTGTTAACAAACACCTGATCTAAATTTTGTTTGTTATGATAGCAACTGCTGCTATCATGGGAAACATTACAAAAAACCTAATTTTACTCAAAGAGCTCCTTTAGATGAGAAAGTGTATACTTCTTCCAGCAATTTTTGCTAAAATATGCAAAATACAATAGCAATCTTAATGACTACATCCCTGCTTTAAGAGTTAGCATAAAAAATAACTCTGCGTGTTTCTGTTTGCAGGAAAACAAAGTGTTTTCCATTTCCCTGGGGTTTTTTTACCAGAAAAAAAACTGAAAACAGCTGTGTAAGTTTAGTACCATTATCCTTTTAGATAATAACTTTAGGGGATGTTATTAACAGGAAAAATGCCATTGCTAATGGGTCATGTACCTACAACTACAGAATTACAAAGCAAATGGATTCTTGTTTTCAGCTGCTCCAAGCAGAGTGTTAAGACGTTTCTGTTGTACGTAAAATGAATAATAAGCTTCAAGTAACTGACATTTACTAGCATGTCAGGTTCATAATTTTTTACAGTAATAGTTGAAATCACAATTGCTAAATTGCTCTCATGAAGCAGGCTTTTTGTTCTGATAGATTCCCTACTTCTCAAAGTATAATTCATCTTCCTGTAAAAGCACTGATCCTAATCTTTAGCCTGTGTTAAGATGACTAGATCTTCCAGTTTTAAATATGAGGTTCTTTATCTTAATACTCTCTGCAGGGATGCACGTTTGACCCCATTCCGCTTCGTGTTTCATTTGCTCTGCGGCACATGATCACCATGTAAAAGGAATAGCACATGGTCAAAGGGCTCTGTTCAGGGGTGACTTACACACTGCCTACTGCCAGATGCAATGTAGATTGCACTAAAAAAATCAATATAATTCTGCTTTGTAACTTATATGGCATCATTATTTTGTGAAGTAGGTTATTCATTGTACCATGGAACAGTTTTTTGGCACCAGGACCTTTAAACCGATTACAGAAGTGGAGAAAGATTCGGTCCTGCCTGGAAGAGGTGCCAAAATCCTTCTGTTAGAAACATGTCAGTGAAAAATGGTCATCAGGAGAGGAAGATAAATAGGTGAATCTGCCTTTCCTTTAACAGGCACTGAACGCTGTTTGTCTAATAAAAGGCATCAGACCAAAGGGCAGGGAGGAGGTTATTTTTTTATCAATAGTCTATGCTGTGAAAGGCAAAACTTGAAGCACAAGCAAACAGAATTGCACCAGCAGCACTGAAGAGAGGAGGCACATGGGGATGGCAGATGCTAGGCTTTCTTCACAGCCTTGAAGAGGGCTGTCTGTTTTGTCGTTATTTCTAGCCTCGGATTTTGCAAGCTACTGCTCCAACTGGATATTTTCTCTTACAACCCCCAGAATCTCCTTGGTAATTGCAGCTGGCATCCTTGTTCACTGCCAGAGCATGTGCTACCTCTTTCACTTGGTACTTTCAGGTACTGTCTTCACGTCCTCTGGTTCATGTTTTTGCTGGCACTTGAGATTCCTTCTAGCTATGAGGCTTTTTAGCTGTCAGTGTTCTGATACTGAGGTCAGTCAGCTTATGGGGAGAAGAAATAGCTTCAATGAGTTTGCTTGTCCCCGCTCATGGTTGACCCAGACAGGCAGGTGGCACCAACGCTGGGCTCAGTGTTGAGGCCATTGGTGCTGCGCCTTGGAATCTGGGTTGCAGCCGGCACGAGGGTGTCTGGAGGGGAAGGAGGGATCACAGTTATAGAGATTAATAGGGGTAAGAATGATTGGCAGCAGAAGGAAGTCTTTTTGTTGACACCTTTGTAAAGAAAAATCCCGGGGCTTTGGGTCATGACAAGAGGTATTCCTTGTTTGGAGAGGTATCCCCATGGGTAAAGCTTTTTGTTTGAGGCAGATCTGCCTCACGGCAAGAAGTTGCATTTTGCTCACAGGGGTTTTTTTTCCTTTTAATCTCAGACAAAATTTCTTCTTCTTGGATGAACAGATCGTGTGTCCAAGGCCATGTTGCCCCTCTGGAGTGATGAATGGCACAGAGAAACTTATACCCTGAAATTTCTGGGCTATTTGGATGGGTGCATCTAATGCCTGAAAGTGCAAGTTAGTTTCATAACTCTATTGCGCTCTGGTCATCAGGAGGGAAGGAATAAAGGGCCTTGAGAAATGTCCCGTTGGAGCGCGTGCTTACCTGGCTGTGGTGTGGAAGGGTTGCCATCACTCCGCAATGTGTCACACGAGAGAAGAGCAGTGTCTTGGAGAGCACAGTGCTAACCACGAGTAACTGCTGCCTTTTCATTATCAACCACTGTGCTATTGCTTTATTGATTAATGCTGTTGAAAGGCATTCCTGCTGGTCCCTTATGTTCTTACTGAAAACCACTTAACATATCAGCCACATCTAATTGAATAGCAAGGGGAATGAGTGAAAAGTCATTCATAAGCACTCCCTCCCTTTACAGTCATTGGCAAAAATATGTGTGTCATTGACTATTCAAACTATCCTGAAGGCATCAAATTTCAAAATATAATGCTATTCTTTTTACTTGACTTGTGCTAGATATGCTGCTGCTACTAATGTTCTGGAGACTCGCTTCACTTATTACAGGGACTAAAAATATTCTGTACATCTTGGGTAAGCATTTCCATATCTCAGAAAGATTAGTAAATATTATTCTAATTATTTACTAAATCTGTAAGTTGAATCCCATAGACATTCATTGAAATAGCAGAATTTCTTTGAAAGTCAGTGCTGGAACTGTAAATAGAAGGTAGCTTATGTTTAAATATTGGTATTGCAATGACACCAGAAGGCATCAGTCAGTATTAGGGCCTGATTGTGCTAAACTCCCTACATAAGCATGTGAAGAGAAACAAAAAGTCTTGGCTACAAGGAATTTACACAGTGAAGAGCCAAGAGAAAGTGCAGAAGGAAGGAGGTAGGTCTCCATTTTACAGACAGGAAGCTAAGAAAAATGATTTGCCTAGGGCTGCTGTGTACCACCAGTAGAAACCAAATTTGGACTTCTGAACTATATTCAAGGCAATTTTTTGTAGTTTATTTTGCAGCACCCTCTTGATTCTTGAGGAAGGTTCCTCTGCTTCCCACCTCAGCGTGTAATTTGATACAGAGCATGTATAAGCATTCCCCATCTTGCCCCTTCTCTTCCCCTTTCCAGAGACTCCAGTACTTTGCTAATCACCTTCATTCTCTTTCAGCCTCAGGAGGAGAAGTTCCAGAGTGGGACTCTGTATGGACTGCAGGATGGACTGCAGTATGCCACACATGAGCTAAAGCACCGTTATCATCTGCCTCACCTGCTTGTCTTTTAATTTAAAAAAAAAATAAAAATAGAGAATTAAATACATCTGAAAGAAGGTCATTAGAATGGAAATAATATTCATTGCCATTCCTGATGACACTGACGTGACATATTAGGATGTTTATATATCTTTCAAAAAATGGTCTGTCTTCTTTTATGTCAGATAAGTGATGAGGCAGGTGTGTCTCCTAGGCAAAACAGGCCGCTGCAAATTGAAGCACGGCATCAAGATAAGACTGTCATTGTGCAGGTCTCTGCTGCCCCGAAGCTAATGTGCACAATCTGTTTTCGCAAGTGCTTTCATATTTTTGTTCTTTATTATGAACATGTACAGCACAGAAATGTTTTTAGTATTGGCTGACTCTGGTATTTTGTAGTCACGACTGTGGTATTTAAACAGGAGATGATCTGTTCTGCACATGGAAAAGGGGCTGTGTTATAGAGGAAATAATTTTAAAAAGTGTTGCTATTTTCTGGCAAGAGGGTGTTATGATTATTTTTCAAAGACTATACCCAGTGTTCATAATGTTCGTGTACAAACCCATGGTGATTTAAATCTGATTTTTAGTCTGTACCTAGGGAGCATTATCATTGTGTTAGAAATGCAAGTATGACATTGAATTGGAAAGCTCTTATATATATGTAGTCTCATCTATTTCTTTTTTAGCTGCTGTATAATATTGCTCCCCAATTTCAGCCTAAGAGCTGTGATTACTTAGATGAAATGAGCAATGTCACTTGAATAGCAACTATTGTAAATAATGGAGATCTTTTTATAAAACTTCATCATATTGTTAATATCCAAATGCATTTATTATGATAAAGCAGCATATTGCCCTTGGTGAAGAAAATTCCTTTCAAAGAGTTTGCCTGGTAGTGATTTTTGAAATGCTTGCTGAAAATCTTGAAATACAAGCGTGACATGATTGTATTATCAAAATGTGTTTGGTGAAGGACACATAATTATCTTCAGTTTCCAGATGAGACAGAGCTGGTAACTTATCTCCAGTGACTGCTAGCAAATTTGTTTAGACGCTTATTGAATGCAGGCTTTTTTTTTATCTGCTGCACCACTCTTGCACAGAGAAAAGTTGTTTTTACAGGAGGCATTGTGTCCAGAATATACATATCTAGCTGAACGTTGTCTCAAGGTAGGAAAACCTCCTGAAACATGCATCCCTCACATCTTAGGGTTATAATTTTTCCAGGAAAATGCTCAGCTTTAAAAACTGTACGTCATGGCACCATGTGTGTATATACTGGAACACACAATGTTAAATATAATGCCAGGTTTTCTGAATCAGGTCTATTTTTTTCGTTTAAAGCATTATTGTGCCGAATTGGTGATTAATCAGTAATGTTCCAGCTGAACAAAGCCTTGGTTTAGAAGGGTACTGTTGCTGCTCCGGGTTTAGACATTGTCCAGCAAGAGGCCCCTATGCATTGCAAGGATTCCAAAGGCAAATGTTTGAACACAGAAATAAAAAAGAGCATGGAGGAAGCTGACAACAAGATTATGCCAGCTAATGCTCTAATAAACAGATTGCAATTACAATAAACAATAGCAATTGCTAGTGCATTGGATTTAGGGGATGGGTGGGTTACAACTCCAGCGTATTGTTTCATATTGGGTATTTTTTTCTCATGCAGGTCTTTACCATTTTTCCCTCCACAAGGCTACCAAGGAATGCAAAGCAAGCTGTCGCTGTGTGTCAGATACAGCAAGATCTAAGAGCCCGAGAGCAGCTGAGAACATGGATACAGCATCTGGGGCGTCAGGATGATGCTATACTGGCAGAGGAATCTGCAAGGGGCAGAGGCTTCCATTTCCTGCTGAGTTTTGTCAGGATCCAGGTCTGCAGTGTTACACAGAGAGAAAGTGTCGCCTGCAAGGTGGGAGTGTGTCTCTGTAGCACCTCACAGGCTGAGGGGGGTCACTGCCGGGGACTACAGGACGCATTATGGGTTGCAGGGCAAGAGCATTTTGGGATTGCGCAAAACTTAGCCTCTAGGGGAGGAACCACAAGCAGGGAAAGGGAGGAATAGAGGTGGTTGATGAGGGAAAATCTTGGGAAAACAGAGAGATAAGGGACTAAACGGGGGCAGTTGCATGTAAGTAGGTGGCTGCTCAGTAGGCTCATCTGGCCATGCCCTGCACTTGATCAGCACAGTCTGTTCTGTCTTCCATTAAGCTCCATTTTTGTTTTCCTGGGCGCTAGGCTCTCTTCTGTGTGTACGGAGGTCTGCGAGGCCAGCAACTGGAGCGGGACTGTGGGATCACAGGGGTCCCTGTCTGTGGTATTAGCAACTGGAGCGAGTTGGGGTACGTAAGTCAGTGTGTGATCGCTCCTGATTATCAGCCTGGGCTTGCAAAGTAGCTGAAGTGACCTGGGAGCCAGGTGTGCGCGTGTGTCTCAGAGTGACACAACTGGGGGAGCTGGCTGCAGGAGGGGGTCGGGGTCCCAGCCATGTGGCAGAGAGTCTGTAGGGTCTGGGGTTGAATGTGTGTGTGTGTGTGTGTGTGTGTGTGTGTGTGTGTGTGTGCGTGTGCGTGTGCGTGTGCGTGTGCGTGTGCGTGTGTGTGTGTGTGTGTGTGTGTTTCTGTGCATGAGGCAAGTGAGGACCCAGGGCCAGCTACTGGAGGGACTGAGTGTCTAAGCCCAGGTGCTGGAGGCAGCTAAAGCCAATTCTTCACATTTTTCTTGGCAATTTACATCTATGCAGGGTAGGCCTTATTCTGATCTTACAAAATCAGAGTGTTTCAGTTTACTCCTCCTTTCTTCTCACCCTTCATAGAGACGTGTTTCTGTGCTCTATATTTGTAGTGATGGTGTAGAAAGCAAGATGCAGAGATTGCACATGATGTGCAAGTAGGTAGAGAATTTTGGTCTTCCTGCCTTTTACAGCCATTTGTTCTCATTCTACACAGGTACAGAGTTCTAGAAAACCAGACCCTTTCTGTCTGGAATGCTTAGCACCCCTTTTCTATATCATTTCTATGAAAGAGACTTCCATTCTGTGTCCGCTTCACTTGCTGTAGTTGTTTACCTAAGCAATGTCTGGACTGAGAGCGTCTGTAATGCACTGGGTTCGGCAGACAGGCGTGTGAATTGTAACTAAGCAGCCCAGATGAGGGGAGGAAGTACTGACCGATTTCTTCCCCGTGCTCCTGAGGAAAACCCCCTTCATGAAGAGTTGTATGAAATATGCACTACCTATTGAAGTGTCTCTCAACACGTCTATCAGTGTCCCTCAAAGATTGCTACAGGGCTCTGTCACGCCAAACCTCACCACTTCCACATGATTAATTGCGGCCAAGTCCAGTCTGAAGCAATAGCCAGTAATGCGTGGATATATTTGTGTAAGGTGTGGCAAAGTGTATAAGCATGTGTATATGCTTGTGTGTAATACAAGTTTCAATATATGGGAAGGCTACGTGATGAGATTTGAACAGTCCATTACCAAGTGAGAGAGAACATTTTGCCTTAGAGTGGGCTAAAGATTTTTTTAACATTTAGTGGAGTCTGGGGAGTGGCCCTCTATAACAGGTGCTGCTTACAGGAAGGCAAGAGATGCCTGCAGCTGGCCTCAACAGGCGTACCGGCTGTTTGAGGAGGTGAACGCAGTGAATATTTTGGGGGACTGAGTATTGGTATTGTCTCCAAAATAAATTATGAATCAGTAAGTCTCTTGATGTGGAACAGGAGTCGAGGTGGAGGTGAGAAGGACAAAGCAAAAAAGTCTGCAGAGGTGAGAATTAATCCAAACAGATGCTAACAGAGGGAGGAAGCACGTGTTCCCTGGCTGAGGTCTTTAGGTTTGCTTCCACAGGATATGATGGACGTGCTTAAGGATTGCATTCTGAGCTCCGTGGTCAAGTCACTGGTTTGACGTACTAGACGACAGGAAGGTTTCTGCATGTGATCTAAAGATAGGTAAATACAAACATAGTCAACTTTTATTTCTGTTTAGCCATTTTGCTAACATTCTGTTTCTGTTCAGGAACTTGAAGTGAGAAATATAGTGCCCCAGGCACCATTTCCTACCAGCAGATGGGTCCTACCAGGGGGTGGCATGGATCTTAGGAGCTATGAAAAATTAGGTGGGATGATTGGACCCTGAAGGAATCTAACACCCCCTCTCACTCCCCCCTCACCACCAAGTTCAATAAATCAGTGCATAAAAGCTATTTGGAAAACAAGGAATTCAAAACAAAACTTAATTTGTGTTGTAATTTTATGAATGCTAAGCAACACCTACAAAGAAGCAAACTGTGGTGGTGGAGCTGTTGTCTCCTTTCAGAAACATTTTATAGAGTTCCATTTAAAAAAGAGAGAAAAAAGTCTTTGGTAACAAGTCTAGTCTAGAAACTTCCCACAGCAGCTTTCCATGATGGTTTCAGAGTCATTTATAGAATCATAGAATTACTTGGGTTGGAAGAGACCTTCAAGATCATCGAGTCCAACCATAAACCTATGCCAAAACCACCCCTAAACCATGTCCCTCAGCACCACGTCCACCCGTCTTTTAAATACCTCCAGGGATGGTGATTCCACCACCTCCCTGGGCAGCCTGTTCCAATGCCTGATAACCCTTTCAGTAAAGAAGTTTTTCCTAATATCCAACCTAAACCTCCCCTGGCACAACCTGAGGCCATTTCCTCTTGTCCTGTCGCTTGTTACTTGGGAGAAGAGACTGACCCCCACCTCGCTACAACCTCCTTTCAGGTAGTTGTAGAGAGTGATAAGGTCTCCCCTCAACCTTCTCTTCTCCAGGCTAAACAATCCCAACTCTCTCAGCTGCTCCTCATAAGACTTGTTCTCTAGACCCCTCACCAGCTTCGTTGCCTTTCTCTGGACACAATGATGACAAACTCTTCATTATCACCAGAAACTGTTCCTGCTATAGGTATAAAGTTACTCAGTGTTATGTCAACAGTGAAAAACCACACAGAAACCTCTGTTAAACTCATGTGAGTAGGTGTGCAGAATCAAAAAACCACTGAACTTCAAAGAAATGATTCTGTCCTAGATATTAACCCATTTGGCCTGAAATAATGAAATAAAATTGTGTAGTGTCTTTTGATTTAGTATGTCTTTGAGAGTTTATGCTTCCTGAAGCTGTGTGCCAACTAGAATGTCGCCATCTTTCAGTTCATTTAAGCAGGAGATGAGTAAGATCCATCACCCTTCCCATGTATTCTGGCCCAAGCCTGTCCTGGAGAAGACAGTGAAATGTGTGCACATTGGCTCTCACATCACCCAGCAGACACAGCTCCAGTGCTACACTGCAGTCCTTATCACCTGCACATTGGTAATTCCTTTCTTTCCAGTGGAGTTTCAATGCTGTTGTGAGGAACATCGGCTACAATTCCTAAGTGTTGGAAAGCAACTGGAAATTTGGTTTCTATAGATAAAACAATACTTTAAAACAGCAGTGGTCTATCTCAGATTCACCAAGTCTTTTCATATCAACAGGAAGTTTGATATATAAACCCAAGTTTTACTGCTTTAATCTTCATAATTTTAATAAAGCCTTATTTATAAAATGGATTAATTCATGTAACCACTGTGTAGGAATGTTTTACAGGCACTGTTAATTCCTTGTCCAGGATTACAAATATGCCTATGAATAAAATGGAAGTAGATGTTACGGTATTAATTTTTGCGTTTTTTGAAAACATCAAAGTCACATAACCTTATGTCTAATGACTTCATTTAATTATACAGTTCTTCATTTTCGTCTTCAAAGAAATCTACAAACAATGACTAATTAATCCTCGCAGCAGCCCTTTGAAATAGGTAGATAGACATAATTAATCCCATCTAACCGATCCCTTGCCCAAGGCAATACACTGAATCAATATTTAAGCCAAGATTAGAGCTCAGTCTTACTCTGTGGTCATTTCACTAAACTAGCTGTTAACCAAGTTTCCTTAGATTGGGCTCACTCCTACCTTGCTGTGATAGTTTAGATGGACATATGCCTTGGGCTGCACCAAGCCTTCATTCTCTGTCTTCCACCTCTCTGTCAAAATGCTTCCTCTCCCTCTTCCCCTCAAAAATTGCTTCCACTCCAGTTAATCCAGGTGTGAAAGGTCTAATTGTTCCCCTCCAAAATCCTGTATCCAGCTTTCACTTGCTTATGCCTGTCACTGCCTGAATGACTGCACTTGCAGTCATCTTCCCACAAGTTCCCAGTCTTCCAGGTGCCATCGATTCCCCTGCAGAGCCCAGCTTCTGTGCTTGGTGTGCACATTGGCATTCCACAGGGGAATTGCTTCTCTCTTCCCCTGCTCCTGTCTCCCCTCAGCTCATTACTGGGCAGCCAAGAGGAAGCTCTGGTACAAGCTGCTTTGTGTCTTCTAGTTGGCTTGCTCTTGTATGGCAAGGAAGGAGAAAATTGAAGGTAAGCTTTGCACCAGTAAATATCAGACATTGTTCTTGTGGACCATGGCCCATACCAAGATGCAGCCTTCAGTCCACGTGTCTATTATTGTAGGTGAGATCCATGAAAGGTTTTGGAGCACATTGTGAATTACAAAAGCACTTTATAGGCTCAAGGACAGAATTGTTGTTCAGGCAATATTGAAGGCTAAGGAAGTTCATGACTGTGGAAGCAAAGAGAAGCTGATGTAACAAAGAATATTACTTGCCTTGAAAATGGTCTAATGATAATTTAGACTGGAGCGAGGCAGTTTTGAACACCATAGCGAGCAGCAGGGATTCCAAAGTGACAACAGTTGTCTGCAGCAGACTGTGATAAAGTCCTGATTTGATAGAAGAAATTAATTCTGCATAGCATGTAGTGATGGATGGGGTACAAGAAAAGAGAGAACAAAACAATGCAAAAGGAGATTCCCACCTCATGTCATCAAAGAATGGCACCAGAACCTGAGAAATAGTGCCAGAACCAGGACTTCCCACCATGATGGTGTTTAAGATCCAGTCAAATCTTACTTGGTTATAGCTTTTCTTACCTGGTAGGAAACAGAGTTAATGTGATGTATCCTGTAATTGTTGATAACAGTCGCATTTATATTTGTGCTTTGATGTAATATATCAAACCACAAAAGGTATTTGCCCTGATTATAGAGATGCTGCTCCCCAACAAATTAGTGAATGGACTGAAATACTCCTGCAGGCAGCTGATCTGACTGCCCTCGCTTGACATGCCACACTAGTTGACATGCCTCACTTTCCTTGTACTCATAATTTCTTTTACATTATAGAAAATGTTATATCTTCACGTGACTGCAGGAGAGAGAAAAGAAGAGGATGCACAGAGGACCTGAAATTCTCCAGCAACGTTGCAGAGTATCTAAGGATATACTCCAACCTGGTGCGTTGCTGCAAAAACTCTGGTATATCTCAGCATTCCGAAAAGTGTAATTTTCTATGGGTGAGAGTGCATAGCTATGTCTACTGCTTGATTCCATTTTCTTTAGAAAAATGTTTGATACTCTGCCCCATACTTTCAGTCTGTCTGCAGCTGACTAAGACGGTGGATGTCTTCTTAAAATAGATCGCCTGCTTCAACTACAAATTGATTTGGCTTCAACTAGGTAGAATTATATGTGGTGCAGAAGGTCAGACGGATGATTGTAATTGTCCTGCTTGGCTTTAGATCATTGAATTTACCTATGTATTAAGTCTTTCCATTCAGCATAATTCAAGAGAGTAAGATCCAGAGCTCTATAAAATAGGAATTGTACATTCAACCAAATGGAGAATGGCTGAGTATAGACATATGGCAGATTCATTTTTTCAGGCTGTTGATAATCTCAAAGAACATGTACTAACAGAACAAATCAGCGTGTAGGTGGAGGTTCCCCCGCCACCCACAGCGAATGATATTTTGGGGCATATAAATAGGAGTCAATTACAATAACACATCCCTTTCAATCTGAGTAATTTCTACTGAAATCCAAGATGACTACGGTCAAAAGGAGATGTACAAAGGCATAGTGTTCTTTCTGCTTTAAAATAATTATATACTGCAAATACATGCAAGAGAAGGCAAATCACTTAAGGACTCCCTTGGAAGAAGTAACTTAGTGGAAATATGAATGTCTGTCAGTTTTCTGACATAGTTTAAATATTAAATGACAGATAACCTAGGATCACCCAAACTAGATGGCAAAGCTTTATTGTAAGATACTGTTTGACAGTGAAATCCTGCATCTTGACAATTGAATTAAAACATTTCTTTCACAGCCACATTGAAGGTCTCTGTTCTGATATTTTCTCTTGCACTTATACATGACTCTACAAATGTTTAACTTAACGTTCAGCCAATGTAGCAGTGACATTTTGCTGCATAAAATGTTGAAGGAAGTTTTATTCTACTTTAGGAATATATTTTTTTGATCTCTGGAACTGAGAGCCTGAGGGTAGCTGATGAGCACAAGGCAAAATCCTAGCCCCACTGAAGTGTTACCGGGTACTTCCCCTGTAGTGAACAGAATCCTCTTAAGATAATGACTGCTGAGATAAATTCAGTGGTCCTTGTCTCTCTGAAACAGAGAAGCAAAAATGAAATGCCCTCTTTCCACTATGCAAATTTTGCAGTTTACTGTGTTTAATGAACTGTTACAGCATATGCAGATGAACACTTCCCACCCGCTCTCCACAGATCTGGCACACGTTAATCGCTTGTCCTATATTTCTATGCTATATAGTGGCTTCCTCTGCTCATAGAAACATAGCCCAGAAAATTGAAACAACGGTCCCTAAAGGCTTCGGTTTGCCAAAGGTTAAATCTGTCTCCTCCTCTCAGGTCAGGACATGAGAGCCTGACTGCTGGCGTCTTCTCCAGCTGCTGGTTTAAACAAAGCCAAAGGCTGGGTGGTAAGCGAGGAAGTATACTGCCCTTTCTGTCCTACCACTCAGACCAAGCAAGACCATTACTTCCTCTTTGTGCAGGCTCTCACCTTTAGAGCCACAGAACTCACTGTGGAGCTTTGAGCTCCATCTGACCGCAGTGACTTTGCCAGGGTCATACTGGAATTGAGGTAGTCGTGCAGAACCAGTGCAGGTGAAAGGAAACATGTTAAGCGCTTTCAGTGCATCTCAGCTCGTTGCAGAGCCTATAGAAGACACATCCACCAGTAAGGTGCCTCTTGAAGTCAATTATGCATAACCACAGCCTTTTGTAGATCTCCTTTTTGCCTCTCCCATGTTAGGCAAAGCGCTCCCTTTGCTTTCTTTTCTCTCTATGTTAATGTAAAATTATGTCCACACTTATTTATCCAAGAATATTTATTATCCATAGCCTGTGGATAACTGCATGATAGCTTCCCATCTCTTAGCATAATTAGTACTAGTGCTGCATAGGTTATACGAGAATACAAGCCAGAAACTTTGTGATCAAGTCAATGGCTAGAGTACTAGGGGTCAAATGCTTATGCTGGGGGCTAAAAACACTGGGGGTTATTTTTCTGCTTTTATATTACTGGTCCCAACTTCACTGCAGGTCATAATTGGACAGGTCCTTGAAAATGTTCTATCCTACCATTACTTGCAAAGGAAACGGGGGACCTGAACATTTTTACAATTAATTTGTCTTGCACCTGGAGAAGTTGCTAATTTATATATTAAAAAGATCATATATAATATGTACATATATACCTTATATATAAAATAAGTATATATGCATAACTGCATACACCAGCATTGCCTCCAACAATAATGTACTTCAGTTGTAGTACGGACAAAATTTTTAAAAGATTTTAAGGAGTGGTTCACGATTTAAGTTGCCAGCCTTGAGACATGTTATGCATGCATGCTTAGTACACTGTAAAGATCAGACTGTTTAACTATCTTGAGTTCAGTCTGTAAAAATGGAAATACCCTAGATCGGTAGACACTTTTGCAAGTTTTGGTCTCATAGATTTTAATTCTGAAAGCATAAGCTATTTAAACTTGCAGTCTGAAGTGAACATCTGTTAAGTTAGGTAGGACATAGAAAGCTCATTTGAAATTTTAAGAATATTATCTGTTTAATCAAATATTATATCAAAGCTTTTACTTCCTGAGTCAGGGACAGAATAACAGTGGTCAAGTTTCACATGCAATCAATCATCTACCAGTTTAGTAGCTTGACTGATTCCCATCTTCTGGAGTAAACTGCTTTTATTAACCTTTGAACAACTTAACTGAGTAACTTATTTCTCACTTAAAGGAAAGTTTTTCTCTCCATTCTGCACTGCATGTAAATGTCCGGCATTGGTGGGAATTTTTTTAGTAGGCTCTGAGCAGAATAGATGTTCCAGTACCAGAATTGTTCAAATGCATGTGTCTAGATTCACACACTATTTTTACAATAATAATGACAACAAAGATTCATTCTGAAAATGCAGTCACTGATTTATTTTACCTGGCTTTTAAAGACAATTAGGGAAGTTAAATTACTGACCAAAGCATTGTAAGTTTTTATATTCAGTATCTCTACCTTTAGAGCTACCACTTGGTAGAAAGAGCATCTGATTAAGGTGCTTTATGAGAACTCCTATCTCTCTGAGCTCCATCTATAACCTATAAAGCAACAGACTTTCCCAAAGGTTGAGTCCAGGTGAGAGTCAAACGTATTTGATCCAATAAACCGTCAGAATAAATAAGTAATGTCAATGGACTATAAAGGGAAGTAAAGCAGACGAGCTGTTTAATCTAGGAGCTCAAAGTCTGAATATTTTGAAAATTTCTCTGAAAGCTTGCATTTAGAATTATTTTTATTTTATATAAAAAGAAAATAACAGTCTGCTTTCAGAAAAAGAGCATACAAATTTTAGTATGCAAGACAATGCTGACATCAGCGATGGAGTCACTAAGAAGGAAGTAAACAGTCAACTTAGGTAAACTGTGATCTCACCATGAGGAACTGGAGGGGAGCCTAAATCCAAAGCTCTGTGTAGAGACCAGTATATTTTAAAGTTGCTTTGCATTTCTTAAGGTTATGAACTCTTAGCCATCCCCACAGCAGAACGAGCCAAAATATGTATTTAAAAACAATTTTACTTACAGATCAAGATTTTGTGGATCATGATCTAGTAAAGTTTTTTGCTTTGTTTTGAATGATCAAAGAAAGCACGGCACAGCAAAATTCCTAGTGAATTAATAAATGTTCTCACTGGTACGAAACTTTGCGCTTGTACCCTCACAGCAAAAGGGTGCTTGCCAGAGTCAAGAGTGATTAAGTATCAACTAAGGACTTCAGGATTAGGCCCAGAGGGAAATGTAGAAAGATATTTATGATTATCTGGTAACTTCTCCAGAATGAAATAGAAACCCTTTTGCAACACTGCAAAAAGGAAAGCCTTATTGAAAAGGTACTTTTTATTACTTTCAGAAATGTTTGCAAACAGGCTTTTCCAGTAGCTGTGATTCTTAAGATGAGAGCCAACATAACTTCCTCCCAGGGCATAATAGTGATAGCATGAATTGTCTTTATGAATTTTCCTAAGTATGAATATCAGAGTCCTGATTGTGCTATTTAGAAGTGAAAAGCTTTGGGACAAATGTAGCCCCAAGTCGAATATCACTTACTTTGCCAGGGAAGCAGTGTCTGTTCCTTATCATGCATTTTCAGTGAGGTACCTCTGACAGACTCTTCTTTCATACTCACTACTTAAAAATGCTGAAACATAAAAGCCTGAGCCTCGGATTGCCTCTCTTGTGGAAGCACAAATGTTTGGAAAACTGATGGAGGTTATATTTTGAATTGCCTCCTCGACAGAATTGTCCAAAAATGATCCCATGGAGAATGCTGGTGTTGACTCTAAGAGACGAGGCAATTCTTCTCCGTGAATCTATAGGATAAAATGCTTGGACGACCTGCACAGAGTCCTGTGCCCTCTCCTTGTTTCTGCCCCAAACGTCAGCCAGATTTGTCAGTCACCACCTTTGCAGATGAAGTTGGTCAAAATCCAGGTTTCCTGGGAAGCTCTTCCCTCTCTTGATCCATTCTTAGGATTTACCTGGTGAACTGGATAGGAGAGCTGATCTAGTTGAAAATAAATCTCCTCCTCTTGTGCTGGGTTGGGTCTTAGCTAGATCTGCTCCCCAAAGCTCTGCGTCATGGTGGTAGTCCAGTGAAAAATTAGGTAGAAACATGTGACAAGGCTTAAGAAAGAGGTTTAAGTCCTAGGTTGCTATAGGATTTTTCCTGTAGTTTTCAGTGTCTTTCCTGCCTGAGAAGAATGCCCTGGTTTGAGCGGGTGTATCCCCTGTCATGCACCAGCTTCTGGGAAAATAAACAAAACAATGGACTGTCAAAAAGTACCCTGAAAGCAACAAGGCATGGAAGTTTTAAAATTTGGGACAAGCATTTATCTCAAGCTACCTGGTTAGTTAACACCAGCGGATCCATCAGTTGAGCTGGTCCCGCTCAATCAGACCTTTTACACACTGTAGAAGGAAATAAAGTCCCTGTGGTGCATGAAAGGAATATGTTACGGAAAACTGTTTGGGTTTTTCCTGCTTCAGGCAAAGGCAAACCCATTCGTGGTACTGTTTTTGCTTAAGGACCTGGATGTACTTGGTGAGTGATGCTGAATAATAGAGAAGTTCAATGTGTACCTCAAGGAAATTTAACCCTGTGTGAGAATACTCAGTACCAAGCTGTATGATGTTAATTGCTACTTAATAGTATGAGTGTTCAGTAAGTGTTTTTCAGCATTAATAGTGGTGACAAAACCTGAGAAGTGGCATCCAGGAAACTCTTCAAGGTGGACATGCTATCCGTGGACATGAACCACGATGAATTTCATACCATTTTTCCTGCCCTGAGAGTCTACTAAGATAGATGAAATCCTGCAATTATGAATAAAATGAACTTTTATTTATAAAGATAAATCATAAATGAGTGACCTCTGTGTATATATACATCTATGTATCTATCTATATGTGTGTATAGATTTGGTAGATAAAAAGTAATAATGATTGAGCATGATGCAAAGGGTATGAAATAAGGGGTGGAATGTCCTGGTTTGAGGTGAAACAACCAATTTTCTGTTCGGTAATTTTACTTTGCAGCTAAGCCTCTTCTAACTAACTGAACTCTCTGAAATTAACAGCATATCATGGAGACACTGTTCGCTGTCAGAGTGATAAGACACTTTTGTAGTTTTATAGTCTTATAGTGATAAGACGTTTATAGTTGATGGCAAGGAACGAGATGCAGAGAGGCTCTTGCTTATACTTATTGCTATAACACCCAAGGGCAGCCAACTGTGTTATTTGCCCCGTGGGAGGGTCAGAAGTGGAAAAGCGTAGAGGGGTCGCACCTGTGGGGAGGAGCGGACAGGACAGATGANTAAAATGAACTTTTATTTATAAAGATAAATCATAAATGAGTGACCTCTGTGTATATATACATCTATGTATCTATCTATATGTGTGTATAGATTTGGTAGATAAAAAGTAATAATGATTGAGCATGATGCAAAGGGTATGAAATAAGGGGTGGAATGTCCTGGTTTGAGGTGAAACAACCAATTTTCTGTTCGGTAATTTTACTTTGCAGCTAAGCCTCTTCTAACTAACTGAACTCTCTGAAATTAACAGCATATCATGGAGACACTGTTCGCTGTCAGAGTGATAAGACACTTTTGTAGTTTTATAGTCTTATAGTGATAAGACGTTTATAGTTGATGGCAAGGAACGAGATGCAGAGAGGCTCTTGCTTATACTTATTGCTATAACACCCAAGGGCAGCCAACTGTGTTATTTGCCCCGTGGGAGGGTCAGAAGTGGAAAAGCGTAGAGGGGTCGCACCTGTGGGGAGGAGCGGACAGGACAGATGACCCAAAACTGACCAACAGGGTATTCCATCCCATCTACCTCATGCTCAGTATAAAAGCTGAGGGATTAAAGGGTCAGCCCTCTGTCTTCAATGGCCGGCATCCAAGGATGACTCTGTCTGTTTGTCTGCCCTTGATCCTGAGCTGTGCGTTCCTGAATGCAGATCTGGAATCCAGGTCCCATCCATTGCAGAGTACAGTCTGGCACTTTCCCTGTCAGTGACATGATCATCATCCCAGGAGCTCAATACTAATTTTGCATATATTGTATATATTTCATTATTTCCTATTTATTTTATTGTAAATGTTTCATTGAAGTAGTTTAGTTTTTTCTAAACTCATAAATCTTTCTGTCTCTCCCCCCTCTCCTTGGAGAGAGAGGCGGGGGAGAGAGTCTGTCATTTGTCTCAGTGGCCAGTCTGGCCCACACCACAAAAAAACCCCAACTTGTCTTTCTCTTGACTTGGCCCCAGCCCCTTTTGTTTTTACCCACAGACCAGTGGAAGTAGATACCAAAATATTTTGCAAGATAAGAAACATGTAACATACTGCAGCAGTGTCATATGAAATAGATGAGATCAATGCAGCATCCCGTTGCTTTGCTATGAATCAGCTTCAGCTCAGTCTGCCTAGAACTCCTTTGACAGTATCTGGCCTTCTTTCCTCTACGATCATGAGGAGACCTGTCTTCACTCTACTGGAAGTTTTGAATCTCAGCATTGTCTCTCTGCATCCTATAAACAAGCCAGAGAGATGACTGCAGAAAATCACAGACAGCAATTCCTGCAGTCGTGATGCTCCCAGTCCTTGCAAAACTGTGTGATATTTAGTGATCCAACAAGGCTGACATCATAGCCCCTGTACAGGAAATAAAATGTCAAAACATTACTATATTCTTACCAAGGACGAAGGACATTGAAAGACTGGAGAAGAAGTTGAAAAAATATGGGGTATCTTTTACCAACAAAATAGATCAAGCTACCTGAGTTGCCTGACCTTCAACTGCAAACCTTGTGAAGTTCTCAGAGCTTTAGCAATAGCCTTGTCTTGTCTGCTGTGCTAGGGGAAACTAGAATATTCAGGCACTTTTAAAACCTCTTTGCTTCTCCAGCTGCAACATAAGTCAATTTATATTTTTCATAAATTTAAAATACTCGAGTCCATCTGGTTTTTATTTAGTCGCGACTTTAAAGAAATACCACTAGAGGGCAAGATGACAGCTGCAAGCTATTTGAATTTTGGGACTTCAGTCCTGCAGATGTTGAGGTTGATGAAAAATTATTGACTCCAGTGGTGCTGAAACAAGTCTTAAAAATCCATTCTCTTCCACAAATACTTAATAATTCCCCCCAAATCCTTAGATATGAGAAAGAAGCTATTTAATTTAAGCTAACATGCTATGAATAACTGTTAAATGTAATTAATGAAAATTATATATATTGTTAATTAGTTTTATAAAAAAAGAAGGCACAAGTATCACATCACATGTATTTCTGAAATTTTCTGGAGTTCCCCAATATAAACAGAGATCTTACCAATTGTGTGACAGTTACATAAAACATTTAAACATATATACATACATATACACGTACATCCACGCCTACACATACGCACAAATTTACCTCTGCATTAACGATATAGCCGGAGTGCTGAGCAAATGTGGAAGAGCTGAATTTGATTCCTAACACTGTTTTATTGTTCCCTAGAGCTTCAAAAAAATACTTTAAAAAAATAGCTAATGCAGTGCTACAGCCAGAGGCTTTGAGCTTGTCAGATGCCATAAACAAGGCTACAGTGGCCCTGGTCAGCATTTGAATGAGCGGCCTCAGAGGCAAGAAAGGAGCCTGTGGGATGCATGTATTTTCTGCTTTTAATCCTGCTGCTATTTCAGTCTCCCACAGAAGTTCTTGTATTTCAGTTTGTTCTCATCATGAAACCTTTCTTTCCTTTTCTCCTTATATTTTAAAAAGAAAATTGTGTATAAACAGTGGGAAAAATCCTAAATTACCAGCTCATTTTTTATTCTAAACATTACTTGCATAAGGCTTCAAAGGAAATAATAAGCAGTGTTTGAAATAAGGTCTTTAGTCTTTGGCTCATTGTTTAAAGGATGCTGTGGATAACATTTCAATTACCAAGTTACTGCAGCCTCAGCCTGGAACCGTTTCCCTTTAATTTTGTCCCACAAGTGCACATAGCTGTGATAGCACTTTTTGTTGCATTTTCAGTATTCTTTGCTTTACAAGTCCCTAAACGCACTTCATCAGGCACGCAACATGTTGATACATTAGAGAGTTTTCCGCCTGCAAGAAGCAGGCATTAAGCCTTGGAAAAATAGGACCCTCTTAAGAAAGTGAAGGGGAAAGGGCTCAGTATGTTGGCTGTTGAAATCAATCTGAACTTCTCCAGCCTGTTGAGAGTTCAGATTTGCCATGTCTTCACATGAATGCGCCTCAGGGTTGACCTGGGAAAACCAGGACGAGGGGGACCAGTTCTTGGACCTAGAAAAAAAACGCAACTCAATTTGCATCTCGGAGCAAGTTCAAGCATGTACTTTTCAAGGGTGGCGAGGTCCCGGTGTACTCTCCCGGATCAGATCAATCTTACATGTATGACTAAAGATGTCCATGGACAGGAAATCTGATTTTTAACACAAGTTTTGGAGGCTTCATCTCAATGAAACATCCTAATGCTTAGAGCTCTTCTTGCACAGCAGGGCAGGCCTGTAAGTCATGCCTGTCCCTACACCAATACCCTTTAAATCCCCAGCCTGCTGTGTCAGGCCCAAAAGCTGTAGACTTTTGTGTCTGACAGCTCCTTGGGGGCAGATCCTGTTGACTGCAAACCCAGCTAAGAGGGCTGTCCTTCCTCTGCACAACTTAGAGGTCTTAGAGGAGCTCCAGGGCCAAGCCTTCAGGGCCAGCCGGCTCCTGCACACATCAGTGGCACGGGTAAGGGGTACAGACGGGACCATCGTGCTTGTGATCCAAGAGGGAGAAGGGGATCCCACTCAAAAGACTCCTCTGTGTGAATTCCTGAGACCCTCAGTTACTGATGAAATCTTACCTGTGGCGATTGCAGTGGCCCATGGAGTAATGCCGGCATTTGAGACCAGGCAGCTCTTCTAAGCTATGACAAAGCACAGATGAGCCCATTGATTTCGGTAGTCTTCTGCAGGACTGAGTCATTTATTTGACGGATAGTTGCTCTGCTAATATGCACAATATGTATGGCACAGTTATATGGCTTGACTCTGTAGCTGATGAAGTTTCCCAAATAATTTGAGGAAAAGTGTTTCTTTAGTTTCTGTGATTCTGAAGTATTATCACAGAATCCTAGAATGGTTAGAGTTGAAAGGGACCTTAAAGATCATCTAGTTCCAACCCCCCTGCCATGGGCAGGGACACCTCCCACTAGACCAGGTTACTCAAGGCCCCATCCAACCTGGCCTTGAACACTTCCAGGGATGGGACATCCACAGCTTCTCTGGGGGAACCTGTTCCAATGTCTCCGCACCCTCACAGTAAAGAATTGCTTCCTAATATCTAAATCTCCCCTCTTTCAGTTTAAAACCTTTACATCTTGTCCTATTGCTACACTCCATGATAAAGAGTCCCTCCCCATCTTTCCTGTAGGCCCCCTTCAGATACTGGAAGGCCCCTATAAGGTCTCCCCAGAGCCTTCTCTTCTTCAGGCTGAACAACCCCAAATCTCTCAGCCTGTCCTCATAGCAGAGGTGCTCCAGCCTCATCTTCATGGGCCTCCTGTGGACTTGCTCCAATAGGTCCATGTCCTTATGTTGAGAGCCCCAGAGCTGGACTCAGTACTCCAGGTACTCATGAGAGCAGAGTAGAGGGGCAGAATCACCTCCCTCAACCTGCTGAACATGCTGCTTTTGATGCAGTCCAGGATGCGGTTGGCTTTCTGGGCTGTGAGCGCAAGTTGCTGAATTTCTTGACCAGCACCTGGAAGTCCTTCTCCACATAGCTACTCTCAACCTGTTCTCCGCCCAGCCTCTATTTGTGCTTGGCATTACCCCGACCCACGTGCTTGGCCTTGTTGAATTTCATGAGGCTTGTGTGGGCCCACTTCAACTTTTTTTCTGTATAAAAGTTTCAATCAGCACTGTTAGTCATGCATATTTTAATCGTTATGTGCCCAGTACATTAGGTTGCCACCTAAGATAGTAACTAGTGATGATTATTATAGCTAGTTGTGTAAAGTGTAGCTAGTTACATTTTTGAAAAAAAGTTGAAGACCAATACCTATACACAGACACATGAACACACATATTCAGTGAAAGCTTTTCAGTGACTTTTTTATTATTTTATTTTACAGTAACAGTTAATTCTCTTTTTGGTCCAGTTTCTCCATTTATCCTGTATCTGATGAGCTTCGTCTTGTTAAATAGGAGCATCACTGGAGTTCCAGACAGCAATGCACCATGAGATGTGCTCAAGAGCAACCCAAGAAGATAGTAGAGATGAGGAGATAATGAAAATCGCAGGACACCTACTGGCATTTCCAAATTTTGAGATTCAGAGAAAGTGTTTTGTCTTTCAGGTTCTCATATTTCATAGAAGAATCAAATGGAGCATGCAAAGCAGACTTTGGAGAATTAACCAAAGCCCTAGTTTTTGCAAAAAGACTCAGTAAGAATATTTTCATCAAGCTGTTAAAAGCATAACCCCCCCCTTGCTGATTGGATATACTGTTTTGCTCTAAATCATGAAAGCATGTATGGACTCTTAGACATTTGCATATGTACTAAAGATGCAAGTCAGGGTCCAGCAGAAGTTTGTCTTTATGCAAGATGTCAGTCCGTCAAACTCCACTGAAAGCTCTTCCTCCCAGGCGATGCCTGGGAGATCTGCTTCCAGCTCTTAATTTTCCTTTTGGCTAATCTCTCTGTTAGTTAATATGAAGCTATTTACACTTCATTAACAAGATACTACTGTCAATATTAAAATATAATTGTCCTCAAATTCACCATTTTCATCTGCTACACAGTAAAGTGTACATTATCTTTTTGTAACGCTTGCTTCAATTGAGAAGTGTTTTGCATGATGTTCTTTACATTTTCTTAGGTTAATTATACTCTTGCAATTTCCTTTGTAATATAAAATAGTTAATTATCAATCATTGCAGTCATGCTATGGCATTGGATAGGGTATTTCATGCCTTTATTTATTAACCGTGTTGTCAAACAGCATAGAAAAACCATGACTGGTTTCTCTTAGTTACTGTTGCTTTGGAAACTAGTTACATGTCTTGATTTGTAAATGGCCATTCTTCCAAAAAAGACAGTTAAAAGAATGTGGGGGGGGCTTCTTTCTTTCTTTCTTTCTTTCTTTCTTTCTTTCTTTCTTTGTTTCTTTCTTTCTTTCTTTCTTTCCTTCTTTCCTTCTTTCTTGCCTTCCTTCCTTCCTTCCTTCCTCTATTACAATTAATATGCTATGTCTAAGAGCTCTATTTCAAATTGGTGGGCTACAGCTTCTGAGCCTTTTGAGTCAGCTTTCTGAAAGCTCATTAACTCATAATTCAATTTAGAGCTGGCATTTATCAGCAGAGCCTTATAATCAGAGAGGAAGGATGGTGTAGCAACTAATGAAGTCTTGTTCCCAGGTCTTTACCAGCCTTCCTCAGTGACCTTAGCAAATCTCTGTGCAAATACTGTTATTCTCTTTTCCTGTGTCTGGTTTATCTAGAGAGGCAATATTTTGAGCAAGGACTGTCTCTGTACATGAGAATGACTCCAAAGTGCTGCTGTCCTCATGGTATTCTTCAAAGATGCTTCTTGTTGCCTTTGAGTCAGTAATGGGTCTCCAAAGTTTTCCCCAACATAACCAGGGTAGAAGGGTACACTTTTACTTTAGGTCTTGCAAGTGAGAAGGTAGAAAGCACAGAAAAAAAATCTTTCAGACTCCATGATAATATAGTCCCCACTATAAAATCTTAATGCAATATATTTGTGATTATTTAATTGTAGATTTTAGATGGCGGTTTTGTTTGTTTGTTTTAAGATGTATCTGTCTAATTCATGTAATTTTAAAAATAGTTGTTGTGAAACAGAAAATGTAGAACAGGTACAAATCCATACCATGACTTATCCTTTAAATACACTGTTAGAAACACATCTTTATCTGGCATCCAGTAATTGCCTCATTAACTCCAAAAAACTGTTAGGATGCTTTGTCTTCTGTAGCGCACTCAGAAGTACTGAGTTATTTTTACATCGGAAGGCAGCAGGGAGTCTGATTTTAGTACTAGCTGTTCACCATGGTGCAAGATTTCTGGGATTAACCTGAAGAATGCTGTTTTATTGGAATTTTTGTCAGAGATTGAAATGCTTTTGAAAGTTACCAAATTGACAAGTCTGGAGACTGTCATCCTGTATTTTTCTGTTGGATGGGCACAATATTCCACCCCTGGAAGTGTTCAAGGCCAGACTGGATGGGTTTTTGAATAACCTGGTCTAGTGGAAAGTGTCTCTGCCCATGACTGGGGGGTTGGAACTACATGATCTTTAGGGTCCCTGACAACCCAAAATATTCTGTGAGTCTATGATTCTATGATTCTATGATTCTATGATTCTATGAACACTAGCAGTGGCTGCTCAAGCTGCCCTGTATTGTTCCTTTGCCATCTATTCCAGGCAGGTGTAGAAAGTCCACCCCCCAAAAGGAGAGAGAAAGGCTTACTGACTTTATACTGAAAAGCAGTAACAATTCTGCAGTGCTTCTAAATGCTAAAATCCTCTATTGGAATGACAGATCACATTTATTTTCTTCCGTGTCTTGACTGTTACCCGTTGAGCTGGTAGCTAAATCCACTAAGGTAAGAGATTTTCTCCCTGCTCTTTGTGTAGTCAATAGACAGAGGTCAGTTCTGCCAGAGGAAAATTCAGAGCAAGAGCCTAAAGTTGGGTGCTGCAAATCTCTAATGTCACTCCCCAGTCCCTATCAAATTGCCAAAGGTTGAGTATCCCTACAAGAGATTTGCAGCTCATCCCACTAATGTCCCTACAAGCCCTGAAAACGCATTACTTTTCAGCATCCTCCTGAACCCGCAAGGCTCCAGTTCTTTCCCCAGGAAACATCTGTACAAGAGAAAAGTTATATGGATAACGCTACTCTTGAGAACACACTTTTCTAGTTCTAGCTCCTGAAACACCTTGACAGAGGAACCTCTTGGTACTTTTTGAATATTCTGGAGCAAACAATTTGGTTTTCTCTGAGTATTGCCCAAGACACTGATACCAATGAGTAGTACATCCTTAGAGGATTGGTATATTTTAATTTTAACCAGCTAGATGTTTCATAACAGCCTGCTGACAGAAATTAAAGAAAACCATCAATTGATCCTATACATGAAAGTCACTTAGCTAACAAGCTGTAGACACTAACAGTTTCCTAGTTGGTATATCAGGGATGGAGACTTTGCTCACACTGTCTATCTACAAACAGGTTGCATTCATGGGACATGGGAGAGTACGGATGGACTGGGGAAGCATGAATGCATTTCTGCTTAATCCCTTCCTTGAGGTTCCCCGGAAGGGGAACGTTCCTCCTACTTTCCTAAAAAGATGCCTCTTGATCTATTGTGAATCAGATATCCACTTACTGCACTTATAAAAATAAAAATAAAATAAAAATAAAAAATATATTCCAAATGTATTAGAGACTTCTTCAACAGCATGAGAGTAGACAGTATTAAGTTACTCTTCTATAAGCATTAGTAACAGAAACTTTGAAATTAAGAAAAAGAAGTGACCTTCAGCTAAATATTCCCCGCAAAGGTAATGAACAGCATCCTGGGGATAAGAATATATTGACCTCATCTACATTTAATGCCCCTTTTCACCTCAGTCAGCTTGGCAGACTACTCAAGGTTTTTTGTATAAATTCTCTCTTTTTGTTCCTCTTCCGAGGACTAGCACTTACTGTTCCAGGCCTAAATTCTGACTTCCTCAGAAGAAAAGTAATTATAAAGTGTTTGGAAAGTATTTAGCACATTATGCTTGTTGCTACAAATAAAAACATGCCTGGATACACTTAATCAGGTGAAACATGCAGTTATACATAACACGGCTTTGCATGCTGATATTGAGGGAGCTATAACATACTGAATGTCAGACAAAAAAGAAAAAAAAGTGTTGGCCCAGAATATTTTTCATCAAATGACGAGGAACAAAGTACGTGTCTCAGATTTTCTCATTTGGCCTGTGTTTGACCAGAAGTCGCTGGGTAGCAAAAGATGCTGAGTGACAGAGAATCTTAAGGGAAAAGCCCAAACGCTGAGAAGAGGAAGCAGAGAAGCCTTCACTTCCAGCATGTTCTGGAGCTTGTAAAAAATGCAATCAGAGCTTTTTTCTTTTTTTTCTTTTTCTTTTTTTTTTTTTTTCCTGTGGATAAAAAGATCTTTGAGAAATGTCTACTCTGGTTATATTTTGCCTCTCAACGATGTACCAGGACTACTCAATTGCACCAGCTGCCTAAAAACATTCTGCCTCCCCAGCACAACATAAATATCGCAGTGCTCTCCCTAAAACAAAAGGCCTAACAGTTTTGGAAAATATTAGCTTTTCACGTATCTTTCAATTATTTCTAGATAGAGGTGAAAAAAACCCAAAGCCACATCTGTGGAAAGAGCTGTGATCTCTAAGACCCCTATCAAGAAGTTGTGTAATGCCTCAAGTCAATTGCTGTCTCACAAGATAATTATCAGAGCCGTAGATGAGATATAACATATCACTTTCTTGGAAAGCTTTTTGAAACGGCATCATACTTTTTGAATTGCAAATAAAGATATAAACAAACAATGTACAAATAAATAAAAAAATATTATTAGATTACATATCTGATGGAACGTATTTTCTGTTTCCAAGTACAGAGGGTCCAACTCCCAGTGAGTGGAGATCAAGACAACACAAAGGACCAACACTAGAACCTTAGAAATATTAGAAATATCCAGAGTTTCTCATGCTAGCATTTTTTAATGACAGCAATATACTTTCCTGACATTTAATGGCTTGCTTTTGTAACTGTATCTCCTACTTCCAGCTGTACCTCCTGGAACATATTTTGTGTCTACTAGGTTGCCACAATATTGCTTCAAATTAAAAAATTCTGCTTTAACCTAAAATCTGTGTTAACAGAGTTTTGTTTGTGGTGATGCATTTTCCTCAGGTTTAATAGTACCAAATTTAGTTTGGTGTTTTGAAATACAATTCACATCACCTTTGTACAGTTAATCTAAGACAGTTTGATAGTTCATCAGCAATTAGAAAACAGAAGGCCATAGGCCTGTATTAAACAAGTGAGTGATGCAAGTATGAAGCAACATCACCATAGCAACTCAGCTTGCACACAGGATGCTGCATTTAACCTTGGGGAGCTCTTAAAACTCTTCATTCCTGAAATAGCTAAACACTGTGGGGATGTGCCTTCAGTGCTATAGCAGGAGATTTGTCTTAGAAATGTGCAAACGCTTTGGCCCAATATAACTTCTAACGAAGAAACCGATAGTGTCTGAGCATTCAAACTGACGTGCCTTGTGGAAACCATGACTTGCTGTTAGAAATGTGCAAGATTGCTTGCTCTTTTTGGAAGTGGGAGGGAGCTATCTGTAGAGCTTATTGCAGTAAGACAGAAGCATCTTGGCAGAAAAATATCTCTAGGAATTACTGTTAGAGTTTTATTCCATTGTCTTCTTGCTAGTCCACACACCCCCTTCTATCTGTACAGATATTGTGAGCTTTGTCAGGAAAAGGAGGAAGAACATACGTTTTTGTCTTGCAGATTTGAATTTTCCAGCTCCAAGTAAACTAGCCATGTGGATGATATTAATTAGAAATGGGAACTTATATGCCCTCAAGTCAGAAGTCATGTGAATTAGCCTCACTAGAGGGTCATGCTGCTAGTAAAAAAAAGCTCTAGGAGCCAGCATTTCAATAACCTTTGGTAAGGAAACACAGGAGCTTTAGAGGTGTAAGATCATAAGATCAAAACGAATTCTTAGAAGAGACAAACAGTGGTAGGTTTGAATACTGTGAGGTTACTCCCTCCCCTCAGTGGTGAGGCTAATGCTTCACCATTTCCCCATTTAGCTTAAGATTGACTAGTATGATAAAACACCTAGGACAAGAGGCCAGATCCACTGGAGGACTTGTTACCTAACTGCCTTTCAGGCTGGCTAAATCACATATCATTAAGGGTTTCAGAGAACCCTCCTGAGCTACTTTAGATGTCTACAACCCTTTGGCACCTCAGTTTCCAGTAGTAACGTGCCCCAAGTTCTTACTTTTCTGCAGAAATAATTGATACTGAACTGCCTCATACCTAGGCTCTGGTAAGAGTTGCAGAAGAGGCATTCCCATCTGTATCTCCCTGTAGGATAGAACTGCTGACGTCTTTATAGAAAATGATCTTCTGTGGGGAATCACTCGTTTGGGATGAGGAAATGTGAAGGTCTTTCAACAGAAGAGACACGTCTACATATACTTAAATTTCAAGGGAAGATTTAACAGAAAGGCCCCCATTTAGCCTTTTACAGAAATTATTAGGCAGGTTTACCAGTAAGTGAGGAAACAATGGTGTTCATACCATATGAGAAACAGAAGAGTCACTATTACAGAATTATATCATATCTGACATAGTGTGGCTTTCAACTATATAACTGAGAGAAATGTATAGAGGGTGTTGCGTTAAATGCAGCAGTGTTTTTTCCACACCCTGCTATTGCACTGCTGTTCAGGAACATGTGCTTGTATTACATTTTAGTAACCCTGTCTGAATAGATAATTTAAAACTCTCCATTATAGTTAAGTGGGTTTTACAGTATTTCACAACCGAAACTCTGGTGTGAAAGCAGAAAAATGCTGAAAAACCATCTGGTAAATAAGAGAACAAAAAGAAGTATGAACACTTTTAAAATTTCTGCCAACTATCAAAATCAGGTTACAAGACTAGCTGAAAGTATTTTGGCCAGTCCATCAGTTTCCAAGGCAGTAATCTGTAAAAGCTGTGGGTTCATTTAAGAGTCAGGTCCTGTGCCTAGTAAAGCCAGAAGCCAGAGGTTCCCCACTGACTTCAGCAGGGAAGAAAGGTAAACCTCTTTTAGGAGGGATAAATGCTGATAATTTCCAGCTTGAAGTCAAATACGTTTTGGCCCGGCTCTTCAGTCAGGTACAGTCCTGTTATTTGCTGTGCTGCTCTAGTGACAAACTTCTCAGTGGATGGCTGTGATTAGAGACTCTCTTGTAATGGGGCCAGAGACGCCCATCTGCCAGTCTGATCGCCCTGCTGGGACATGAGCTTCTTGACTAATCCAAAAACCTTAGGCACAGTGGAAAAGACTGTTGAGGCATATCCACTCCCTGACTGTGACTCATGCTATTCACGTTACTCATCCATGTGGGCACTAATGAAGTGACTGTGAGGTTCTGGGAACACAGGGGATGGAGTCCAGGTCACAAGTGATGCTTGCCAACGCTCCCATTTGAGTGCAGAGGCCTACCCTGGGTCATATGAGTCATGAATTTGAATGTAGAACTTTACTAATAGTGTTGGCATTGGGCTTCAGCTTCCTTAAAAATAACATGCTGCTTTTTCAAGTGAAATGGTGGGAAGAGGGAGGCCGTAACAGGGAAACTGTCTGATACCAATGCTCAAACTTTGGGAGAAAGACTTTGATCTAAGGTTAAAAAGATGTGCACTCAGTCTTCAGAGGAGTCAGTTACAGAGTTTGAAATGCTGTTTGAAACGTTGTGTGTCATTCACAGTATTGCAGAGACTGGCAAAATGTCTAATCTAATCCCCAGACTGACCTTCAGGTTTTTTCAATAGAATGACTGCAGATCAGACTGTGACTTAGATTTATACAGTCATAGAATGGTTTAGGTTGGAAGGGACCTTAAAGATCATCTAGTTCCAACCCCCCTGCCATGGGCAGGGACACCTTTCACTTGACCAGGTTACTCAAAGCCCTGTCCAACCCTGCCTTGAACACTTCCAGAGATGGGACATCCACAACTTCCCTGGGGCAACCTGTTCCAGTGTCTCACCACCCTCACAGTAAAGAATTGCTTCCTAATATCTAATCTAAATCTACCCTCAGTTTAGATTAGATTTAGATTAAAACTTTTACACCTCATCCTGTCGCTACACTCCCTGATAAAGAGCCCTGCCCCATCTTTCCTGTAGGCCCCCTTTAGCATCTGGAAGGAAGCATAAGGTCTCCCCAAAGCCTTCTCTTCTCCAGGCTGAACAACTCCAACTCTCTCAGCCTGTCCTCATAGCAGAGGTGCTCCAGCCCTCTGAACCTCTTCATGGCCCTCCTGTGGACTCACTCCTACAGGTCCATGTCCTTTTTATGCTGAGAGCCCCAGAGCTGGACGCAGTATTCCAGGTACTCGCAAGAGCGGAGCAGAGGGGCAGAATCACCTCCCTCGACCTGCTGGCCACACTTCTTTTGATGCAGCCCAGGATGTGGTTGGCTTTGGCACATTGCTGGGTCATGCTGAGCTTCTCATCCACCAACACCCCCAAGTCTATCCAGCCTGTATTTGTGCTTGGGATTGCCCTGACCCACGTGCAGGACCTTGCACTTGGCCTTGTTGAACTTCACGAGGTTGGCACAGGCCCGCCTCTCAAACCTGTCCAGGTCCCTCTGGATGCATCCCTTCCCTCCAGCGTGTCAACCTCACCACACAGCTTGGTGTCATCGGCAAACTGGCTGAGTGTGCACTCTATCCCACTGTCCATGTCACTGACAAAGAAGTTAAACACCACCAGTCTCAATGATGACCCCTGAGGAACACCACTCGTCACTGCTTTCCACCTGGTCATTGAGTTGTTAACAACATTTTGAGTGTGACCATCCAGCCAATTCCGTGTCCACTGAGTGGTCTATGACTTAAGGATATTTAAAATTACTATTCTAAAAAGTTAAAACTGCTTGCAAAGCACTGTCTGAATTCAAGCAAGGATGTGTAAAGTAAATAATATTGTCTTAGAAATTCACATAATCACAGAGCAGTTGAGGCTGGAAGACACCTCAGGAGGTCTCTAGTCCAAGCCCCAACTCGAACAGGGTCAGCTACAGCAGGTTGCTCAGGGCTGTGTCCATTCAGGTTTTGAGTGTCGCCAAGATGGAGACTCCACAACCTTTCTGGGAAACTTGTTATAGTGTTTGGTTACCCTCACAGGAAAAAACCAAGCATTTTCTTTTGTGTTTAAATGTAATATCCTATGTTTCAGCTTGTTTTTATTGCCTCTCAGCCTTTTACTGGAGATCACTGAGAAGAGTCCAGCTCCATCTTCTTTAGTCCCTTCCATTGCATAACTTTTCTGGAAAGGTAGAAGTTGGGAAAAGGGGTCATGGACTATACTGGTAAGAAAAATCTCATTTCCCTGGCTAAGAGCTAGGCACTACCACAGCCACTGGGGTGATCTACCCACACCCAAGTAAAATAAGTGCTGAATCCCACCCTCTGCCTCTCAGTCTTAATGAGTGACTGCAAGGAATAATTTTCAGTGATTCACATTAAGCTGTAGGGGCACCTCACGTGGAGTCCCATTTCTTCTATTTTTATTAATGATTGAACGATGAAATTCAATTAATATGTTTAAAAAATCTACAGATAATATGAAGGGAGAAGTTGCTCCTACTTTGGTGACAGGATCAGAACTGAAAATGAAATGAGTCTGAAAAATCAGACTTCATCTGAAATTAAAAGCAGATGAAATTCAACAAAGACAAATGCAAATAGACAAATGTAACAGGAGTGACTACACAGAAAAGGATCTGGAGGTTGTAGTGAATCAGAAACTGGCTATGAGTAACAACATGATATTTTTACCAAAAAAAAGGTCTTGGTCAAAGATACATTCATAAGAATATTGTATGCAATCCTTGGGAAATAATTATTCTGCTCTACTTGGGAGCCAAATGGATCTTGGACCACTGTGTCCACCTTTAGACACAATATTTTAAAAAAGATGATGACTTGGAGAAAATCGAGAGGAGAGTGCAAAGAAAGCTAAAGGGTTTAGGAAATGGTGTTTTCTAAAATGTAAGGTAACTCCATTCCTTTAGGCTACAAAAAGGAAGATTAAAAGGGGACAGGATAAGTCTTCTGGTATGTAAAAAAGATCATTATAAAAAGAATAATGATCAGTAGTTTTTTAAGACCAGGGAGTAAGGACAAGAAGAAATTATTGCAACTGAGTATTTTCTGCTCTAAACTGTACTGTTGGTGCAATCTTTTAAGAAGGACTATTTTGGCTGTTGAAGTGCTGGAGTAGCTCTCAAGAATACAGTTGAATGTCTTTTACTGGATGTGTTGAAGGACAGTTCGTACCAACACCTGTTGGGGACAGTGCAGGGGAGGGACAGGGCAGCCTCCTGTTGTCCTTCCCAGATCTGTGTCTCTGTGGTTTTAGGACAATGAGTCTCAAAAGGAATTAACTGCATCCTTTTTCATAGCACAGACAAATATGAATTCTGGTTTCTACACAGAACACGTGGTTGTCCTTGGAGAGGGAAAGGTTCACGTTTACTAGTTTCTCAATGGGATAAGGATCTATAAGCAGGAACAAAAGAAATATTTCCCGGTGTATAATTGTGGTTTATAAAATCCATTAATGCAGTGCTGAAGGCAGTCCTAGAGGGCTTCAGAGGTAGACTAGGTTTCTGCCAGCAAACCAAAAGCTTGGGATGATCTCCCTCCTCTGATGTAATCCTCTCTCTCTGCCTCTTCTTAAATAATTTTTGCTGGAGATGTTTTCTCCCTGGGCACTCAAAAAATCTTTCTTTTGGAATATGAGAGCATGCTGAGCCCCAGATATTTTTTCTCAAGTGTCCTGAAAAAATATAACCTAAATTCTTCCTACACAGTCCCCAGATCATTGGCTAGCATAAATCAGCACGTTGCCATTGGCTAGAAAATGCACTTTGTGGAAGATAATGGCATAAAAGTTCTGTGGGTAAATTAAAGGTATCAAAGCAGTGGTCTGAATCTTAGACAGAAATCCAACTCTAATTTGCCAGTCTCCAATGTAAAAAAGAGGTTATTGATCTGGTGCATCCAGTCTGTATTAGTAAAACTTAATTATACAGCAAAGGTCATGTGAAAGCAGTGGCTGCTGCTGCTCTTCCACATAAAATGAAGTTGTAGTGCCAAACCAGCTACATGCATACAAACAGAAGCAAGCCTGCTGGTTCTTGGCAGCCAGAAGATCTGAAATGAACGTTGACTAAACTGAAAAGGCACAGGCACCCCTAGTGTTCCTTAGTTAAAACCACTCTCTCGTTCCGATCGAATGGGCTGATCCTTCTCCTTAGTGGAGCTGTCATTGATCTCCGTCAGTGGGAACTGGCCGGTCATTCTTGTGGATGCTACGTGGTTCCCCACTAGAACTAAAATCACCTAGGAAAATAATGGCATTTTAATTTTTTTTTTATAATTCCAAATGATCTAATAGATGATGCATACAGATCCCATAAAGCATTTTTGCTGTTAAATGTTAAAAGTGTTGTTCACTCCTGTTAAATTCTATAGATTTTGTCCATAAAAGAAGCCCTGCCCAAATACTCCATAACAAGGTCATTTCAGGGCAATATACAGAGAGGTATTTCTTTACCTGTACAGTCTAACTTTTTCAACATCTTTTTAAATAATCTCACAATAAACTTTGTGGGACAGATTCATCCCTGAGGAAAGCCAGCAGAAGCCAGTATAAATAGACTTAAATGAACATCTTTTCACCAGAGATGAATTTATCACCCACTTCACAATTGAAAAGTTTGATCCAATAGTAGGGCATCAGAGAGTGAAAATAAAAAGTTGCGATATGACAAAAGGTACTGTCACTGCCTGATAAAACCTATGTTAAAAATGCTAGTGTTCCTTCAAACCCAATTCATTCCAATAATTACACAGTCATTAAAGCAACAGTCTAAAGGGAAAAATACCCTCATGGAAGAGTTCATGTGAACAGTTACTTAATCTACTTTTTAGTACATCTAGATGAAGGGCTTTTTGCTGAATTTAGGACAATCTATTATCAGACCTTTGCAGTCATTCTACTTAATTACTTTTCTGGAGGATAATTTTTACTCCTAGATCTATACATACGGGTAGTTTAGAGGGCGAAACTTTATTCTCACAGCTGTAGGAGAGTCGTTCTCATCATTCTGTGAGTGGTTTCACACTGTATGTTCCTCCCCTCCCCCAGCACTAAATAGACAACTATTAATTTCCAGGTTGCCAGTTCAGTACTGTGTCTGAGGCTGCTGCCACAATCAGATTTAAGCATTCACATGTTGTCTTACCACCAGCATGAGCCCCTCGGACCCAAACACAGATCATCAGCACCCTTGCTTTGCAACTACTTAGCTGGGTATGCTCTCTTGTTTCAAAAGAATATCTTCCTCTCACCCATCTTCCCTGCTGAGCACCCTAACAACCCAGTTATAGGCACATTTTTGCACTTTCATTCTCTCCGGAGCCCCATGAATATTCATTCCATGAAAAGTGGAACAGTTTGAACAGAAATAATGGGACACCTCACCCTTGTGCCTTAAAATAACCGACCTTTTGTGATCAGCATATTCACCTCGAGGTGGGAGATGTCAGGTCAGATTCCCTCAGGCAGCAAAAGGAATTTAACCCAAGCCTCCCATAGTCTTGCTGGGATATGTAGGTTTTATGATACGAGCTTGTTCCTTGCTGTATCTTTCTGGTTAGCTTAGCTTGTGTCTACATGTAACTGTTGATCCCTTAAATAATTTTGGTCATTTATGAAAAAATACTGTGATTGCCTCTGTGGTGATTAGCTGGGCTTCCTTTCACTGGAAGCCAGGGTGCATGGAGCTGAGCCCCGAGCCCTGCCTGAGGAGGACATAGATACCTACTCAGACCCAGAAACATGAAAGCAGTCACTCTTTGCACGGTCCAGATGCTGGCGTTGGGTAACCTGACATGCCGGATACTCTGGGACATGCCTCTCTTTCCACGCGATGTGTGGAAGGCAGAGCTTCACGAGATTTTTAAACTGGAGAAACACCTAACTTTTTGGAAAGAAGGCTTTCTTGCAGTGTTGCCGCAACTGTTTTCATTTACAAATACCTACAAGCAGTTTAGCCCGGAATGTTTGTTTATTCCTCTTGTTTTCCTCTACTCTCCTTGTTTGTTTGTTTGCTTGCTTGTCTGTGTAACACTATATATACATGTGGTGGGAGAAGGGTTTCAGTTTTTGCACTGGTTTTATGCAAAACCTTTTGATGTCTTACAGACTGCTAATTCAGGGTTGTGGATCCTACACTATGACAGGGCACCTGAAAGCTATCTGTTCCACTACCAAAATCCCTGCAGATTTGCTCCAATTCCCAAATGTTAGTGAACTTGTCTTCACCACATTCATGTAGAAACGGTTTGTGCTAATATCCCATTATCAGAAGCATCCGCTACTTTTAGATAGCCAGCTTGGAATTCATATTTCAGAGCACTTAGCCTTTTTTTAAAGTTCTTTGCAGTGGGAACCAGCTCCAGCTGGAGTTGTGAGCACTCACTATGCCTGCAAATTCATCCCCAGCTGTTTCATATTAGATACCCAGAAAATGAGGAATGCATAACTTGTGGCCGCTTTTTGAAAACTGTGGTTTGGGTGACCTTCTCAGCATCATGCAGGACTTGAGAAGAAATGGAGGGACTCTCCACAGCAGCACTCAGATTTGGAATGAAAGAGGTAGGTGTTTGGGGGACAATATTTTCCTCTGGTGTACAACCTTCATTTAACATAGGACAACACTGACCGCATGCACTGAATGTGTCAGAATTCCTGTGGCATTAATAGTATTTGATCAGCAAAATAAAGGCTCCATTGTTACACCTTTTTATAAAATCAAAATACTCTTTAAAAGCAGTAGTAGTCCAGGAGCAGCCCATCTCGTTCCTTCTGAGTGCTGGGGTTTCTGGTCAGAGTGTGTGATGGGAGCTGTGGCCACACAGCTAAACGTTGGCTTATCAACTGCTCTGAAAATATAGTTTGGTTTATAGCAGTTCAGGGGATGTGAGATAAGCCTGGCCTGAGGCTAGTTTACATGCCCTAAACCTTAGGAAATGAAGCAATTATCTAATGAATGAATAGGAATGTTTTTCTTCACTGGGAGGTGTTACAGGTTAACTTACAGGATATTTTAATAGAAAAATAATGGCAAGTCTCCCTCTGAAGATTACTTCAGGCTCAACAAAAAGAGAGCAAGTAGGTGTTGTTAGACAGTAGGGGCAGACAAGAGCTGTGACTGTTACCACCTGCAGGAGTGGTCTTGCAGTAACCTGGGGATAAACTTCATAGCTGATAAACTTATATTTGAATGCTCTATAACTACTCTGGCCAAAGAAGCAGCAATAGTGAAACACACTTTAGGCCTGGAACAGTGAAGAATAACTCCTTGGAAAGACATCACACTGCAGCAATAGGGGAAGCAAAAGTCACATCAGATAAGCCTCTGAATTAAGGTCATTTGGTTTTGTTCTCTGACTTTGATTGTTTCTGTTCATTTTTGACTCTATTTATGCTCTTTTAGGAAGTGCACAACAATACTCATCTAAATTTGTTATCAGAATATACTTTTTTTTTTACATTATTCTTAACCTTCATGACTTTTAAGAGATGGTGTAAAGTATGTAAATTTAAATAAAGTTGTGCAGTTGATAGAAGATTTAGAAAAGAATCAATTTATGGGAGGTGTTGAGATTATTAGATATGCCTAGACTTAATAAAACCTGATTTTAGGTCTTCTTTTGTGAGACAATACGGCTTAACTTGCCACTCAACTATGTCAAACCTTGATCAAGGAAAATGAATGTTAGGAAAAAAAACCTTTACAGATACAGGAGTGATAATAGTTTCAGCGCAGGCTCTGAAAACCGTTTACGAGACTTGGTCCTGCTGTTCGTTCTACTTCAGTGACATCCCTTGAAAACCGTGATCCCTGCAATGCAAACTGAAGTCCAGAGAAGCCTCATATCCTTGTTGCTAGTGCAAGTAACCCATCAATACAGAGAAAGAAGATGCTGCTGGTACAGCAGCTAAATGAAGATGCACAGATATTCTTCCAAAAGTGATAACTTCTGATGACTATGCTAGATTATGGAGAGAGAAGTCATGCTACAATGCTGTATGCATAAAAGCAGTAACTCATTTGCCACTTCCATGTCTTTCTATACAAGAGAAGTACACAGCAAATGCGATTAGGAATAGTCTTTCTTATAATCTTTGGCCCACAAAAATGCTCTGGTAATTTATTGTGGATGTTTGTATAGCATTCATAAATAATTCTGTGTGTTGCTTCTCTTCACATATAGATGAATAGGATACCTCATGTTTGAGGACTATCTAGTTGGCACCTTTCACAACACGACAATACGCAGCGGTATCAGCTACCGATAGGACCCAGCAAAGAATGGGGGTTAAATCTCTTTAGAAGAGGCAGTTTATTCTTCATACCTGATTTGACTCCTCTCAGCCAAATAAAACAAGAAATGCAGTTAAACCTGTAATAATAAAACAAGAGCAAAAATCAGACAGGCAATACTTGATGTTATAGTCTGACTGAAACACAGCCAGTACGCTGCATAACAACCAGTACGTTTCTTGAGAATTCCTACTCAAAGCTTGATCTTTAATGGTATTAAGATGAAGGCTTGAGAAATCAGGAAGTAAGAATTGCAGTTGGGAAATCTGAAAAAAAGGATGATGAGCAAATATGTCATTTATGCAAACAACGAAAGGTCACTATTGCAAATAGTTACACAGATAGGACTGTAAAACTTGAAAAAGGGATGTGGTGTTCACCATCAGACCACGTGCATTGCCTTGTTTTGCCATAGGACATTACATACAGACCAAAACCAGATGGGACAGCACTTCCAATAGCAAAATATATCCTTTAGATCCTGTACATAACACAGACAACATCCTTGCACTGACAACACTAGTCAAAGGTATGTCAGGTGACTTGTGATCCTTCTTCAAGGGTAGCTTTTATTTACCTACACAGAAAAGGTGACTTGCTTATATTTTTTTCAGTGTTGATTTCTACTGGTGAAGAAGCAATGAATCTGCTACAAAAGCTAAAATGAGCAGGAGAAAGTCTAGGACGCTCGTGTGTGTGTGCGTGCACGCTCCACATAGAAACAGTCTTGCATGGAGCTCTACAGAAAATGGGGGATGAATATTTGATTGAAAGATGTCTAATGCTAAGTTAGCACAAATATTAATCAGTAGAAGATAAATCTAATTTTTACTTTGCCTTTTATGTAGTAAATAAATTCTTTTTTTACATTCTTTTCCATGGATAATCCCCAGAAGACATTGGTGAAGCGATTTGAAGAAAAACAGAGCAGGACTGAGCTTTTATCTTCCTTCTGGGAGTTCCCAAGCAGTATTCATGAGAGATATGGACAAACTGGCAGGGCAAGAGATACTGGGAAACCTAAGCATAAAAGGATATAAAAGGTATGACAGGAGAGAGAGAATTTTTAAGTGGAATGCAAAATTATGCAGAAATCATGTGGGTTAAATTCTCTCAAAGCTGAAAATTACTCATCCCTTTCAAATGCAAATGATGTAAAGATGTCTTGTGTCTAAAAAGGTAAGAGTGCTCACTTACTAATGACACATAATATCAAACATATTTTAATTTAGGCTATCTGGAGTATGCTAGTCAGGAAACTGATCTAGGCAGCAGCAAAAGTCATTAGAGATATTTACAGAGGTTTCAAAAATAGGCTATACATTTTTTACCAGAAGTCTGTATCTGAGAAGGTGGTAGCTACAATTAACTTCAATGTCTTTGGTGACAGTAGTGGCTGAATGAAAGTTTTCCTGTAGCGTGGTAAAGCTGGTGCTTTTTGCTTGTCCCTCCAAAAAGTTATTCCTTTTAACTCAGTGCTTAAATACTTTAAATTTTAAACAAAGTAAAGTTCCAGTATGAAGCATTGCAATTTCTTATGCTGAAATGTTAAGTGAGGGGTTTGGGGTTGGGTGGTTTGGGTGGTTTTTTTGTGTGTAAAATGATTGACTTGCACATGAAGAGGAGAGGGGCAGTTGGGGCAATAGTCTAATTAAAAGATCATTTATAAAAAGTGAGAGTTTAAAAAGAGAGTTTTCAGTGGCTGACTTGTTTTGGCATGTTCTCCAGTGAATCACAAGTTTAATTCTCTGTGGCTAGAAAACTAATAAACTTCTCAAGTTCCTATTGGGATACATTCAGCGGGGTGTTTAAATAGCTAAGTCTACAGAATTGTTTGCAATTGTCAAAATGTACAAGTGGGCTATAAATAGCCAGAAATAAAGTAAAACAGCTTGCTTCCTCCACAAAGTTGTATTACTGTTCCCTAGAGTACTTCATGCATATCAGGAGATTCTTTTGTTATAATAGGGTCTCTGCTCCTCAGCAGTCAAAAATAACTGGGAATAATTGAGTCTGAAGACTACGCTGTGCAAACGTGTCTCTGCCATGTCAGGGCTGCGCTGCTTCCACCGAGCCGGCCTGTCACCTCCACCCTCTGTGGTCACCTGCATCATGAATGTCCTCAACTTTGGCAGAACCCATGCTGGCAAACAGCTACGTCTGTGTCAGGTTTTTCTGCAGACAGGTTTTTCTGAAGACCATGGTCTGTCTTCTCAAAGATTTCATTAATGCATGCCAAAATTGCTCCAAGTTGACAAAATTTCAGCAACTTAAAAAAACCTGTCGGCAGTTGGAAGAGATCAGTGTTAAGACCATGAATGAGTGGATCTTATTCTCTGTAATGGATGTGACCACCAAAAATTGTCTTCTAAATTTGTTAGGATAAGAACATTCATAAGAGATTTTAGTAATAGCACAAAGGTACCTGCTGCTGCATCTGTTTTCCCAGGGACAGCTGGCGGGAGGGAGGGTGGGGGAATAGGGCACTTTCTAGGAGCAGCGACATGCTGCCCACCACTATTCCTCTCTGTCTGCCTGGCCCTTGTTGGCCACAAATCCTCCCGCTCAGCAATTTTAAAGTCTAATCCAAAGCCTGCTGAGGTCAGAGGTACTCCTTTCACTCCAAGAGGCTGAATAATATCTTTTAGCATACCAGTAATGCTTTTGTGCACTTAAAATTACCAGGTATTTTGCTAAATTGAGGCCACGCAGAGGTTTCAGAGGCAGGCCATCAGGTTCTGAATGTACAACCAAGACAAGTTCATTGTTAATAACACTGTGATAGTTCTATTTCCTTTTATGCTTTTGGGGTGGGCTCCTAATATTTAAGTGCTATGCAGCAAGTCAATGTCATTCAGTGCAAAGGTGTGGGATTTTAATATTGAGAGGATTCGGACTGCTTGCCTCCCTCAGTGAGACTGAGTCATGGAAGGAAAGGTTCCTTACAGATCTTGCAATATCATTCATTATTTAACTCAATTCCATATTTCGTTTTGTAACAAAAGGATCTCTGAAAGCTTTAAGTAAGCTTTCCATTTGTGTATGGAAAGGTGTGGAAAACCGTTTGGCAGACTGTGACTAAAGCTGAGAGAAGCTGTTTTTGTTATTGTGTTTAAAAGGATTTTAGCAATCAGGAAATTTTAAAAGAAGCTGTCTGGTCATGGCAGTTCTGTTTCTCTCTGGAGTTATGATATTCAACAGTAAGACAGGCGTTGCTATGGTAATTAAGCATTTTTCAAGGTTTTGGGTTTTTTCAGATTTCTTCAGTTATTAATAATTTTCCTAAAACAGTTTGGAAAAATACTGGTACATTAAAATATCACTTGTTCCTCATAAATGAGCTATTTAGAGTCTAATCCTTGTCTTTTAAAACTCTGTGGCAAATCTCCCACTGACTTTTTTGGAAACATGACTTGGCCTTAAATATTTGGCAATTTCTGTATTATTTCCTCCAAGTATATTTTTTTTAATCAGAAATATTGAAAATGCCACGGTTTCTGACACACTAATTCCACCGGGGCTTTCGCAGGCATGTTGTTTCTGGCAGCACAGCTCGACTGACTTGAGAAACCCCAAGGCTCGGTTCATATCTCCTGCTGGTGCGGAATTGTCCACTGTGGTACCGCAGCAGCCAGGCACAGCCGTTCTCAGCATGCCGTATCTGAGAGGCTGTGAAACCACTATTTCTCGTAGTGGTCATAAGAATTGAAAAAAGAAGAGGCTATAAACAAAAAGATGGCACAGTCTCACAGCTTTCACCAGCGGCGTTCCCTCCCGAGCCACCTCTGCCCCGGGGTGCGCTCTGCCAGCAACTCACTGGCAGGATGCGACATCACCCATCGCTCCAGCACCCAAAGTGCAGGCTCCGTGCTCCTGGGGGAGCCCAGACACCCCAGAGCCTGGCTGGGCACCACCAGGCACCTCAGAACAAGAAGGACGGTAGCCAGGCTTTGGGTGAGGGGATGCCTGCCTGTGCTTAGGTCAGGCTGTCCTGGAGGACCGCCCTGTCAGGTACACCGAGTGGCTCAATCCTTTGAAAAGACAAACGGGGCTGTCTCCGTCTCTTTGATGATAGCTGAGTGGTGAAAAGCAGGCTGGGAGGTGGAAAGTGTGGATCTGTCTTCTCAGCCTTCTCTTTACTTGGCAACTGCCCTAATAGCTAAGGTATTGTATAAACAGAGATCAGTTACTGCTGCCACTGCCATTAATGGCAGCTACTGCTGCCATTTCATTAAATTCAGTGTATGTGTGTGCAATATGTGCAGCGCAGGCCTCCAGATGGGTCTCCGGAGAGGCATGCCTGTTTCATGACTCCCAAGGAATCTTAGATGGGAGATGGGTTCACATCAGATGCTCAGGTCAAGCAAGAATGTGACATCTCCAGCCATTTGTGACAGCACAGCATTTGGCACCCAAATAACTTTTCTGGATAAGGCTTCGGTACAGACAGACTCACAGACATCAGACGGGGAGGGGGCAGGATTTTTTCTTTTTGAATCACTGTCTTGGACCTTCACATCTTCTTAGACTCCTAAATGGTTTTTTTGGAACTTGTCTTTACGGAATTGTGAGACAGATTGTCATCCCAGTTTTGCAAGATACGTAGTCTTGTGTACAGTACTGGAATCTTTGTGAAACTTCTGCAATAAGGTGAGACAAATATAGACAAAGTTTTCAGTCTTATTTTTGCTAATTGAAAATTCCACCTCTAAATAAAGAGATCAAAGAGAGAAAACAGATGGTTTGGTGCAAGATCATTCCTCGAGTTCAAAGAAAACCCTTCTCTCTTCCTGTGATAGAGTCACAAGATCTGGAGCACATCATCCTTGAAGACACTTCAGCCCAACATGATCTTTCCAGGCTGTCTTATATAACCAAGGACAAAAATGATTCCTTGACACAATATTAATTCTGGTCTTGAATTTTCAGCTCCTTGATTTTTAACACTGGGTTCCTGCAATATTTCCCTCCTTTTTACTGAGATAACCTGAACAGGTAAGGTGGGTAAGTACCAGCACAGGTCTTCTCATCTTCTCCTGTATCTCCCAGACTAGTCATTTACATTACTTTGATGCAGTGTGTCTTACAGCATATTTCCTAGTTATCTTACTCAAGAGTTAAGGATCTACATCTTTAATTGCCTACAACTTGAAGGTAATTAATTATACCCTTCAAGGTTCAGTCTCCCAAATGATCGCTCTCAGTTCAGCTTATAACAGGAAAAGCACAAACAAGCGTTTTTCACTGAAGTGCTGCAGGACAAGCTGGCTGCAGAGTCCAGACAAGGACCTGGCCCCAATATATCACTGGGTTTGTCCTCAGCGTTTTGGATTGTCCCCTTAGCTGATTGATGAAAAGCATGGTAACCCAAAGTTTCTATGGAGAATATGGTTAAGTTGGCAGGGGACAAGCTCAGCGATAAGAGCATCTCATTAACCAATCCATGAGTACATGTCAGCGATGCAGACTGTCTGGCTGAGAGTTCAGGAAGTTCTTGCATTTTTCTTTTTTGGTCTCGATGGTTTCCTTTCTTTTCTTGGAAAGTGTGGCTATTGAAAATGTAGCCTGTAATGGTGTTATTAAAGCTGTTGTTCATAGGCACCAGTACTTTAGGTATGCTGAAACCATTACAAGAAATGTAGCATAGTTTACCAGCAATGCCAGGTCAACGGGCTTTGTTGTCTTATTCATCTTCTGCTGCATTTTCAGGGAAGTCATTGATCTCCGGTTAGGTCGAGGTCCACAAGTCATGCTTAAACCAAACCAAATAATCAGAAGAAAATCAAAAAGGTTAGTATGCATTCTTGTGGGTTATCTTATCCTGAAAATATTTCATGTGGTTGATAAGCATTCACAAAAGTTCATTTGTGGTCTTCTGACCTAGCCACACTTGAAAAGTGTCCAGACACTAGTGATAACATTGACCAATTCAGTTAAAATAAGTCAGTTCATACCAAGGGCATTCACTGAAGGTCTTCATTGCACGCAGTTAAAGTTTACAAGAATAGAGCAGTGGATATAGTATGTGATGGTGCACAAAAGATCTAGGACAAAATATCTGGTTACTTGCCAGCTTAGGCTCTCAAAGTAGCTTCCTGAGTTGTACAAAGGATGTGATAAGATGGTTTCTGAACAAGGATTTGCCAAAACCCTGAACTGGCAGTAATATTTTTCAAGATTTCAGTTTCTTGACCAGGTATGGCTCCGAGTTTTGGCAACTCCTCCTTCAGGAATCATGAAAAGAGTACAAAATCAAATCCATAGTTCCTGATTCCTGAAAGGACTCAATTGCTTAGATGTGTATCTCTGCAGGAAGGCTTTGCCACAGTGACCATGGATTAGTACCACTTGGCAGGTTGTAACAAAGTCCTTTTTGATAGTATTCCTAAAAACAAACAGAGCTGAGTGAGTAGAAGGAACCCATTGACCTTGAGCATATAGGCTCAGTTTTCCCAGTCCCAACAAACATCTTGGGAATTTTTGGGCTCAATTGAATGCTGCAGCTTGAGATTTGACCTTGGTCAGCTTCTGATCAAGGACTAATTTTTCGTTTACATAATAGTTCAGCAACTTTCACTCAAGGTCTTTGACCTTAACAGATACCGTCCCATTTTGTACTGCAGCTGTTCACTCACCATTCTTGTGGTGTTCAGGGACCCCTTCTCAGATAAATAATTTCTGATCAATGGGCAAAGCTTGAGACTAGCTTCCTACAGGCCTGTAGGAATTTCCTGAGAATGAATCACAACAACCCTAAAGTCAGTGTTAAGCAGAACTAAGTGTCCAATGACTCACTTGGGCATCAGTTGCAAGTACATGTACTGGAAGAGGTGTGTCATAGAGGTAAGACTAAACCCCACACAATATATGTGTTCACAGGAACCTTTTTTTCTTAAATGAAAACTATTGCATGTGAGAGTTATCACATGGATAGCTGTAGATATCTCCAGATTAGATGCATGGACTAGATTGCTGAGGACAAGTTGGTCATTTTTAGGAGGTTCATTGTGCTCTTGTGATAATGCCTATTATTTAATGTTGACATCAGATCATTGTTGTCATTGTGTTTAGCAGGACTCTGCCAAATCTCTTGCTGCTCTGGGTGCTGCTAACTTCCCAACCTGCCGTCACTGGATTCATAGGTGTCAGACTTACAATTTAGGAGGAGTATTTGAGGAGATAAAATATTTATCAAACTTCCTAACAAAGTATTATGTGATTTCTTTGCTTCTTCACATATTTTGTTATACCTAGATAATATTTTGCGCTTCTGGGTCGATGGTAGAGCACTGTTCTGTTCCTTTCCTGGCTTATTTTTTCAGTTGTGATGCTCACCCAAACTCCTCAATTTTGATTTTCCACTTGCTTCAGTGAGAAGCAGCATTAAAAATAAATGGTTCTGGGGTTGTTCCCTTATAAGCAGGAACAATGGAGCCTGGGCCCCTGCCTTTTAGCCAGTTCTTTCATGGATAATGTAAAACGTACTGCTATCAGAGCTTCCACTATTGCCCCATGCTAACACCATGTAACAGGTTTATTGTATTAAATAAAGATGCCTTCTATAGAGCTGCTCGATGTAGTGTGTCTTTATTCAAGGATTGCTTCTTGGAAAAGGGAAGGACGGTTGCAAACAGGGGATGGGAGGGTCTGTAATTTATTTTTCTATTTAAAAAGAAAACAAGACATTTTAGAAAGAGAAGGAAGACTCCACTTAAAAAATTAACTAACTCTATTTACACTTAATTCAAATAAGAAATACTGAACATGCTAGTGGTGTTGCACAATGTTTAGCTTGTATAGTCTGAACTTTGTGTAGACCTTGTGCAAGGCTCTGGCATTTCCTTTCTTATGATTTTTAATAGCTTCCAGTTCATGCAAGCTGGAGCCTTTAAAAACTCCTGCACCTCATGCTATTATTCTTTATTTCACTCCAGGGTCAGTCACCCTCTACAGGGACCTTTAGCAATATCCAAAGGACCAGTTGCTTAATACCTCACTTCAGCATACGGGCATATCTTTAGTAGCGTGCTGCCGTGGATGCTCAGGGATTCCTCTTTTCTGGAATTCCTGCTAACTCAAGTGCAGCTGGGTGTTACTCAGGATGAGAACTAGGAAAGGCTCTGGGAGAAGCTGCCCCACTGCCACAGGATGACCGAGAGGGAGCAGCCAGAAGTCACCCTCTGCAGCAGCCCAAGCCTCGAGTCCTGGGAAAAGGCAGCAGCAGCAGCAGGCAGACTGTGGGCTGCCAAATCACCCAGACGCTTTCCGGAGCAGAAATGCTCGGAAAAATGAAGTTTATTAATAATAATCAATAATAATATGTGGATTATAGAACGTACTCTTTTCTCAGTGCAAGGCCTGGCATGTGCTAGAGCAACAGCCCCTCAGTGCTCACCGATTTTAGGCTGTTTAAAACTCATTCTTCAGAATAATTATTACAGTCAATGCGTCAGATAGCCTTTCTGCTGTTGCTAACTTTCCTTGCTAGCTGCATTATTTTGTGAACAATCAGCTGCATAATGCATTGCCTCTGAAGTGTAGGAACATCAGAATATACAAAAAATGATGGGAATAGTTTCTGCTTAGCCAAATACTCAGATTTAAATCATGTCACACCGTGTAATGACAGGTGAAAATGTTTCTGTATCAGAATTATTGATCTTCATGGCTACTACTTGACTTGTGGAAGGAATAATTGCAAGAAGAGTTAGACAGACTCACACTTAATCTTGTTTCCAACTCAAGTTTGAGACCTGAATTGAAAATTATAGACAGGCATGAGTGGCTTTTCTCTTTAAAAATCTCTAAATACTCTTGTTCATTTTTAACAGCAGAAAGACTCTGAATTTCGTCTCAGAAATTGAAACTGGTATCTTGAGTCGTATCTACGCTTGAGCTGACTATGAGTTATTATAATTCCTGAAAGGCTAAGGCCTGAAGACATGATTTATTTCTAATGGTGACACCATGACCATATGTGGCATCAATACTATACACAGACATGAAGAATTAGTAAATGATGGACCAAAGTAAGCATATAACAGTTACGTATTATGAAAGAAAGAGCTCCCTGGGTTTGCGACTGGCAAGAAAGAGTCAGAAAATGTCAGCTGTGTTTCAGACAATAGGGCTGATTGTGAGTGGGACTAAGAAGTAAAAATACCTTGGACTGTTGATGTTGGCTCAACTGTCAGCTAAATTAAAGAAACAGAGGTAGGAGATGGCTAAAATAAAACAGGTCAAGAGAAATTCAGATGGAGGAAGATAGTCTAGTCTGCAGGATGTAAGAAGAGGTAAGGAAAACAGGTATCAGAATCAGAAGGGAAGGTCTTATGGTGATAGAGAAGGACAAATGAATCAAGGCCGAACACCAAAGCTTAATTAATCCCTGATATATCAGCACATCAGTTGGAGAGAGGATCAGAAGCTAAGAGAGGAGAACAGAGGCAAAATCACCAAAAATAATGTCTGAGAAATTATGGAGAGATGAAGTGATGAGACACAGAGAGAAGAAGAGGAAATCTGAAGCTGAATTAGAGAAAGGAGTTAGAGAACAATGGCCAGTGCAGGCCAAATTTGTGAACAGAAGGGTTGATCTGGGGCTATCTTTTTTTCAGGGTAGCTTCTCTTAACTATATAGAGTTGCTTTGTGAAGAGTTTCCTCTTTTATGGAAGGGAACATCCAGTGCTTAGATTGTCTCACTCTCTTTTTTCTCCTTCTATCACTTCCAGAGGTATTGTGTTCGTCCTCTGGAAATCATCCTTCTCCTGTACAATATTATGAAGCACACTTTTCATAGTGCCTGACAAAGAGCTGAAACAAGCTGTTTCAGACTAAGGTATTTTTAGTGCCTCACCAGTCACTGCTGTAATAGGCTTTTATGGCTCAGCATGAATTCCCTGCAGGTAGATACTGAAAGCTTAATCCAAAATTGCATAAAGACAACTAAAAGAAGTAACATAATATTTGCAAGCAGTTCTACAATTCCTTTGTCCTGCAGGAATGCGATCAGGGACCTAAGCTAAAAATACATTTGTTGAGTATGCTTGTCTTAGCCCTTTGAAAGGAAAAAGAAAGAAACAAATGTATAAAAATAGATATAAAGGAGATAAAACAAGAAATAAAGGGGGGGATAGAGCTCTTGTTGCCTAGTATAAAGTATAGCAGAAGGATGTCAGGTGCTGCTAAATGTACGTTCATGGCTAGATAGTTTATAAATGACCATTGCTTTTCAGGCAACAAATCTAATTATTCTGAAGTTTCAGTCTTAATTTTTGTCTTGGGCCACATTTTGGCAGTTCATAGCATCAGGAAAAAATGCACCTTAAATGTCCAGGTGCAGCTAATCTAGTTTAAACAGGAACTAGATGGCTAGCCACATAGTCATCTCCTTTTTATTCAGCAAACGCCTTTTTTATTGAAACTTTCAGAGGCTGCTACTACCTGTGTGATAACTCTTCCAGAACATATTAGGTTCCTAATGGACAAAAGTGGTCAACTCAGCTTATTAATTCATCAAACCATGACACCTCCACTAGCAAGAGAGCATGGGCAGATGTGGATCCTTGCTTGAGACTCATCACACACCCCACTGCCCACAGTTGCTTTCAATGCTAGATTCTTGGCCACCAAACAGCTGGTAGGGTCTGGCACGGTGATGATCCCTGCAAGCAAAGCTCATTTTCCCCTTAACAGTACACATGCTAAATCTATCACTCAGCCTTAATGCATATGTTACAGGGCAGGATCAGGATCTTGTGAAATTAATTTCCATCAATAAATGCCAATTTATTGGAAGACACTTTCTCAAGCCAGCTCTTCTGCCAGTAGAACCTTCCCTTTTGCTGCCTTTGAAGCCTTCTCTATCTGCTTGTTTCTGGTCAGTCAGGGTTGCCAAGTCCCCCAGCTGGGGGTCGCAGGGGATAGCTGATATCTGAGCAGTACGTAGCTCAAGTCACCACCAAAGCCAGGGCTACTGGGCTCTCAGCTGGCTGCCTCTGCAGCTCTCATCTCAAATGGCCATGCACCTGATGGCAGCAGCCTCTTGGTCACCAGGAGAGCAGACTGCTAGTTAGCTGGCTATCTGCTGCCCAGAGTCTCCATATCAGCTCAGGGAAGGAGACAGCAATGGTCCTTCAGTCGGTCTCTCTTCCTGGTAGTCAGCAGGCTTCAGGGTTTGTCCCTCATGCTCCCTCACCATCTCTTCCTACAGAGCAGGCTTTCAGCTCTGTGGGAGCCCGCCTACGTAGCAGGCAGCCAGAGGAGCTGGGCAGCCCAGGAAACAAGCTGAAAAAACGACTGCATCCTTCCAAAGCGGAATTTTTTCAGGCTTTTCCCTCCCACAAAAATGTTCTGATTGTTAGCCTTTGTGTCCCAGCTCAGCACAGCTTGGCTTTTCTTTCAAAAATAAAGCAAGTTGAAATAAAAGACAGTCATCTGGCTAGCACGTTATTTTATTCCCCATATTTTGGGCCATACCTTGGGAGGTACCAGGATACCCTGACATGGGAGCCAGAAGCATTAGGCTCTCTTGCAAACTAAGGCGATTTTCATCTCTGGATGGAAAATTAACCCACAGAGAATTAAAATGGCCTCTCTGGATCAGAGTGAAAGCTTGCCCTAGTGTATCTTCATGAAAGGAGAAGGTTAAGCCGGGCAGTATTTGAGGGGTGGTGTAAAGCTGTTTTGGTCACACACCTCTTTAGCTGATATAATGATGTTTGGAACAAACAATTACTTCAGCTATTGTTATGACTATAGGTACTGCAACCTGTGCTCCTAGCCTCAGAGAGGGAGGGAGAGAATGGGAAAACAGTGAGCCATTAAAATAGCAGAGCTGTAATTGATTACTGTTAATATGAAGGCAGAAACCGTGTTAGTGGAGCTCACTGATAATATTCAGCAACAGTAGCAGCCCAGGAGGCCTCTAACAAGCTTCAGAACCACGTAAAACTAATGCTGGCACTGCAGAGTTTTTGGGGCGGTTGTTTGTTTGCCTTGTTCTTTTTTTCTTTTTTGATACATTATTTAACTTGGGGCCTTGTTACATGGTGTATATCATAACGAGATACTTAGCTGTTAAGTGTTTGAGATTACTCTTTTTAGATTTTTCATGACAGGAAGAATTACATATATGTAGGTACATGTTAACAAGATTGACTAGAAAACACTACGTGGTACACGGTATTGTATTTTTTCTGAGGTTTACATTCCCTATCATTATGATTTTTTTTAACTTGACAGTCTTAAAATTGTGATCAGACATGCCTTATAATTTATTTTCCATAGTAGGTGTTTTTCATAAATATAGCATTAAAATGTTTTTAATAGCTCTTCAAAGATCAGACCTCAAAAATGGGAAGGAAGTTTGGAGACTGATAAGTATTTTGATGAGTCCATTGGCTGAAAAATTCTTTATTTGACCAAGTAGAGAGGAAACAATATTGTGAAAAATAATGCATAGAGCAATTTAATGCTCTATGCATATATTTAAATGCTTGCTATGGAAATGTAATAAATATACCTAGCAAACAATCTTCAGGGAGCTTTGTCAAATATTTAGCATTTTGCCACCTTAAATGTAGGTGCCACTGTTGCAAAACATGTATAGAAGTAAACACTAGGCCATTATATTGTAAAATACTTGTCAATCAGCTTCCACTGACTTTCTAGATGGTTCATAAAATCAGCAATCTCTCCCTCATCTTAGTAGAAGATGACACTGGACATCTTTTAAGGGGCCAGGAAGCTTTTTCTGTTGAGATGTCATTCCTTATAAAATGTACGATAATTGTATTTTGGTGACTGATTAGCAACTCCATAGTATCTGAAATGGCATTAAACAAAAGTTATCAGATGAAAATAAGTATGTTTTGAGAAGCATTAATTTCTGCTGTTCATTGCTTTCATGCTCATGAATTTGAAAAACTTAGCGACTTCCAGTGAGTCACCCAGAATTTCAGTATAAAATAGTCAAGGTTCAACTGTGCTTGAAGAATTAATTACTTTTGTACTTCAATAAACTTGAAAGAAGAGAACAAAATACCCGCCTGCATGTAATTCTTTTAGTATTAATTCAGACTTCGCAGCTGTCTAAAAGCTTTGATTTTTCACAGTTGAGTCTTTCTACTCGACCCTGAAGTGAAAAGTGTAATCTTGTGTTTCTCGTAGAACATAGCAGGGTAGAAATGAATGCCACCAATTCATCTCAAGACTGGGTAGGAGGAGAAGTGGGCTTACTCCTTAGCCATCTTATTTATATAAATAATAGCGCTACCTCCCTTTTCTCAGGGTGGTTTGGTTATTTTTCCTCTCTTGATCTGAAACATTTAGCAAGAAGCTGAGCAATCTATACCTTGCAGTCAAGAAGAGCAACGAAGAGAAAAGCGAGTGTCCTGTGCCTGCCCCTACCCGTGCTCTGAAGCCACCCTGGTTGCACCCTGAGCTCTCCCTCGCTGCTCCTCGCCTGGCACCCGTCCCCACTCCGCCGTCCCCAGCTCCACCGGTGCACTCTTGGCAGCGGCACATCGCCTCCTCTCCTGCACCTCACATCACCTCCTTATCCCCTGCTTACATTCATGACATTAATGGGCCACGAAATGTCTGTGCTGAAGCACTGTGTGTACAGATAAGGGGCAGACCAGCTGCCCTCCCCAAGCCCATAAACCCACAAGTCTGATAGAATCAGACCTGACTTTTTCTCAGCTTATAAACTTGCTCCCGTTTCTAATTATACATAATAATTCAGTGCAGTCACTGGCATAATTGGCCATCTGTGTACTTTCATACGTGTGAAACGAATACTGGGAAAGGTTACGCAGGCTGGTGCTGCTAATGCTTATGGAGAAGTGGTGCAGACTAATCTTAAGAGCTGGATTTGAGCTGAAATCCATTTTGGAAATGAAATGTGTTTTTTCTTGTTGGCTTTGAGAGTTATGAAAGGACCAGACAGTATGACAGCCGAGCCTGATGACAGGTAGAGAAGCAAGGGTGGGACCAGAAGGCTTGCAATTTGTTTCTGGGGAAAAAAATAATTGTGTTTGTCATACTTGTTGCTCAAGTTTTGATTTACTCCTGGACAGCTTCCACTAGTAATGAAATAAGGGACAGTGTTTCAAAAAGACATCTTCCAAGCTGCATCTCTGAGAACCCCCAATCACAGGCCTTGCTACCTATTATATCTTTTTAGAAACTTTCCAAAAAATATAAAAGTAAGATGGGGAGGGTGAACAGGGACAGGAGATCCTCATCCTTTGCTCAAAAGACTTCATTGTAATAAGAAATCACTGCACAAGGCTACCAGGCTTGGAAAGGTTATGATGGAATACTGATACTTTTCTTGTGAGTTAATACTTGATGAATACAAAGAGTGGATAATCACATCAGAGCCACGTCTTCATCCACAAAAGTAGGCATAAACTCCCTTGTAAAAAGCAAGCTTTCTCTCAGCAGAAAAGACTTGCAGAAGAGTTCAGTTTCACTTTTAACATAAAGAGGAATATTGCTCAGATATAACGGTAAAAGAGCACAGCAAATTGAGATGGCTTTCATAATTCTGCAGCAGGATGAAGAGAAATTTTTGAAGAGCTGCTTCTCGGCATCCTCTGCTTCCAGTTAGCTCGTCTTCACTCCCAGGAGGCCAGGTCAACCCTGCCAAAGGTTTAGAGGGTTTTCCTTCCATCAGGAAGCTTTCCAAAATGTTATTAAATGTCACAGAAAACAGGGTGGCCAGGAGAAAATTGCTGATGTAAAGAAGCATGCACACTGGCATAATGGACTCCTGCACCAGCCAGAAGTGTCTGCTTTGTGGTCCTGCTTTTATTGTGATGTCTCAAAGCTGATGGACGCATTATATATATTCAGATCTCTATATACATTTGAGATACTCTTCTTTGAACTCTGAAGTCAGAAAGGCGTTTTGATAGTGAAGTCCAGCCAATGGGGAGTCTCAATGCATGTTCAAACACACACACACACACAGACACACACACACATGGCCAGCCTCGCTGATTGCAGGAGTGCCTTACCGGCACCCACAGAAACACACAGCACTCACAGAGAGCACAGGCTGCCTGATGCTCTTCCTCCTCTCCAGCTGACTAGGATTGAAGTCCACAGTGGAAAAAGTGTGTGTGTGTCTGTCTATATATTATGTATATATATATAAAAAAACACAGTATGGATCATGCCAGTAGCAGGTCCCAGATTCCCTGGTCTCCTAGGTGCTGGCACCCAGACATACTAGGCATGGAGGTTCATAATCCTGCTCTTGTTGCTGGTACACCCACCTCTTATCCTGCTTGCCTACAAGTCCATCTTGAAGCTCACTAGCATTCACACATTCCTACGGAGAACAGAAGTTTGTTATAAAGAGGATTTAACCAGAATATCGATTAGACTGTGGTGATGAAGTACAGGGCTCAGTCAGGCAAATGCACTCACTGGCAACTTGTTTACACATAACCAACCCCTTTTACCTCTGTTTTCCCTTGCTTGTTCCTCCCCAATCCACCTTGATGCCTCCATCTCCTCACCTGTGTTCTATGCCCTAAATATCCCATGTCTCATACATTGCCACTATCTCCTTAAAACTTGCCACAGTAAATTTCACACAATCCCCAAATGCCCTCCTCAGCACCCCGTAGTGAGTCCTGTACCCTTGTAGGCAATAACCCCTGGCAGTCTGCAAGCTGGTCTGGAGAGATAGTTTCTTTGGTTAATTCATCTTGGTCAGTTTCACACCAGGCATGATGGGTGAATACTTCTCCTTGAATAGTCTTCAGAGGAGCCACTTCAGTGTGCACCATTTTCCCGGTTATTGGGTTTCTAGGGCTCCTCTGCTCCATTGCTCCTCTGCTTTTCCTCATGCCTTTGTGTTCCTGGTGATTAGCCTTTAATCACATAACCTAACAACCACTTTCTCTGCATCTATCTGTGCCAGAAAAGCCAGGAGCATCTGATTATGAGCTGGATGTGAAGATGATAACAATCCCATGGCGCTGCAGGAAGATGAGCTGCAGAACCTTCTTTTTAAATTCATTTTGATATTATGCCCAAGTACAGTGCTGGGGAATATTATACTCCAAGGGAATTACTTCCTGGAGCCTGCAACGTGGGATGAAAATGGCTGGGTGCGTGTAACATGACAATAATGTCATTGTTCTACTAGGTTCCAGGATATACTTGGTTAGAGGAGATGCCCTACCCAAATTCCAAACTGGATTAATATGTTATGCCAATGAAATATCTTCTCATTGGTAAAGAAAAAATAAAAAAATTAGCTTTCCCTTTTCTAAAAGCTGGCATAGGAATTTATCAAACCACTCTGGCATTTTGCACATGGGAGACCCTGGAGGTGGACCGAGGTTCTTGGTCACCTTCCTGAGGGGCAGACCAGGAGTGCAAACAGGCAGAGAAGGCTGAGGGTGCACAGACAGGTCTGTGCTGGCTAGAGGACACCTCCTGTAGCTTAAAGCTACCTCACAAAACGCCATAGTAACTGTGATGTGCCCAGCACCTCATCAAGTCTCGAGCTACCCTCAGAAAACTGCAGGGGTGATGAAAGAGAAGCATGGAAAAGCACTGCTGTCTTTCAGGCAGCAGTGTTTCAGGCAGAAACAGCTATATGCATTCTTGAATAAATCCCTTCTATTTGGGCATCACCACTATATTTGTCTCTATACTAAGCTGCAGTAAAAACTTTCGCAAATGGAAAAATACCAAACTGGAGTGATGTTTTCTTTTCCATGCTAATGTGGAATACTGGGATATGAAAGCAAATTATTAGGTAGAAATTTGTGGAACAGAAGTGACAGTGCTCATCCCAGGTAATGATAAGCAAAAGATGGAGCTGTTAAATTAAGATGGATTTTCAAAAGATCTTTTGGAAATCATTCCAAAACTGAGTCCTTTTAGTGACTCACTAGAAGTCCCACTAGTGACAGTGAGAAAAATGGTTCTTAAAACACTGAACAACTTGGCTGGGAGAGAGTTTTCTTCTTAAGAAGCATTATGGAATTTAATATTTTGATATTATTGGCTTATTGTAATCCTTTTTATCTATATTGGCATTTTTTGATATACAATTGTATTTATTAGAGTATTTATTTCATCTGTTTTTAACATAATTTTAAACAAAGTAGGCTTTACTTCTTTAATATAAATGTGAGCCATTTGAAGCATTTTTTCCTAAAAAAACCCTTATCTTGACCAATACAAGGAACATAATAAACATATATGGCCTGATTCAGTGTTTGTGGATCCCTGAGTGTCCTTTGGCTATGGAGGAAATGGCTTTTGGCTACACACACAGCATTTTGTGCTAAGGCTGTGCTTGGACTAGCTCCTTGTGATCCTGGGACACTGCAGGTCTATCAGAATCACCACGCTGGACTGCAAGCGCATGCTTGCACACGCAAAAGTAAGAAATGGCAATGCAGGGCTGTCACCAGAGAGGTGAACTGGGGCCTGATCTCCTCTTCTGCCAGTACTTATCATAGGACGCTCTGTGAGAAGGGTTCAGTCGCTGTCAATGAAACACCATGTTTGTGGATGCCCATCACTCCCATTCTCTTGCATGTGTCTTGCCCAAATTTAGCAACACAGTGCCCGAGAGGCTCTTTATTCTGCATTATGCCAAGGTTTTGTGTGCAGTCAGCTTTGCTCCAGGCCACTCGTTACTTTTTTCCTTTAAAGTCGCTTTTTTATTTTAGAATGTTACTTTACATCAACACCAGCTGGAGATTTGAAGATTTCTCCAGAAACTGGCTCAAGAAATCAATGTACCTTTTGATGAACGCATTAAGGCTACAGAGCTGCTGCTTTGCCATGTGCATTGTCACCTAACTGGGCAATTGTATAGGTACACCACCAGAGCTGAGCAAACAGTCTAAACACATGCCTGCAAATAATTATGTGAATCCCAAACCAAGTTCTGAGTTCATGACATGGTCACATTCGTATCTAAATGAAGACAAGCTATTAAGTCGCACACTTGTTCTAAAGGGATGTTTCAGCTGGCAATACATTTCAAGCGATGTATTTTATGAAGGCAATGAGAGTTTGCCATTTGCCTTCCTCTCTAACCCTGATCCAAACCCAGCAATGTATGAGTTACTCAGCCACCAAAGCCCAGATAACCATCGTTTTGTTACAAAATGCTCACAGGCTCTACACTTGGGAAACATTCTGCAAACCAATTTGAAAATCATTTTGAATAATGAGCATATCTGCGGATGTCGTAATCTGCTTGCACACATTTTTCAAACACAGGAAGAGGTGAAAGGCAACCATTTATACATGATAGATTAAACAAGGAAAGTGTCAGGATTTAACTTGCCTGGTGATGTGTATCTCTGTAACCCCTTAGGTGTCTCCCCACTGCTCAGTTTGTGCCCTAACAGGCTTGTGATGGTGGATTAAATTCGGGCAGCTGAAGTTTTTCCTGTCCTTAAGGCAGGCATGTGTAATCTGCTTCCTGAATCAGCTCTTGGACTGATAAAGCTTCCAGTACAGTACTTGAAGGTAAAAATGAGAACTTTTTTACTTTCACTGCTGAAAACTGCAATGGATGAGAAGCTCTTGGCAGGGGAGCAACCATGGCCATGAGAGAGAGGGACAGGTGAGGACAAAGCACCTTGAGTTGAGCCTTCTGCCTCAATTGCAGCTGGAGCCCTTTTCTTTCTCAGCTCTTGCTCCTACCCTTCTGTTCACCCACCCATGAGGTGTTTTCACTAGGTGGCACAAATGTATGTACAAGCTTGAGGCCAAGAATTGCTTTTCGTTGGACTAGTGATTCATTCACCTTGCAGTGACATTGCTGGCTAAGTCACACAGGTGCCGATAACCTCCTGCCCACCTTTCCACAACTCTTTTTGTACTCGGAAGGACAGGCAAGTTTACTGAGAAAGTGGTATCCAGCAAAAACTCTCTTTATTGCTGTAGACAGAAGAGCAGACCAGCCCAAGTGCTACCAAGAACTGCCTTTTTGGAGAGGGCACAGTCAGTGAGATGTGGAAATGATCCATCGACACTGGTCTAACCCATAAGCTCAGAACTGGATGGCCTTTTGACCCTACAGTGAAGATCCCTACAGACACAAGCATTATCTGCTTGAAGACCATGCCTCTCTGTGCAGAAGTCCCTGCAGTAGATGCCTTTGGTGGTTGCCCTTTCTGAGCTGGGGAGCCCACCTTACTCTGGATGCCCAGCTGAGGTGCCTGGGTGAGAATTGTTGTCCTCTTCTCTCCTGGTCTTCTTCTGAGGCCAATGGGCAAAGGGGAGACAGTTCCAGCTAGTGACCTAGGTCCCCGAGTCCCCTGAGGCACCGATGTCTTCGTCTCCTCACTGACACAGGACACTGCAGATGTGCAGGTATCTTAGGCACATCAGGTGCCTAAACTTAGGTGACATTGATCTCCCACATCTCTGTCCCTTCTTATCCCCATCACCCATTTGTCACGCCTTTATATATATATAGCGGTCTTCTAAAGAAAAGAGTGAGATCTAAATTCAGAGAAAAAAGATCAGCCTGAAAACCCTTTCGTAACTAACACTCCCACAGGGAAGTAAGAACAAAAGAAGAAAGGCCAAGACAAAATATCTGCAAGTGGTGCCGGGGAGATGGAGGAGGGAGTCACACGCTTACATTTCTATTGCCAAGCAACCGGGAAAAAAACCCAAATGATATATCACTGGTATAAGGGATTTGGGGTTTTTTGGCTTTTGTTTTGCTTTGAATCTAAAACTTGCAAAGTAGCAATACATTTGCAGGAAACTTAAAAGCTGTGGCATAGAACTACAGAAGGAATAGCTACTTTAGGAAAATATTTTTTAAAAATCTTGATTAAAAAAGTTAAGAAAAATACCTATTGGGCAGAAGAAAAGAGATTAATATCTAAAGAATGAGACTCATCCAGCAACAGGCAGACAATCCTTTGAGTTAATAATCTACAAAATCATCAACTAATATAATCCAGATTTCTCACCCATCAGTGCTGGCAAGTGACATTCAACCCTGAACAGCTCAGAAAAATCCCAAACTGCAATCACTGTAAGAGGAAGAGCTGCCTCATACCAAGATTGTGTTTGACCTCCTCTACTTTCTCGCTGTTTTTCATGAATAGATAGTGTCTGAAAAGAGAACAAATCATCTGCATCTACTCAATAGCAGATGCAGAGGTTTTCTTTGCATAGTGTTGTGCCAGTGCATAATTTGTACAGCATAACATGCTTTATTACTCCTGAAAACGGGGCCCAGAGTATATATCAATATGTTGCTTTTGCATATCTGTGCCACATAAGATTAAATATATTTATTTAGGCATATCTCATGTCTGAACTATTCAACCTTTCCAGTGACAGAGACTCCTCAGACAGTATTTACTGGATAGTATTTTCCAGGCTCCACAGCCCCTCAGATCTCTTTTTTGCCCTCTTTTGCCCTCTCTTGTAACTTGACCCATCAATTGCAGCTTTGTCATTTCTACCACAGACACAGGGAAGTTCACATTTCCATCTTTGCAATTGTTATTATGTACTTCACCAGCTGAACTTAATTTTCTTCCTTTTTTTGCCCTCGCAGGTCAAATTTTCTATCCAGATGATTATTCTCATTGCTTGCCTTGAGTGAGACTACCTCTTTCTTGAAGAGTGGGACTTGTTGCAAGACACGGCTGAGCTGCCCAACTAAGGACCTTTCAAAGCAGAGGAGATAGGTTACTCCTTGCTTTTTGCACTTTATGTGCCTCTTTCACATTCTCAATATGGTGTTTGCCCACTTCTCAACGCTGATATTTTTTTCTGATATACATCTGTTGACTGTGGCCAGCTATTAAATTATATCTTAAAAATGCAGAATAGAAAAGAAGGGCTGACTACCATGAAGAGTAACCCTCACAGTTTCCTTGGAGAACTTGGCACGGTAAGCATGAAGACTTGCAGAGTACATTGTGATCCTGAATGTCAGATGTGTAATGGGAGAGAAAGGTAACCAAACCAACCAAAGTTCAGCTTTGTTCTGCCTTGGATTATGGTACTTAGAGCTAGTAAGGCTACTTTTAATGAAAATACTGAAATAAGGCAAGGTAGGTTCAAATATTAACCCATGTTTCTTATTTCAATGAGTGTTTAAAGGGCAGACAAAATCAATGGTAGTAGAGGTGGCTTTTCCAGAACTCTTTCAATATGAATCCACCAAATGAGTGTCTCTGAATCCTGTAAAACCTGAGAAGTGCTTGCTGTTTTGGTCTCACACTCTTCCTTTTACTTCCATTTCTTTTGCCTTCTCCTCTGTTCCAAAGCAGGTCCCCAGTTACTCTTGCCTTCACCGGGCTGTCACACCTTGTTGCTGTGAAGGTCTCTTTCCAGGTAACATCTTAGCTGCTTTTATGCTGCTCCCCTGCCCCAACACTGCCACTCCAGTCAAGCTTTTTCATCTCCTCCAAGCTAGCCATACTGCTGACTTTATAGCTGTCCAAGGTCTCCCCCAACTTGCTCTCACACAGCTGCGAGTACCTCTGCCCAACTTCCACTGCCTTTGAGGCCATGATAACATCTGCCACATTACCTGTCAGGTCTGACATCTGGATCTCCTTCCTCTGCTCCTGGGCTGGAAGACAGATTCTGGTGAAACCACTGTGTCCATGCACTTTCCTTTGCCCCGTAGACATTCTCCTTCAAAGCAACAACACTGGGTAGCAACAAACTAAATATGATGCAAATTTGGTGGCAAGTTCTTTTACTACAATATCTATAACACTAAAGTCTTGGGGTGGAAGATAGGAGAGGGGTACTTAACTCTAGCTGTGGCACCATTCCTAAAAGCCTGAACACTAGAGTAAAGAAATGGGTTCCCTGCCTACACTTTTCTGGCTCAATATCTCTGTGAAAATCATAGAATCATAGAACAGTTGGGGTTGGAAGGGACCTTTAGAGGTCATCTAGTCCAACCTCCCCTGCAATGAACAAGGACATATTCAACTACATCAGGTTGCTCTGACCCCCAGCCAACCTGACCTTGAATGTTTCCAGGGATGGGGCACCTACCACCTCTTGGGAAACTTGTTCTAGTGTCTCACCACCCTCGTTGTAAAAAAAATTCTTCCTTATGTCTAGTCTCACTCTTTCCTCTTTTAGTTTAAAGCCATTGCCCCTTGTCCTATCGAAGCAGGCCCTGCTGAAAAGTTTGTCCCCATCCTTCCTGTAGGCCCCCTTTAAGTACTAGATGGCTGCAATAAGGTCTCCCCAGAGCCTTCTCTTCTCCGGGCTGAAAAACTCCAACTGCCTTAGCCTGTCCTCATAGCAGAGGTGTTCCATCCCTCTGATCGTTCCTGTGGCCCTCCTCTGAACCTGCTCTAACAGGTCCATGTCTTTCCTGTGCTGAGGGCTCCAGGGCTGGATGCAATATTACAGATGGGGTCTCACCAGAGCAGACCAGGGAGAGGGCAGGATCACCTCCCTCAACCTACTGGCCACGCTGCTTTTGATGCAGCCTAGGATACAGTTGGCCTTCTGGACTGCAATTGCACATTGCCAGCTCATGTCCAGCTTTTCATCCACCAGTAACCACAAGTCCTTCTCGGCAGGGCTGCTCTCAATCCCTTCATCCCTCAGACTATGTTGATCCAGAGGTTACCCTGACCCAGTTGCAGGACCCTCCACTTGGCCTTGTTGAACCTCATAAGGTTCACATGGGCCTACTTCTCAAGCCTGTCCAGGTCCCTCTGGATGTCATGCCATCCCTCAGGTGTGTCAATCGTACCACTCAGTTTGGTGTTGTCCGTGCACTTGACCCCACTGTCTATGTCATTGATGAAGATATTCAACAGTACCGGTCCCAGTACGGACCCCTGAGGGACACCACTTATTGCCAGTCTCCATCTGGACATTGAGCCATTGACCACTACCATCATTCCAAACAGTAGTGCTTGCCTACAAGTTATACCCCTGCAAGCAAACAAAAGGCGGCTAAATGTCAGTAACCTCATATGTGAGGACCTGAAAGTAAGAACAGAATTGACCAGCATACACTGTAAGTAGTGCATCTGGAAAATAAAAAAAAGGCTGAAGGACAAACAGCTCAGAAAACTGATTTTTAAGCACTCCTGGAAAGTCCAAAGTTGAAAAAGTAAAAAGCTGATAGCTAAGCTAGTAAGAAGGATTCAATACTTTGAATATATCACGAAAATGAAAAAATAAATTGACATGGGTGCATTTACAGTGCATGCAGTCATTACCACCCTAGAGGCACATACACATTCCCTAAGAGGATGCAGAGGCAGCTTGCCATGGCGTTAGTTGCCACTCAACAGCTGTGCCTTTCCTGACATAGATTAAGTGATTTGTAACAGGAGAGACTTTGATTCACAAAAAGTCTGATTAATCTGAATTTTATAAAGCAGGGACTGTTGAAAACTCATTTGTGACAAAACATAGTTATCAATCTTCATTATGATGGTAGTGACAGGGTTAGAAAGAGATTGTACAGTCTAGAAGTATAACCAGACCCTATTGAAGAGTAGAGAAGTAGTGAAAAATATTTGTAAGGATATGACTATGGGACATGCAAGTTATGAAATGTGCACCATAAATTGTGTGCGTAGTTTTCAGGTGGGCCGTATTCAATAAACCCCAGTAAGCACCTGGATGATAAAACTGAAAACATATTGTCCTGAGACCTTTGTCAGACAACAGATTGTGTTCAAACTTACATAACCTGCATAAATTGTTGCTTTGCACCTCTGAGGCGCAAAACGGCAAACAGGCAGCAGGCTGACTCACATGAGAGCATATATAACAAAAGCTTGCAAAGCAGCTGCTTTTGGACCAGAACTCTGAATCAAAATGTCTGCTTCATCAACAGTACACAGCCCTTCCACTGTATACCAATAATTTAGTGGTGTGTATTCTTAAGACCTTTTGGGAAGAGCAAAAAAATTATTCTTAACCAGGTCATGTCTCATTTTCCTGTTGTTGGAAGCAAAGCAAAAACTGTATGCTTAAAATTTAGGAAATGACTAATGGGGTTACTGCAAATTTTTGGCATTAGTGATTTTCTTATGATTAATGACTTTACTGTTTCCTCACCTATAGTATCACAAATTAATATCACAAAAAACATTAAAAAAAAAAAATCCCTGTAGGAGAATTAACAAGAAAAATAAAGCAGTGTACTATTAACATGCCCAAACCTGTTTTGCATAGGCCATCTCAAATCTGGCCAGGATTATTAGCTGAAATGTAGTACTACACAAATGGGGAGCTATTGTGACTGCCCCCATACTTTTATGTAGCACTTTGAACAAATGAGTCCTCTGCACAGAGCAGGGATAGCTCATACAGGCAGCAGCACTCTGTAATTTACCCCCCTCGACATTAATGTGGATAGAGGAGAATTTACCTGAGTTCATTTCTGTTATTTTGTTGCCATCAAGAAATTATCAGTCCATATTTGAGGCGTATGTGATAGTACTTACTATTATTTTGCTTATTTCTTCTGTCTAGCCTGAGCAGTGGCTTAGTTTTTTTCTTCATGTATACCAAAAGACATTATTTTCCTCCATTTCCTGTCTTTTTGAAGCGTTGCATTCTGCTGTTGGGAAAAAAACCCAACTTTTTGGCTATGTTGGGCCCTCTGCTTTCTTCCTTTAATCAGCTTGCTCCTGAAGTTTCATAATTCTTGCCAGTCAGAGTCTAGATGCTCTGAGCAGTGTCATTGGCACACAGCCATGTTCCAACTGCTTCACAAATAATTTCATTCATATTTTTGTCTTTCCTTCATTTTCTGCAATGCTTCCTATTCCACAGCTTCATTTTGTGGCCAACACTTCAAATAATGAGAAAGCAAACAAGGCCTGGTTGTTACAGCAATTAAACATAAAAATGACCGATTTGCTCATTCTCCCTTTGCAAATGCATTTCAGAGATTGCTTTAATCTCTCCACAGGCAAAGAAGGTACTTGCAGTTCTAGGTATTTCTATTTTCACCTTAAGGTGGGGGTTTTTTGTCCAAAGAAAATGTATTTAATGTTTTAGAACTGTGAAAAATTAAGTTCACTCCAATAAAATGACAATGCCTTTCACAAAAACAGGTAACAGGTTTGAGGTGAAAGCTTCAAAGAACAAAAAGCACCTCTAAGAGCCACAGGTATAATACAGATGCAAGTGTTTGGAAACAGAAAGTATTTCTTGTTACCTACAGTCAGAGTGCGCATGTATGAAGAAAATTACTTTATCAGGCACTGTGCAACAAACAAAGGTATTAATAAGAAGTCTTTCTTCACAGCCTTACTGGTCTTAAATTTTAATACGATTAGTGTGGTTTTATCGGCGGAGTCCCATGCTGACATATGTAAGACAGCTGGGATTTGCATTTCAGTTCACGGCTACACTGGTGAAAGCAAGGGTGTTTGTATCTTTTTGTGTTAGCTTATTCGGGAATCTCATCCATGCTCTGTAGGGTACCATTTCAAAAGAAAAGTTCGTCAATCAGGAACTTCTTCATCACCCAGAGAATGTTTCCCCATTGTTTCTTTTTTAAAGTATTACTAATTGCTATAATATTAGCCAAAATCTACTTTTTCACTTTTCTGAGAAGTTGTAATACTGCAGAAAGCATACTAAGAATGTGGTTTGGAAATTAAGTATTTCTTATAGGCTGCCTAGCAAAGCTGCCCAGCTTCAGCTAACATTCGACAAAAGGACACCTTTTTTTCTGACTGATTTAGATAATAGGACACTCCAACTCTTCATCACCTCTGGAACTAACTTTTTAATGTGTGCTAGTTTTTCTTTTTATCCTCCTTTTGGCTAAATTAAAAGCATCTGCTGCTTTCTTTGCCCATAGCAGACGGTTTGCTGTGTAGTTTTGGTCTGTTGGCAATGTTGTGTAACAGCGTAGAAGTACAGAGAAGCAAACTCATGAAAACTGCGTATGACCTAGTCAGTGAAAAGAAGTTTTAAGACCTCCCTTTATGAATTTGTAGTCCTGGCCTAACTGGAGTTTATCATTGATGGGGAACCAGGGAAGCACTACACAAGCTGTCGAGAGCCAACGTTTGAGTAAAGAGGAGGAGGCAATTTATCACACTTACTGGAGGTCTTGCCCAAAGCCAGAGAGCTGGTAGGCTTGGGAATGAAAACTTCAGAGAATCACACTGCAGTTAATAACCAGTAATGACACAAAAAAGGAGGGGCTGGGGTTTGCGGGCTTAGGGAAAGAAACACGGAGAGGCTGTGTAAGAGTGCTTTGAGGCCATCCTGAGCTACAGTTGAGATAGGAGGGTATATATAGCCTATTTCGAGACCTGTTTTCTCAAGAAATAATACTTGGAGACAGTTGGCTGGTTTTAATCGCTCTTGTAATTACACCTGGAGGGAACAGAATTGCAGGCACTGAAAATAACTCAACCCTGCCAAGGTAATCACCGTTAGCACTGCTCTGTGGGTTAGTTAATAGGGTCACTTTGCGCGGAGGTAACGTGATGGTGAGAGGAGTAAGCTCTGATGAGAGCTGGGCTCAGAGGCTAGGCTCCCTGCAGGGTAGGCTGGATCATGGTGCCAATTTCTGCATCCCTATCTCAGCAGCATGGACACTTGCAATTTGACAGCCAGAATACCCATAGACTACTCCTAAATTGTCTTTTCATATCAAGACTGAGGCACAGTGAAAAGCCTGGGATGCTTCCTGACCTGTCTCAGCATGTGAGGGCTTTTGCACCTTAAGCACCCTATACATCTCATCCACCACTGCAGTAGGTGACATCAGTATCTATCCGAGTGACAACATTACAGGACAGGGTAGGAAATATTGAGGTTGTTACCAGCCTATCTGCCTCTAGATAGGCATGAGGCACGCACTCTGGCTTGAGTATATGATATTTGCCTGAGTTTTCTTGTCCGGGACTTAAAAAGCACCCTTAGCCTGTGTCCAGACATGCACTTGCATTGCCATGATGTTGCATCAACACAAAATAGTTTCTTCTTGGTACTCAGAACAAAAAGGAGGCATCCCCAAAGTCTGCTGAGATGGGGAATATAAGGCCTTTCTAGGAAAGCCTCTGAGTGACTCCCCTGTGCATTATCAGCCACGTGAAACTCCACTGAGGCAGTCCTGGGCATGTGCCACAACCAAGGTCATCTGTGGTATCTTCACACCGTGGGGACCAATGTGGCTAAATCTGTGCTAACAATTCTGGAAACAAATCCCTCCTTCTCCTCCTTCCCTGGTGTTGTGGAGCGCATCTTGGAAAAATGCTGGTGTCCAGATGGGATAGAGATTTGTTAGAATCTAAGAGGCTAAGTAAGGATTGACCTGTTTTTGAAAAAGTTAGAGGAATAAGAAGTATGACTGACCTGATAATTGTGACAGATACTTCTTGTTACAGGGCTTCTTCCACAGACATTTAGTAACATTTTGATTAAAGCCAATAGGCTATGCAATTACAGTAATTTGCCTGCCTCGGCACCTGGGAGCAGCAGGTTCCCGCCAGAGTGGAACTCCGACTGACTCGCTTCCCCTTAGCAGATTTCAGTTCCATCACAAAAACATGTTCCGAAAGTGTCAGCTTTGAAGGAAAAGTTTCCAGGACTCTTCCTCAGGACAAACCATTCCAATTCAAAATTTTAAAAACACCTTTTAGATAATTTCAAAAATGTACTAATATTTGCATATTGTTCCTGCAGAGCATTAGATCTACCTACCAAAATATGAGTTTTAAGACACTGAAATTGAAGGAGAACACTGTTCCACTGAAATGATTGTTTTTTGCATAAATTTCCTCCAGGGAGGATTTCAAACTTTTTGAAAGGAGGAAGTGTTTCTAATTCAGAAATGAGGTAAAATTTCAGGATTTCAGTTTTCTCTGTGTGTCAGGCTTCCCAGTCTTGCAAGAACATGTATCTCAGATGGTGAAGCACTAAAGTGCACTTATTCTTGGAATGGAATAGGATCCACAAGATAGTCCCTGCCTGATGTAGCTCCTTGATACTGTACAAGAAAGATAGCTGGCATGACTCTGCTTTGCTAGGTGTCTCGGGGTTCATCTTCTCACTAATTCCCTGTTGAGCCACGCCTGACAAAGCAGATCTACATGCAACGTTTCATGGCTGTTGATGCAAAAATAATCTTAAGGACAAAGAATGGCACGAACGAGAGCAGCTTGGTCCATAAACCACAGCAGCCTGAGCAGCACATGTGTCTTGCATTGCAGACTAGAAGTGATCCCAGGTTCCCCTAAGAATCACAGAGATAAAGGTATATCTGATTCCTTTGTGCCCAGCACTGAATAGTGAAGCACAACATCCAAGTCAATATTTTTAAGCCCAAGACAACGATGTCATGTTAAACAAGGAAAAATGTACCTGCCTGAGCTATCAAACAGCACTGCAGATATTGAACTGTAGACCTGATGAAGCTTTTCACTGGGAAGTTTTGCACTCACAGCTACTCTAAAGAAAAGAATTCACAAAGGTGTCCTCAGAAAAGAAATAGGCTCCTCATTTTTTCTCTGTCCAGGTGCTATACACACAGGGACATTGTCTATGTAATGATTATCAAGTATGAAGTAGAGGACTCCCAGTCTTCATTCAAAAATCAGGTTGGACTAAGAGCAATCCCTTCAATAACATTTCATTTATTTTACATTCAGGATGTTGTCTGAGCAGGAGGCTGCAATTAATGACTGCATTAATAGGCTTAGCACAAACAGGGTACGTGTACTTTCCTCTCCATTTGCAGAGCATCTGGTAGCAAAATTAACTGACCTTCTGTGATTCCTATGCATTGTCAGTGAGCACAGTACCAGTCTGTCACTTCCCTTATGCCTTCTGAAAGCCAGACAGATCAACTTATTTGTAGTCATTAGCTTTTATTGAGAAGGCAAAAGGCAACTCTAAGGTGACATTCACAGTATTCAATACTTGATTATCAGATTCCCGCAAACTTCAGTTTAAAATGTATAAAAGATTATCAAAGCTTAGAAGGAATTTAATAAAAGTCAAGAGTATTTTTTTGTCTTTGCAGATGCTTCTTTCAAGCAGAAATATGGCATGAGAAGGCGTTATTCTTGTGAGAGAATCTGAGATTTTTCTCAGCAACGACAGAATAAAATAGACAGCAGTTCTGTAACCATTCTTAAAGCAATGTTCCCATCTAAAATTTTAACCAAAACAACAAACATTTCATAGAACAAACACTTTCTCTACAAGCCACTTTGAAAAGTGAAGAGTCCTGGTTCCATTGAAATCTCTGGTGGGAAACCATCAAATAGGTTTTCTTATTCTTCTTATTTGCTAATATATACATATCAGTCAGGTAAGCAAAAGATCCCAAGTCACTCTAGCCATAGAAAACCACGGAGTAACTGGAGGACTAATTTTCACTAGGGCTGATGAAAAGCATTACTGTGAAAAAGAACAATAAAGTATACCTGGCTTCCATGAACTGGATTAAAACACATCACTGATGCATTTACAGGGCAGGTAGCATCCACAGGCTTGTTCCTGGGAGCACTAGGCAAACTCAGAGTTTCAGTCTCTAGCTCGAGACACAGAAGCAGCTGATGTATTACTGGGCAATAATTATTTGAGCACAGGCAACAGCCAGACAAGATTTCCAAGTGAAGATTAAACTTTCAAAATGTTTGCCATGTGCAATCACTTCACTTTGTAGCTGTCAAAAAGAATCTGTTTCTCTGTTATTTCTGAAAGACAGGCAAATCTCTGGACTCTGAAATTATGTGGCCAGCTGGCCTTGAGATGTCAACTTTTCATTTGTCCCAAACATTGTTTATTTGTTTATATTCTTTCCTGGAAGAAAAGAATTATATACCCGTCACTTTCAATGAAATACAGGTCCTCAATTTGGCCCTCATTCTCCTTCCAGTGATGCTAGCACAGATCAGGTTTTCATTAGTTCCCCTGGGTGCAACTTGTTTGCCTCAACAAAAAACTGGTAAAATTGAGAAAAGAGCGAAACCTCTGTTCAGGTGAGAGTTTTCTGGATCAGAAGTTTCCTTCAGCCCTGTTGCTAAAATCAAAATGTAATGTCTTCCAAAATTTAGGTTAAACAATGATCGATTTTTAAGGAACCCTTTTTGCATACCTCTAGATTTCTGGGTCCTTAGGTCCCATCTATTTCATATTTTCAAAGTTTGCTGATTTGCTGGAAGGGAATGTTTAGGTCTAGCTTTCTTTTTGTTGTGGGTGGTGTTTCTTTTTTCTTTCCTGTTTTTCTTCTTTTTGTTTCTTCTTGTCTTTCCTTCTCCCGTCTTAAATAGGAAAGGTATGAGTTTCATACAGTTTCTTAGCTTAAGCATCTGATATTTTTAGAAAGATGTCTACAGCTGTGAAACTCTTAATAAAATACTAGCAGGCAGCCCTACTATTAGTGACAGTAAGGAAGGCATGAATATCAAGCCAACACCAGAAGCAAAACTAGAGGCAGAGGAAATTGGCAAGGGCAAATTGTAGGAGGGAGTAGCAGGATCAGAAGTGGCAGAAACAGACACTGCAATTGTTTTGAAGATCCTTGGGGCCTATCTCTGAGGCCAAATGGCACAGAATAGCCTGCATCCATATTATTAAACTCTTTTTCTCTCCAAAACAGGGTAACAATATACATAGTGTCTATTGCAGATGGCCCCTGGCTTGTGCTAGTTCCTGAAGCGTACCGGGGAGAACTTTGAAATCCTTGAATTGTTTGAGAGTTGTCGTGTACTCAGGCCAACCTGTGCAAGGGATTGCTCTAAACGGTTAACATCACAGACAGCTGAGTTTCTGGATCCTTTTTATTAACATTGACATAGCAGAAGTTCTGGGGTAAAGGAGGCATCTGAGCACAATGACCATATTCCCATCTCTATCTACTAGCACATGTTCACATATCTAAGACTAGGGGAGAAGACAAGTGACAGATGAGGAGGTGCTTAATATCAAGTCTGGACTGACGACATGCTTGAAATTCTTTCAGAGGATGATTTCAAGTACAAAATGGGAGGTGCAAAGTCTCTGCTATCCTCTTCTTCCACATCAATGTGATTACCAGCCACTAAGGTTGAGTACATCTAATTGGCAAGCAATGACACAGTCATCACAGCTGTATTCCCTCAGGGGGACTGACAAATCACTTTTAAGAAACTTGCCAGATATTGCAAGAAGGTTTCAAATTCACGCCACAGCATGGTAGTAAAAACCACTGAGGTTCGGAAAGAGACTCTTGCAGGGGCAGGAGGAGGGACAAACTTGGGGATGCTGCCCTGAGTAGGAGAACAAGGCTGCGGTTTCATGGCGCAGCAGTTTTGGAATCATTTAGGTATGTTTTTAAAGCTCATTGTCCTTAGTGCAAGCTGTGGAGGCAGCACACCATGGCAGGAACTGAGCAGCAGGCAGGACAAGGGTGCCTGGAGCTGATGTGGCTGCTGAGCGCTCTGCCTTGTCAACCCACAGCTGAAGCAGGACACAGACCTCTGCAGTCACCCCAGGCAAATAACGAGTTGAAAAGTTTGCTTTTACCAAAAAATACGGAGTCAAGAAGTGTGCAAAACCAACAGGCACTGATGCAAAGCACAAACTGTACAATAACTGCCCCCGGCTCTGGGGGTTGCACATAGGAAACAGGGCAAAGCTTGGCTACCCGGAGGCTGTGCTGGCTGCAGTCCTCGCCAGCAGCCATCCAAACAAGTCGTCCCGGCTGTCTCAGTCAATGGAGGTTCACTTCTGTCCTCTCTTTCCATGGCCACCCTCTTCGTGGCACCCTTTCCCTCCCTTGCTGTCATGCCAGCTTTTTGCCTGACCTGTACGCAGAGCTGCTCAACATCAGCCGACAGGTCATTCCTGAGCCTCTTTGGCATCTCCTGCTTTGTGCTGGCAGTCTGTACCTTTTAATGCACTCTGCATTCATACGACTACTCATCTCATCTCATCTCTCTCCTAGTCCTCTGGAGATACTTTATGTGCAGAGATTCTGAGTGGCATCTTCGGAAAGAGCACTTTTAGCTACAACCACATGAAGTTTTAAGTAACAGTTGGGCCTTCAGACCGCCAATGCTAGATTTATTTTTTAAAAGTCTTTTGAGCTAAAATGAGCTCAAAATGGAAAAAGACACATGGGCTAAAAGACTAAATGTTAGCAAAGTGGATATGAACTGCCAGGCAAGCCTAGTTGAAAGAAAATAAAAAGGAACTGTGCTACAGAAGGGCTAGAAAATATGAGCCTAGAACTGTGAAATGCCCCTGGAAATGAACAAAACTCCTTGCAGCCCTGGCAACATCCTTCTGGAATCATAGGCAGGACAAAGGACTATTCTGTGAAACCTATTATCAGATCTACTTCCCTAGCCTAGGCAAGCAAACCTATCTAACCCTGGCTTCTGCTAGGACTTTCAAGAATACTGAGATAAAATCCAGGACAACCTTGCTTATAAATAAGCTGAATATATTTGTACAGTAGCTGGCAAGTAAGTGGCTTTCAGAATCACTATAGACAGGTAAAACTGATCATTCCTTTCTATTTGTTACTCAGAGTACTGTCTCCAGTTTTAGTCCCGCACACACAGGAGAAATGTTCACAAGCTGGAGTGAGTTCAGTGGCTGGAGCACACGACATGCGGGGAGAGGCTGAGGGATGTGGGCTTGCTCAGCCTGGAGAGGAGAAGGTTAAGGAGGGATCTTACTGCTGTTTTCAACCAAAAGGAGGTTATAGAGAAGACAGACCCAAGCTCTCCTTAGATATGTGCAGCAGAGGAAGGGAAGCCACAGTCACATGTTGGAGGATGGGCTAGTCTCACTATCTGTATGGAAAAACATCTTCACCCTGAGAACGGGTAAACACTGGGTCACATTTCTTCAAGAGGCAGTGGAATTTCCACCCTTGAAGATCTTCAACATGCAGGTGTGGAAGACCCTAAGCAACTGGTGTAACTTGAGTTTGGACCTGCTTTGAGGAGCGGTTCAGACTAGGTGACCTCTGAGGCCCCTTCTGACCTGAATTATTCTGCAACTCTACGCACAACCTGCTCGGCAGGTCTCCAGTCTCCTGACTACCTAACCACTCTGCAGATACCAAGACCTTGATCACTTTTAGGAGCTGCACCACCATTCCCCTTGCCTGCGCACAACAGCTTTTCTCACAGCACTCACGCTACCCGTTCCTGCACACTGTACAGCACATTGCCAAATCAGAGACCCGTGTCCAGCAGAAAGCAAACCCCTCTACCTTAAAATCCAGGGTGCGGGCTGAAGCTGTGGCTGCAGGCTCTGTGGGCACTGGGACGGCTGCAGGACCACATCAAGCTGCCACCACAGGCTTGATAGCAGGCTGCTTCTTCTGTGCCGGTGCCTGGAGGGGACCGGGAGTGCACAGAGGCAGAGAAAATGCTCCTGTGCTTGCGGGGATCTCACAGAAGCTCATTTAAAGCATTTGACAGAGGTGCCTCCACTGGCAGGCTTGCCGCCCTGCCTTCCTTGTGTGTGCAGTGAAGGACACCTCTGTGGCAGCTAAGAGGAAACATGGGGTGAGGATCTTCCTACCTTAGGCACCTTGGCTACCTGCTTGAGGTTTCAGGGGCCGATTCAAGGCTTGGCATGTCCCAGCTGGCAGCTGGAGAACGGCACAGTCATCATACCCCTTCCCTTCAAGATACCTTCCTCTGCAAGGACAAACCCCAAACACTTCTGTGTGTGGTGGCTTGTTGGCGTGCCAGCAAAAGGTTCCTGACCATGGCGTGAAGACGTTTTGGAGGACAGGCAGCAGCAGAAGATGCCTTGCCTGAGAGTGCAGCTGCTTTAAGAACCCGCAGCACAGACTAAACATGTCAAAAAGCATGAAGGTTATCTTAAGAGGTGAAGAAACAGATGTTATCTGCAGTCATGAGATTTTTTTAGCAAATTTTTATTAATTAGTGTCTGCTTCAGACCTCAAACACTAGAATAGAAGAAAGAAATAAAGGGCGAAGGCAGAAAAATCACAAGTTAATAAGCAAATCAAAGAAGCAAATACATGAAAGAGTGGGGTGGGGGGGAGGAGGAGACAAACAATATGTTGCTACCCAGCTCCTTCAAGCAGGATCTCGCACTACATTAATCCCTGTGGGCTTTTATCAGCCCGCGTTTGAACTCCCCCAGTGATAATGATAAGCCACCTCACTTGGCAGCGTGTTACACTGCCTTGCCGTTCTCTCACATCAGCCACAAAAAGCGGGAGCAAAACTGAAGGTCCAGGGCTCCTGGCGCAGCACGTGCAGCTGATTTTGGAAGGGGGAATGCCGGCAGCGCTGCCCAGCCTTGCTCCCAGGCAGGTGATCCAGCTTTCAGAGGTCCGGTGTGCAGCCACATGCCGCCTCCGCTTCTCCCTGGAGATGAACACCACCCCCAGCTGCTTCCCAAAAATGCTGGTGTGGATGCACACATGCCATGTACCTGGAGGCAGGGGTAGGTGCCAGCAGCTCCCATGTTGTCCCTGGGACAGGTAGAGTCAGGAAAAGCAGCAGCCATCATCAGAACAACCCCGCTGCCCTCCCCTGTCCCCATGGGAGCTGTGCCGGGGTGCCCCAGAGACATTTTATAATGCTCTTAAGGAGGTGGTTTCTACTCTTCAATTCGTATCAGTCTTGTGTCTTGCAGTCTCCTATTATGAGCTAGCAAACATTCACCTTTTTAAAGAGCAGTCTGATCCTCAGAGAGCAGTATGTTGCGCTGCCAGTTATTGTCATTATTACTTAGTATTTTAATTGTTAGCACGATGCTTTAAGCTGATGAAAGTGGGATTTTCAAATGAAACCTGCAAACAGTGAATATATTGAAAAGCATGTTGCATAAAAATGAATCCTACTTCAAAAGCCTTACTCCAGATTAATACTGCTATAACTGAGAGCGGAATTTAGCCCCAAGTTATTATCGCTAAAGGAAGATTAAGGCTCAAGATGCAACTAGTTTCAGTTTAGCAAAAAGGGCGGGGTGGAACAAGTGTGCATCCAGTAGAATATTTTCCATAGGACCAAGGAACCAAAGACCTTTTCTGTTGCTATCTGAATTATACATGTCTCAAAGTTTCATCTTAACCTTTAACAAACCAGTCATTAGACAAAAAACGCATTTGCGTTTCAGATTTTTTTTTGTACACTAAAATAATTATCTCTGTAAAAATCCTGGTTTAAACACAAGAATATTGGTATGAAAATGTTTTTGGGAATAAAGTCTGTTCCCTTCCTGTTTCAGAATATGCCCTACTTATATAAGCACACTGATACTGGGTATAAACTCTTTTCCCCAGATACAGTTAATGCAATTCAAATCTTTATGTGAAATCGAGCCTAGCCATTTTCCTAGTCCTGTGTATCGCCTCAATCAGCATGAGGAGGAGGAAGTAGATGAGTCATTGGAAATGTGTTTTTCACTCTCCAAAAAAGTTAGATTTAGCAGGCCAAAAAAGTGTAGTTTCAATACAGTGCCGTATTCCGGCCTGGCATTTTACTCAATGAAACTCTTTGAATTCCAGCAGTTTTCTAATGCCTTAAAGCCGGAATTAATCAAGTCTATTTTGTTGCTCTTTTTCTGCTGCTATTGATTATTTCACAGTGGTCAGTTGCCCCCTCTCTTCATGTCAAATCAAAATTAGAGAAAATGTTAAAATGTAAGAAAGGTATCAAAGGTTTTACTAACATGGACTGTGCACAGCTTTGGGCAGGGACAGGCTCACACTACAGGGTTGATAAATTTTTCTGCACCAAGGGATGACATATTTAGTTGGGATCTTTACACACTACTGTAATCTACGTGTTATGAAATGAATCTTCGATCTGCAAGTCATCTTGGAGGATATTTTGTTTTCCTTTTTCAGAACTGAACTTAACAGAATAGCCTAAGGGGAAAGTAAGAATGCTGAAAAGAAAAAAGAAAGGACATTTTGAGAAAGTTCCGGTTTAGTCATAGTAAATATAATACAGTAAACTTTATTGCATAGAAAAAATCATGCTTAAATACAACTTCTTTGAGAACAGACTTTGGGCTTGCTAACGCAATAACTGGTTGAGACTAGCAAAAGCAATAAGGAGAAGTCTTTACCAGAAGATTGTTCTTGGTTTTAAATTCAGGCCCTAGCCACTTTTAGAGACCAGAGCTTCCCTTAGAGACTTTAAGGTCTCTAAGCTCTCTAATTTGTGAAAGATAAAATGTCTTCCCACTGGCCTACAGAGAGCAAGCAGCCTGCTTTCTGGAGAAAACATTCGAAAAACATATTTTCTTTTTCTCATTAAAAAACCCCTTTGTTATGGAAAGGGTAACCTTTCTTATGAGAAGAGTAAGAGTTTGGCACTACCCATCTCAGCGCAGCCTGAGTGACGCCGCAGTTCCGTGTGCATCCCCGGGCTGGCTGGGCACACAGCTCAGGGCTCCTCTGCTGCAGCAGACTAAGGTGCTCCATGACTTTTTCCTTGGTGAATTATGAAGAAAATTGCCTGTCTTTCTGGGTGTGCGGGCTAAGAAAAGAAAGACTCTGGAAAGTTGCCAGCACTTGTATGATTCAAAGCGTGCAGTCATCACCAGTTGAAAGTGGTAGCCAGTTCCCAGCCCGTCCCTGGAGACTGGAAGACCAGCCTGGTTTGAGATCGGTGTCAAGCTTAAGTTCTTTGATTTCAGCATGTGTGATGGAGCTTTCAGTATGTCAGTACAAACCTGAGATATATCCAGCAAGGATGTAAGATTTTGAGAATGCCATATTAACTACAGCCTTTTCCTCTATCAGGTTAATTTCTTTGATTCCATGGCCCATAATTTTTCCTTGCATTAAAAACAGGGTAAATAATACTTCTGAATGTTTTGGAAAAGTAGAATCACTTTTCCATATCCTAAATGACCAGGCACACCCTTTGCTACATGGGATTCAAATTATGTGACGGCATTAGATCTCAAGTATCATTTGCCAGCTCTTCTCAAACACATCGGTGCTTTCTGTTTAGCTCTATTTAAAAAATAAACTTTTGCATAATGAAGTAGGAAATAGGATAAAACAACAACAAGAAATCATTCAGACCTCTTGAGAACTTTGCAAACCATCATTTATCATCATCGTGGATGCAATTTATTCAAGAGTCTAAGAAGCAGAAGTATTTATAACATTAGAGAAGTTCAAAGCCAGAACAAGCAGTTGTGTTAGATCTCCAAAGATGGAGCTTGGAAAACCAGGAGCTGCGGTCAGCCAACGGCTTTCACAGAGCTGAGAATATTTCTAGAACAGCATATGCATAGGCTGATAATCACCCAGGGAATATCTTCGTATGAAATCTAGAGTCCTAGCTGTTCGCAGTCCTTCACAAATACCGTTATTTATTTATCAGTTATGTTTGCTGCAGCTGTGCCTAAGGAATGACTTGGGAGCCCATTTGTTCCCAGAAGAGTAGATAGGGTCTGTCTTGAAGAGCCTTAAAAGTGAAATAGATGTGGGGAAAGCGTGTAGCATGAAAATAAACAAGGTAATGTTTGAATGTCATTTAGTTCTCTTAAAGCACTTTCCTTCAAGTGGGTTGCACAGCAGAGTAACAAGTAAATGGAAATAAAAAGTGGTGTAGAAAAGGGCAGGGGAGGAAAAGAAGACATGTAGCTGTGGAGTGACATGGATGTACATGGATGTGAGGAGAAGGGAAGGGTTAGGCAGAAGAAGAAGAGAATGGGAGGAGGTTTGTGCTTGCACAGAGCCCTCCTTGCCGCGGTCCAGTGGGTCCAGCATCCCAGCACAGGTGCAGGGAGTCCTCTGCATGGACGCACGCACCAAGCCACCAGGCTGGATGCTCCAAGGGACATGCCCTTCGCTGCCCTCGTGCCTCTCTCCTCAGCCTCTGGCACCTGGCAGGAAGGAAACCTTCAACCAGACACGGGCTTGGGAGGATGGCTGAGCCCCATGGAGATGCTGAGACTTCTCTAAGCAGCGTCCCCTCACCACTGCACCATATCAGCCTTTGGTTTGCTCCCCTCTGCAGTCTTTCCTTGAGGAAAGCATGTTGTGAGACATAGGTAGCACCAGCAGAGCTTGAATTCCTGCTGGTAGATTTGTCGGTGCTGGGGGTTGAGTGCACCAGCTCTTGTTTGGCAGCCTTTGTAGGTGCACCAATTGGGCAGACTGCTTGTACGCAACACGAAATCAACTTTCCCCTGGGCAAAGCAGAGGAAGATGCATAGCAAAATCCTATTAAGACTGAGCAGTTACTGGGGCTATCGCAGATTTTTCTCAAGTCTTGTAGCTAAATGGTCAGTTGTTACAGGCGGCTTCATGGGACACAGAGGCAAGTCATCAGTGTCAGCAAGATGTGATACAATTTTCTTCAGGAAGAAAGTTAAAACCTTGTACATTTATTTGAAGCAGCCTCTGTGCCTTAGTTCAGGTTTAGTGTGTTGCCTGCTTCTACAGAAGACCCCCTCAGGAGCTGGGACCATCTTGCAACACAAGTAAGAAATATTACAAATATAAATTCATTATACAATTGGAAATGATAAGGATCAGAAATAATAAATGCATGATGATTAAAACATAACCCTAAGGAAAATTTGAACTTGTGTAGCCTATATACCTTTTTGTCAGCCCAGCAATCTGAAAAACGTCCATGTCAAGTGTTATTTTTTGAAAGGTAGAACAGTATACCGACAATCCAGATTTAAATTCAAACATGGCCCTAGGTTCATACCTGTGACACTCATTTATGATCAACCTGGGAGAATATTGTATTAATGAATGCTGCTTGTACATTTCTGGAATAAATGACATGCCACATATGGAGAGATCATGGAGGGATCAGCTTGAGATGCGTATATTTTTCTGATACATTAAGCCAAGGGACTGACTACAGTGTGGTTTCTCATGTTGAGGTATTTTTGACATATTTTTCCTTAGGTTTGCTTTTAAAGACAGAATAAATTGTCCTTGACATTCGTAAACATATTTCTTCTGTAAGTCCGTGCCCCTTCCCTCTCTATGCGATACCCCATGGAAACAGAGCATGGGGGAAGCTGTACTTAGTATTCTGCAGCGTTGAGTGCCTGAGAGCTCTGAAACAGGAAGCTCTCCCCTCCAGCAAATTACTGCAGAGAAAAATAGACCGTGCTCACTTTCAGCCTACAAATATTTGCCTTTGTGAAGTGTAATGCAGTTTGGGAAAACAATGCTGATGGTATTTGCATGTGAATCTGGGTTTCTTGCACTACTGAGTAGCAAAGAAAGGTGAAAATCTGAACCATCCAGATTATTCTAGGTAATAACATATTCCTTGGACTACATTTGTCTGCATATGTGTATGCATTTCTTTTGTACGTGTATGCGCTCATGCATGTGTACAATATATAGCTTGTTACCATCGAGAAGCAAAGATCCTACTCCAGCACCTAATGATGCTATCTGCAGTCCAGCTTTCCTCCTTTTCCCACACTCACTTTACTTAAAGAGCTCATTTGAGAGAGAGATCGTGTATAGGCCTGATGCTGGTCTTTTCCAAATGTAAAAGAATTTCAAAAATTTGTCAATGTTAATCTGTCACAGAGGCCTGTCCTGCAAAATTGCCTGTCAAAGTCTCCTTTGTGATCCCGCTTAACAAGAACTTGAATGTTTAGGCTGATGATGCTCTAAGACCCCTGCCCGTCATACTGACAAATACAGTTGTAGTGTTTCTTAGGATTTCTCTGCCTGTCTGGATCAGCCTGCTATCTCTAGTCTTCTACTCCCATCGCATGCTTTTTTTGGTTGTTTTTTTCGTTTGGTGATTTATACAGCTCTTCGGACAAAGGAATACTGGTCCTTATGCATTAAGATCATGCAAGTAAATAATAATAAATGAAAAGTGCACTAATAATGCGCCCAAACGGGACAAGAAATGAACAGCAAAGCCTGAAGGAATTAAGGTAAATTAAATCGGACAGACAAAAAGAGAAAGAAACTCGGGAAGATACCATGCTTTTTGAAAGATAAAGAATGCAATCTGTTTTCTATTTGAAGAATAACAGGATTTTCACAAGGTCCTTGTTGGCTAACTTAGACACACGGAGGTACTGGAATTTGATTATTTTTCTCTTCTTTCAACGTAACCACTATGACAACAAATAGGAGACTCCTCTGGTTTCACATATTCAGGCTCTTTGCACCTGGAGAAACTTTGGAATTCAGATGAGGTTAGAGCACTTGCAAATACAAGATGCATCGAACGCAGAGGACAGGCATCCTTTGCTCACAACAACTATTGTGCTGAACTGCCACGTACAGAGCTGAGCTGGTCTGCGCTCCGTGGTCCAGCTTGCTATGCCGGATGGCAGCTAAAAACGTTGAAACGCTGCCCTGCCTTTGTGTCCTCCCTCTCCCTGTTACCCCAGCCAGGGCAGAGGCAAGGCATACAGACAGCACCCGGATCAGCATTCCTCAATTTCCAAGCCACCAAAAATAAATCCATTGACAAAAAGGCGAGCAGAAGCTGGCAGCTGGCGCTCCGCAGCGGGCACGGGTGGGGCAGAGCCTGCGGGAAGCGCGGAGGCGGGAGCCGGTGGGAGCGCTGCTCGCGGGGGGAGCGGAAACCCAGTCCCCGAAGGAAGACGGCTGTCAGGACGCGGAGATTGGCACTGCGTATCTGCAGCACGTAATCAGTTTAGATTGTGTGGAGAGCAGGACCCAAACTCTGCACCGCTTAACCCAAAACATCGCATGTAGGATGCCTCTGCAAGCTCCGTTTCCATGGAAATGAATGTTAGCCTTAGCTTCCCTCAGTAAAGTGAATCTATTAGACCGAGTTCACTAAAACGGGTTTTTTATCCCATTTCACTCAGGGAGAAGGTAAAGATTAGTTTGAAACCTGCACGTGGCATTACAAGAGTATGATTTGATTATTCCTTTGGGTCTTTATAAGATTGGGAATTACTAGGCTGTCTTACGTAGGTGGAACAATACCCATTTGTGCTGAGGCTGACTCAGATGCATAATTCTGCCAAAGCCTTTTAAATCTTACACCAAAAGGAAGACAAAATAAATTTGAACGTATCTGTCCTCAAATTAGACTTTATTACTGACATGATCTTCCAAAAATAGGATGATTCTGATTTCAAAAAACAAAGGAGGTGTTTCAGATGCCCCACTGGATGGATCCATTTCCTACAAATAAACCCTCTTCCTTACCAAAACATTAAATCATTAAATCATCTAATTCAGGTGAAAAGCAGACCTTTTCTGTAATGATATTACAAAATAAGTTAAACTCTATCTCAGATGTGGAGGAAAGGCGGGATTTACATGGATTTGTTCTCAATACACGTTACCAGAAATACTGCTTGATGGGTCTCTCTCCAAGCTGTCAAAGAAATGGCAAATCTCCAAGGAATATTCTGGAAAGGAAAAGTTTTCAAATAAACCAAAAGAGGTTTCAAGCTATTTTTGAAGCGTGGTGGATCACTGAATTTTGACAGAATGAGTACAATGTTTACTCAGTTTCAATGTGGTAATATTATTTAAAGTGGTCAGTAAAATGGCTAATGCAAAAAAGGTGGAGCAATTTTTCTCAGTAAACCTGTTCTCTTTTCATACCTGTAAGCGCTGGAGAACCAGAATATCTGTGGGACAGGGAGGGCCATGTCCTGGCCCATGTATCCTTAGTTAATATGATTGGTAATTAGAAACAGCTGCAGAATGATTAGTTTCCTTCTTTCTGTGAAAGAAACATAGTAAGATTTCAGATCCCAGACTGGATTTATGGAACTTGGTTCACAGTTAAAGGAAAAAAAGATTTTCATAAGAGCAAAGATGATTTGGCCCCTGAGACATAAAAACAATTAAACTTGTATCTAATTTTAACTATGTTCTGAGTTCTTTTGAGGTGAGGTCTTGATATAAAATCAAGGCTGAACATGGACTATTATGTTGAGATATGTCAGTTTGACTCCTGGAGTTTAGGATACATTTTCATAGAACATAAAGTAAGCAGAAGCGAGGTCGCCTCTCCTGAAGTGCAGGAGTGCTCCACTGAAGCCAGGAACACCCTCCCCTCCCACAAAACCCTGCAGGGCAGCGGGTGCTCATCATCCCATCCACATTATCAGCACCTTACAGAACTGGGCCTCTGATAAGCCATGCCATCCTGGCAGGGGATTAAAACAGACATTGAGACAATAAATGCATTTTTCTTTTTAAAGCTGAGGAGATTTTCCGACTAACTCCAAGTTTCTCAGAGGCTTTCTGTGTAACACCCATATTTGTAAAGTTTCCAGGTAAACCTACACAGCCTTTTTTCACCATGTCATTATTCCTTTCCCTTGCAATTCTCAACGTAGATAATAAACCTAAAATTCTTAAAAATGTATCCTCCTGTCAGTCTAAAGCAAATACATAAAAACCATTTAAAAATTCCACATAAGAAACAAAATTCTTTCTAACACAAATGAGGTTATGAGTGTCTTCGTCTAACAGCTAATTCCATCGGGGCATAACCTGATCTCCTACCCTGCAACAATATACTGTTTATAACCTGCTCTTTTAAATCAGTTCCTGATCAAATCCATCCCGAGTTCATTAAAAATTATTCTACAAGAGTAGCTAATAAAAGAACTAATTGGGACACAGGCCAACATCTCCCAGCTTCTTGATAGAGTTCTGACATTTTAGTACTTTTAGTTAAGTGCATGTGCTGGTGTTATGGTGTGCAATAAATGTTCAGTAAAAACATGGAATACATTTCAGAACCCTTTTTGAGGAGTGGACATATTTTTATTTTGTTTTTGAAACTTACGGACAAAGCCCTATTGAAGTTCTGTTCTTGAACAAATGCACCAAATTTTGGAAGCTTCCCTCCTCCTCTTGGTCTCATAATCCTGTAAAATCTTTCTTTTTCTCAGGTTTTCTAGATTTCATTACCTGTAGCAGAAGCATAAGGTTGGTTTTTTTTTTCTTTGTTAGTTTTATATCATTAGTGATACTCTGAGCAGAGATCTGAAAATGAGAATGAATTCTGCAAATACATTGAATTTCTGTTTTGCTTCCGAGATCAGTTCATATTTTCATTTCTCCTCTCTTTGAGGACCCCATTGTGTTTGGGATGCAGAATTTATTCTCCTCATGACGCCTGGTGAAATCTTTGTTCTCATTGCCATTTAGGTCAGTAGAAGTTCTGCAGCTGGCCTCTGTGCAGGCAGACTCAGCCTGGACCGCAAATGTGTGCAGGCAATGGGATAGATCATGCACAGAGAATAGGAGTGGCCTAAAATTACTAAGGACTTCACAATGTAGGTGGTGATCTTGCTCATGTCCTCTCTATCCACACACGAAACCTTCTTGCTTGACCTTCCAGTGGGCCTTCCAATTGACACAGCTGGAGGCTGGGCTAAACCTTGGACTGGGAATTCACCTAGACTAGTAAGCCAACCACTTGCCACAGAGCAAGGACAGACGTGCACAATGTCACATACAATCTGACAGGCAGCTCATGTCTTCGTGCTCTTTGCTTCTTAAGCTGAAAAAGAAACAGGGCTTTCTGTGCCTCAGCAGGAAGGAAGCACCCAACAGCCCTGGCCAAGGCAACACGAAGACTTGTACAAGGTGCTGCAAGGACTCCTTGGCTGCACAGAAAGTCTGCAGCGTGGCTCTGCATATCCAGGTGGGATCCAAAGAATAGCTTGCTTGCTGTAGATAATTTTTAGTACATTTATAGTCTGAAGACCATTGTAATGTAATAAATATTTCCTGAATCCAATCAACTAGGAGATTTCAATTCATTTCCATTTCAGTGCATTTATTTTGACCATAAAGCCATCACAGGTGTTTCCTTTTGTTTGACCTTCTCAGCTGAGAAGCTGGGTAGATAATAACCAGCTCCCATTTCACCCTTGTAGACTGCATCTCAGACTGCCTCCTTGCCTCCCTAGTGTATGCTTGCAGTTTAGAGTAAGTTGGAGGAACAATGTGGAAAGCTGGTTCTGTGTCTGCATGTATCTATTTTATTGCTAAAAAAAAAGTTATTTCATGTCCAGCGTTGCCTGCAGGATACTTTTTATAGGCATATAAGTCAACAAAAGGAGGTTCAGCGACATTTAAAACAGAGCTTGATGCTTCTTATATCAAAGTTTTAACTATTTTTAAGTGTTTGTATTCCAAACAAGGATAACTGACTGTAATCATCGTATCATAATCTGTAATGAAACAATTAAAAGAAGAAACAAAAAATAAGGATTTGAGATACATTTGTCTGCCAACTGTTATCTGTGTCTGCTACCATGCTAAAAATCCCAGACAACAGCAACAAAATTTAGGTTAAGGATGATGATAAAGAGATCAGTATCTGATCAGGCATCTATAAACAAGTAATGTAAAAAAAGCTTTTTGCACATAAAGCCTAATTACTTTGGGAGAAAATCCTTCTTTGCACACAGAAGGACAGATCATGTGCTAGCTCTAATTTATGCTGATCCTTATATATTGTACAGTAGGGATCTGCCTTATCCCTTGGCTGTCTCTACGTGACATGCAATTTTTCACAGCACTTCCCAGTGTTTTTCCGAATTCAGGAGCAATTCAGCATGGAGAACAATGGCAAGCAAGACATGGTGAGTTGTGTCTGCTCATGGCAATGCAGTTATGTTATCTCCCAGCAATATGAAAAGAGATTGCATGTTATCATGACTACCACTTGCTCTTGTAACAGCTGTAAAGTGGAAAAGAATTTCTACCTTGCCTTTCACAATCTATCCATGTCTCCCTTATAAAGCAATTTCCATCTTTTCTCTCTCTTCCATTATTTCTTCTGTATCAACATCTGAATTCATTAAGGAGATGAAGTCACGTAACTTCACGTACGACAGCTAGCAGACTTATATCAAATGCAAAATGTTTCTTCATTGTAACTTTTATGCTTATGATCGCTCTGAGAGCACTGCAAAATCCTTGGGTGATATTACTGGTACAGTAAGCACAGCTATTTTAGGTATATGTTCATATTTCAAGATTAGCAGGGGAAATTTTTTTAATATGGCAGTTACTATAGTGACAGTGACAGTTTCAGAGAGGAAAGATGGTACTGTGATAAAGATATTGTACTGAGATTCAGCTCAAATTGTCAGGAGCTCTTCAGAGAGGGTCACTTACATCTTTTTATTTTCCTGTATTTTTTATTGTCGGGGCAGTGGTCTGGTGAACAAGTTGTTCACCTGAATTGCAGGAGTAGAGCTGGCTGAGAGCTGTTCTTTCATTCTTAAAATTTAAAAACATTTAACATTTAAAAAATTTCTTATTCTGTGTCAAAACAAACCCAACTCTCTTGAAAGCTATATTGTGTAAGTAAACTAAACCATCTCAGCAAAGTCTAATGCTGAAGACCCATGCTTTGTGCAGAAGGCAGACTTGATCCTAGGCTACCAACTTGTCCCAAGAGGCTAATACTGCCACAGTCTTGAGGAAGTTCTGCGTTTTTCCACATTTTGAAAAGGAATTTCATTCTGGATTTGAAAAAAAACCACCCAAACTGTTTCTGGCAAAAAATTTGTCATAAGGGATTTGTTTCTATGAGAAGTTGAGTTTCTAATGAGTTGGTATTTTGCAAAGAGCTTTGGGGTTTTTTTCCTAATAAAAAGCAGCTGTAGCTTGCACAACCATGCTGGTCAGTTTACAGCTATCTAAATAAAAGATGAGAGAGAATTGATCTGTATTGATTTTCTGAAGTCTATGTGCATGTAATTCTACAACTTATGAGCCTGAACTTAAATTCCGTCTTGGCCAGAACATACCTGTTTACATGTCAGCTTTTAATCCATAACTAGCAAGCTACAGAAAGCCTGTCCTCATAGTCACAGACAAATATTCTCCTTGTGCTTGCCCAGGATGCAAAGAGGGAGCTCTGCAGTCCAAACTTCTACAGCTTTCATCGTGTAAGGGGACTGCCATCTCACAACGAATTGTCAATGCCCATGGTAATTATCAGAGTAGCCACGGTATTACTGGTGATGTCCCAGGTGGTCCATTCTTGCCTCTAATGCCAGTAATACACTTGTTTTAAAGTGTGACAGAGCCTTTTACACCTTACATTTACTGTACATATGGAATCATTCATGGCTGTTGGCAGCTGAAATATTCATGGCTAAAGTCCCAGTGACAGCTGAGACAAGGTTCAGGCTGCTGGTCTTTACACCGTTTTGGTAGCTGATTGCCAACTTAGCTGCATGAAGCATTGCTGTCTATGGACTGCAAACGTAACCTACCAGTGGAGAACAGCCTAGCAGAGGAGTGCAGGGTGCTGGTCACCCACCGCAGCTAGGCAGCACCTGAAGTCACTTGTTTTTCAGTTGCCTCCAAAACAAGACCGGCATCTGAGTGAGCTTGCAGTGAAATTTTAAGACCAGGAGGATTTTTCCCATTTATAGCTGAGAAACCAGTTTATCTCTTCACCTCTTAGCTACCTATGCATGCTCCAGGGAAAAGTCTACCAGTTCAGCTTATACCACCATGGTGTCCATTGAACTGTTTAACATTGCCCTGGAGGGTCTGGAAGTGTAAACACAATCAATTACTACATCTGTGAAAACAATCACAGAGCAGCTTTCTAGGCTACCTCTGTACTGAGGTCTTCTGGATAAAGCCTCTGCCCATTCCTCGTGCACTCACACAGCAATAAAGGGTAGGTTGCAGAGCGTAGTAATGCCACATGTTAAACTTCTTATACCACTGTATCCAGAAACACCCGGATCTCCTATGACAGCTGTGTTGGTCTTTGGCAACAAGAAAAACTTATTTCCAATTTTTGTTTTTCCACCTTGTGGCTTTGGTAACCTGTCTTCTAACAGGAGAATGATGATAGACTTTCTTCCAATGCAAGATAAAGAAACATGATTTCCTTATTACTGCGTAGCGTTATTGCAGTGGTGTGATGACAATACTCTTATTTCTTATTTGGAGTTGGTTCAACTCATGTGGACAGTGTTGGCATTGTTTCCATTTGGCATGGAGCTGAAAGGCCTAAAAAGCTGATTATGCTGAAGTATTTGAAGAAAGGATTCGGGACACAGCCCTGAGAGCATTATAATCCTGCTCAAGCACAAAGTGACTTAAAAGCCCACTGTTCCATTTCAGTTGTTTTCTCCCTGTGCCTGGAAACCTTCTCTAACCTTCAGACCAAAGTGTACTTCTTAATTTGAATAAGGTGATATGGGGTCTGAAAGAAATATTGTTGTCACCTGAGCTTACCCCACAAATTAGCTTTTCAAAGGGCTGCAGAATCAAAGAAAGTCTCTGTTGGTTCTGCTGGCAAGGAGCAAAACAAGAAATATTTAGGTCTTGAGAATACAATTCCAATTGAGCTAGTTCTTCAGCTGGATCTGTAATATTTAGTAAGGTGGGTTCAAATGGGTCATGTTACCTTGGGTGAGCTAGTTCATAGTGGGGCCCTGTTCTGGGTGCAAGCCCTGCAATCCATCAACAGAGGAAGATGAATGCATGAAATGGTCAGCTACTTTATAACAGACTAATAATAATCTGTTATAAGGGGAAGGTGAAGGTCACAGTGAGAAGAAAATGGTAAAGGTGATTTATGATGCAGTTTTAGAGACCTATATCATCTTCAAGGCCCTAGGGCAATGGGAGTGATAGAACACACATCTAGATACCATCTTGCCCTGAAGACCTTGTCTGCTTTAAGTCCCTTAATTTAAAATTAACGGCATAAGACAAACACCTTAAAGCACAAGCTTCACAGTATGTCACTGAGAGCACCATCTTATGATTGTTAGTGCTTCACAGTCCTGTTTTGTGGAACCTGTCGAAGAAGCTTAAGGTTGCTCCTTGAACTGTCATCTCTATTCACTGTTAAACAGGGTTGTGGGCGACATTCAAAGGCACCAGAGGAGTTGGGCTTGAAGCTCCAGTTGGTCACAGAATCACAGAATCACTTAGGTTGGAAGAGACTTTCAAGATCATCGAGTCCAACCATAAACCTAACACTGCTAAACCACCCCTAAACCATGTCCCTCAGCACCTCGTCTACCTGTCTTTTAAATACCTTCAGAGATGGTGATTCCACCACTTCCCTGGGCAGCCTGTTACAATGTTTGTTAACCCCTGCCATAAAGAAGTTTTTCCTAATATCCAACCTAAACCTCCCCTGGTATAACTTGAGGCCATTTCCTCTTGTCCTGTCGCTTGTTACTTGGGAGAAGAGACTGACCCCCACCTCGCTATAACCTCCTTTCAGGTCACTGTAGAGAGTTATTAGGTCTGCCCTCAACCTGCTCTTCTCCAGGCTAAACAATCCCAAATCCCTCAGCTGCTCCTCGTAAGACTTGTTCTCCAGACCCCTCACCAGCTTTGTTGCCCTTCTCAATTGTTGATTGTCTTGGGACTCTATTTTCATTCCATTGCCTTTTGTTATATTAGTATCTTTTGGATCATTTTACTTACCTGACAGGCAGTCATGCATAATGGTGTGCTTCTAGGTTGTATTATTTCTTTTCTGAATGGTTCCAGGACGTTTCAAGCAAAATTCTTTTTCAGTTCCTCTGTTATCCTAAAGAGCCTTCTTGAAAATTGCTGCTTTGCCATGAATAGAGGGCCGTGGCACAAGATGAGGAGACCATCAGGACTCTCCTGTCAGCAGCGCTGTTACCTCTCTCTGGGGACACAGATGTTACAGCGCCTGTGTGCTCCCAGGGCTGGGCTTGGACGAAAGATGGCATAAAAAGAGGTGGGGTGGGAGCTGGTAAATGTTTACTACCCAGTAATCTGGGTGCTTCCCAGATTACTGAAGGAATTTCTGTGCCAAAAACATACATGTCAGGAAGAAGCTGATATCCCTGTTTCACAAAGTTGTCATTATTAGAGCTATTGTCAGCCCAGTGACTGGACTCAAAGTGAGTCCTTAACATAAAAGTATAACAAGAAAAAAAATTTATATCAGTTCTATTTGAATTTTACCAGGTCTGCAATAATTGTCATAGAATTGTTCCTTTTGATACTTTCCAGCAGTGTGAACAAGGTCTGAGAGGGCTTTTGTTGTTTCTGATCTTAGACACTAGGTCTACCCGTTCTGATCCAAGCTCCCGGGTCTGTGCCTGTATTTCATTCTGTGAGTCTTGAACAGAAAATGCATGAGGACTCCTGGGAGCAGGGATGGGACCGAGGCTTAAGCATGGTTAAGTCATTACTCCTCTTATTTCAGCTCTTTTTACCCCTTCACATCTTGCATTCCTAGCTGCACAGTGGCCCAGCTTAATAAGGGAGCAGGAAAATAACCCCATCGCAATCATACTATTAGAGCCACCACCCACAGTCAGGAGGTGGATTGGAAACTATTTAGGTTGAGGAAGGCTTAGAATAGAGCTCTCTCCAGACCAAATATTTATCCTACCAGGCTGAGCAATTGCTGCCTCCTATTCTCTAATTTATTCCTACTTTGGTACCTATTCCCCCAAGAGATCAGAGAAGACCCTCTTCAGACGCAACCTGTGCCTGGTGTTTCCTGTGGGTTAGTCCTTGGCATCTCCCTGCACAACATTCAGGTTCACTCCATCATGCAAGTTCCTCAGCATACTACAGAGATAAGACAAGGAGGTAAAGATGCCATCTGAGGTACCTCTCCGTTGCACTGAAGTGTTTTAATCATTTCAATATCTGAATTGGAAGGTGAGGGTTGGATTTATCCCACCCACTTTAGACCATCTGGAAGATAGATGCTTGGTCCTGACTAATCATTTCAGCTATCTCTTTGTGCAGTGATGGCACATAGGTACCTCCAGGATTAGTTCTTCTCATCTCTCTCAGATCCCTGGTTTAGTGTGATCTGAACCTGCCTCTGCAACTGCCAGTCTCTCTGCAGGGATTTCTTAGGGAGACTGCATCATAAATTCAGACTGGATCTCCATTTTTAGGTGGGTTAAGGTGGGTGAGATGTCATTCATTTCTACAGTACTCCATCAGAATATGGTCCATACATGGTCCACAGCGGACAATATTCAATGCCTACAGCCTATTAGATCGACAGTGTACACAGGCCAAGTATACAAAAAAGTTGCTAGTTTTTCTGAGAACCTCACATTAAAAATCCAACAGAATCGATTCTATATAGATATTGGATAGTAAAATAGAGTCCTGCCAGGGTGTTCATATTCACATCAGAGGGGAGTTGAAAGGAAGCGGAAAAAATGGTGGTCCCAGATCTACGCATTAGCACACATGGCACAACAGACAGATTCCCAAAGGAGGAATGATGTGGTTGTAGCTTTTGCAGTGTTTGAAGTTTAAAAGACGGTATTTTACAACGCTCTCCAGACATAGCTATGCATCTATACATATGTAGGGCACTGAAAGAATGTAATGATTTACTCAAGGGCAAAATGATATCCCACTTGCATAAGCTGTTCATCCCTTAGGCACTGGGAGATTATGCTGTCTTTTTCACTGAAGCCTTACTTGTGGCATTTAACCAGATCTAATACACTTGCTATTAGACAAACACTGGGAGTTACAGTACCATAAAGATGCAAAGAAGGTTGCTTAAAGCAGAAGGCTCTTACCATATTAGGAACAGTTGTATTTACTGCAGTTTAGCTCATTCGATAGTATTTAATATTATTAAGATTTTTCATAGCTTTAAAGGATATGCAAAGGTACTTTAAAATAGGTTTTTTAATGTCTGAGGGGAAAGGGATCGTGCACGTAGTTTGTGTAGAAACTGTTGTTTTCCATTATGTTTGCGACTGGGAAGTTTATCTGTTAACCAGCTTGAACATCTCAGAATAGGAGATAACGGCCCAAATCCCTTCCTGGTCCCTGAAGGGCAAAAGTACACTTCAGGAACAGTTTGCAGTGGTGGCTGTAAGCCATGCCAGTGCTGCTTGGTCCTACACGAGCTGTGTGGTGATCTACTTTCCAGTTTCAACACAGTAGCCTCAGGGCTGCTCTTGCTTGTACCAGTTTCCCAAATCCCCAGCATTGCTGCTGCGATTGTCCTGAGCACAGGGAGACACGTGGGAGGCATGGAGGGGAGGTGGGGAGGAAAGGTGCCCTCATCAGAAGAGCCCACATTCTGGAGCATTCCTCCAAGATTTGTGCAAAGTAGCAAAAGTTGCTTAGATTTTGCAGTTTTTTCATTTTGCCCTTGGAGTGCCTCTAGAGGCTTTTTGTATGATTTTTTGGTAACGCTGTTGTGCTTTGTATGTTTTTGTGAACAGTGAGGTTGTACTAATTAATATTGATCACTGTGTTTTCATATAGTGTTCCATTGTGATGGGGAAGCTGGCATATAAATAGTTTTCAATCATTATTTGGCTATCATATATGAAATACTTCAAAAATATTGTTGGATGTAATTTAAAAAAAAATCATAGAAATGAAAGTTTTATTTTCCTTCTCCGCATCCCTCCTTTTTTCTCTGACAATCAGCAATTAATTTAGTTCCCTGGATTTTGCAACAAGAGGTGACTGTTGTCTTCAAAGAGGATAGGGACTGCAAAATCTTCATGCTCCTGGGCAAGTATCACTGATGTTAGTGCAGGTCTTGGAACAACGCACGTTTGTAAGTGTGGATGGGAGGTGTCTGAACTTCTTTATTGCTTTTGGTAGCGTCTCTGAAGCAAATTTGTATTAGAACTGGCTGGGACATTTCTGAATAAATGGCAATTTATCAAATGTAAATGTTTCACAAAGATGTATCGACACAATTTTAAATGGAAAAGAGAGACAGAAGAGAAAGATTTTAGCAGTATGGTCACTAAAGTACTGGCCCTAGAAGGTGGGAGATGCCCAGCCAAGGCTTTTTAATTGCTTCAAGATTATCTGTGTTACAGAACTTTCACTCACAGCATGTAGATCTAGATTTGAAGCTTTTATCTGACTGACACCCATATCCTGGGCCATGTCCTAAGCATTTAGACATCCACCTTCTTGCTGGAGTTGTCAATATTTTCACTCAATTATGCCTTAATGAATCTCTTTGAAAGGTTTTAGTTTCATTCTACTGTGTAGTGGAACTAAGTTGTAAAACCCCAGTAGATATCACAAAACAGATTTGTCTTCTTTGAGCTTGTTATGTTTAGAGTGGATGTAGGTGGATCTACATATGGGAATAATTTTTTAAGTCTTTGAAGGTGTCATTCCAAAGATGCGTACCTGTAAATGTAAAAAATATATGCTTAAACTGTGGCTCTAGTAACGGTGAGAATCAGACATACAACCACATATATTTTAGTTTGTGTCTGGTATTAGCTGACAACAGCTCTTTCCAGAGCAAATGCTTCTCCCTAAAAGCACACATAAAAGAGACACTCAGCAAACATCATAATCTTAGCAGCAGATTTTCTGTACATAAAATTATAACAGTTTTTTCATTAATAAAGTGTAATATCTCACAACATTACAGGCCCAGAAATAGAATCTTTATTCTTTTGAGTACAAGAAATCTGCAACCTACCAATGGAATCCATAGCTAATTGTCTGCCTAGGTCTCAAGATAATGCACTTGGAAGGCATAAGGTAGGTTGTTTTCAGATATTTTATACAGTACTGTTACAGATAAATCATCTCCATTTATATGGAGAAAGATATGAAAAGTAGCTCCAGTAGCATTTCTAAAAATCCCCTTAAATATTTTGCATTTTCTTCCCTCGTGTAATGTGTGTGACGTCTCTGAACATCATATGTTCTTCAGGGGGTGTGAGAATTTTGCAGACATAAGGTTTGTATGAATTATATAACTGATTCATGGTTTTCCACCTACATGTAGATAACTATCCAAAATCCTGCTGATATTACTTCTATGTGTCATCAGATAATTTTGTATTGAACTACAGATAGCTTTATTTTGAACCACAAAGTCCTTAGTAACTTCTTTGAAAAAATAACTATGGTGTATAAATAAATATGCACGTGTTCCCTGTCTTGTTTTAGGCTTTAATTTTATTCACAAATGTCCCTTGGTAGTCACTGCATGAACATCTATCAGTAGAAGTTCTGCTCCAGATCACACAGAACACAATGTGGGAAACTTCTGCAATGGAATTGAGCAATTTGTATGAAGATTAATACTCATGTCTAAATCTTGACAGTAGCCTTTTAATCACATTTGGAACAAAACCATCCACAGGATGAGAAAAAGGGTTAATGACACATCTTCCCTGGAAACAGCTTGGACAAACATGGTTCACTATATAATTTCATTTTTAAAAAACAGATTTATAGATTACATCTCACTGAATCAATTATTCCTGTAAATATAGAGAAAATAACTATCTTTCCAACAAGAAGCAGCTGTGTTTTTCCAATACTATTAAAATTTGAATTAATACTAAAAGGAACAAAAAATGAAGGGAGTAAGTCGATTATAGGCATTACTTGTTCCAAATGACATAATTCCACCACAGGCTCCTCACTAAGTATTTATGGTAAAATGATACTTCAGCTTAAAACTATTATTGCTGAGCTCTTATTTGTATTTACTGTAAACTCTTCTCTATGGAATTGGCAATCGGTCTCATGAACAAAAGGAAGAAGCAAAACTCAATATGAATAAAAAGCTTTTAGTTTAAAAATGTGATTAATTAAATCTCAGCTCTGGTCTTCACAGATTTCTTTCACGGAGATGATGGCCGATAGGGACCAATATAATCAGTTGGTCTGACCTTCTCTGTCTGCAGATTTTTGCTCAGAAGCTGCATTAAAGCACGTTTTATAGGAAGACACATAATCATTTCTTGAAGACTGAGGGTTGTGATGAACTTACAGCCTCCTGATAAGCTGATCCAATGTTTAACTACCTTCACAGCTAGGAAATCACACCTAATTTTAGGGTTCAAAACTGGGGTTTTCCCCCTTTAGCTTCAGTTCCAGCTATCAGATATTCTAGATGCCTTTGCCTGCAAGACTGGTGAACGCACCACTATGTGAACAAAAGCTTTGTTCGTGGGTCAGATCTTTAAAAAATCCAGTAGTACCACTCAGTCTTCACAGCATAAATTGTGTCCTTTGTGGCCTGAATTATTTGTGGGCCCCTTTGCACACTCTGCAGTTTCTCCATTGTTACTCACATGGGACTGTCAAGAATCAGAAACAGGGTTCCAGTAACGGTCCTAGCAATGCTGTGTTCAGGGGCAAAGTGCATTCCCAGCTTGTTCTTACTCTTCATTCACATGTGAGCACCTTATTTAATGCCATGGCCACAACGTTGAAACAGGTCAGTGAAGAGGCGCTTGGGTTTCTCTTGCGACTACTTCAACGAGTCTCTCGCCCTGTAAGCACAGCTGGTGTTCTTTGTACCCCCACGACACAGCGCTTGCCTGCAGTAGAGTACATTTTGCTGGACTGTGATCAATAACTTCTCCCTAGTATCATTATTTACTGCCTCACCCATCTTGGTGGCATCTTTATTCTATGGTTATGAACCATATGTTCCATGGTTTGTTGATAAAAATGTCAAATAATGTTGGAACAAATTCTTCTAGGAGGTTTCAGGAGACATTATGGGTGCTGGATCTAGGACTAAGTATGAGGTGAAACTATTTCATTAATACCATAATGTGCCGCCCCAAATGGAAATCCTCTTTCTACCTCTCCATTGGCTCCCACTGCACTTTCAGGAGTCTTTGCTTCTGTCAGCATCTGAAAAAGTTTTTGAAACAAATTTCGGCTTCCTCTTGATTTATCTGCATAAAGGTGACAGATGGGTTGAATCTTTGAACCTCCCTTAATAAGCAACTAGATATTTTCAGGTAATAATATACACTACAGAATGCTTTATTGTTTAAATCCTTACTTGAATGCAAGTTTCAGCAATACAGCTATTGCACCTGGAGGAAAATATTTAAATGAGCAAATTCCAGGGAATGGCAGCATATCCCAAATACCTTTATATCAATCTAATCATCTCCAAATACTATCAGAGGCATGACTGAACATTTTTACACTGTATTTACATATTTACAATGATTTTTTAAAAGTCTGATAGGACTGTGAAGACTGTAGAAGAATTAAGATGAAACCTGTGAGCTTTGTTGTATACTCTTGGAGGAGGCCAGTTGCACCAGGATGACTTAATGAAATGAGTTTAGAACGTAAGAAAAAAGTATTAGTGAAGATGAAGTGCAGAAGAAAGAACAATAAAAGAGGGACCTTTTAAAAGCAGTAGTGGTTGAACTTCTCCAGAACATGAAAGAGGCAGTAAGTGATCAAACAATGTAGATGGGTTTAGCTTGTCTGTGATACCATAAAGAAGTGTAAGAATCAGGCAAGGCACTTTCACAAGCCACCACATACGATGGTGGCAGAATAGGATGAAAATATAAGACCAGCCAAAAACTCAGGCTCTTGAAGGGCAGAGAATTCAGTTTGTTGGGAAGAGTTTTGTAAAAGCGTGCAGGAAAAGATGGAGTACTGCTTGGTGGGTGCAGAAGGACAATATTAGAGAGGAGAGAAGTCACTGAATGCAGACAGCAGTACCAGCTTCTGTGAGGGTGAGCAAAGCGTGGAGGCAGTGCCCACTAAGCACTGTAGTTATCCCATGGTGCTATGGAGGAGTCCAAGGGTTACGAGGAGTGTTGCAATCCATTGTACATGGAGTACACCACTGTTAAACTTCAAATCCTTGCTAAGTCAAGGTGTATATTTTAAAGTTAGGAGCTGTGCACTGTCTTGCAATGATCGATCAGATTTAGAATAATGACGTTTTCTCTAGCAGGTCAGTTCTCCGTGTTGCAGGAGATCACTTACCAGTAATCAGGCAAAATCTCTCACAAGGTGAAGACTGCAGAGTACTGCTGTCAAAAAGTGCACTGACTTATCAAACAGCCAAAGGAAAGAGGTGCACGAGGGGTGGTGAGAAAGAAAATGTAAGGAAGGATCTAACCTGAGTTGAATGCTTGCTGGAGTACCTCTCCAGTCCTTTTTAGTAAAGTCTGGTTTAGGCTTTTCTTCACATACACTACAGAGACTAAAACCTACTTCTCTTTCTAATACTTTGTGCAACACGGATTGACCAAAGGGCTGGATTTAGACATGGTGTTGTCCTTGAGGCAGTGATTTTGCACCCAGAAATGCAGGAATTAGCTTCTCCTCCCCTTTAATGTAGAAGATTTACCACCAGCACAGAAGCCTGTGAGGCATTTTCCTCCTCTACCTCTAATGACACAGATGCCTAAAGTTCTTAGCCTGGAAACCTGAATTTACCTCTGCTTCTCTCTCCATGTGGGATGAATGATTCATTTTGTTCTCTGATGCTGTTTCCAACTGCAAAACTGTTACATAAAGGCATTCTGACCTTCTGCTTTTGATTCAGCTTTGGGAGATTCCTGTGCTCACCACCAAGACCTAGGTAGAGTAAACTTCAGGGTGATTTTGAGTCAAGTGTCAGCAATGTACACACAGTATATTTTTTATATTTGTGCTATTTTTCCTTAACACCGCACCTTCTGATATGTAACAGAGAGTCATCCTACTTCAAAATTCAGTATGTTTAAGCTAAATACTGCTTCATCTTTTCCGTGAAAGATCTCATTTCACATTGACATGACATTTACTCAGTCCCCATTCAAAAAGACTGTCCTGTTCAGGAAGGAACTCGAGCATCCGTCTAAATCACAAGACCATCGGTGGGAAGAATGTACAAAGGCATAGCTAATGAATAGGAATGGACCACACTGGGAATAAGTTACTCCCCATCACAATTAGAGTTAGTCTCCTTCTTGTTGTCTACTTTTAAAAACTAAAGTATGTATATTTCTTTTACTTGTCAAGTTCTTTCTCTTAATAATCTTCCTGGTTCTCATCAATAATTTTTATTTCTACTCATGAGTTTTATACTTGTCTACAGAGAGGTACTTAAATACATATCCTCTGACTAGGCAGGCCCCGCACACAGGCGGCATCTGTTCAATACTGTGAATTTTTGAAGAGCTGAGGGCTGACCTGTGGAGAGACGGGTATTGGGCAACTGAGGTTTTCTTTTGCTTTCTGACACAGGTTTCCTCTCTTTGTAATACGGTAGGATGCTGCTTTGCTCCTACCATAATGACAAACCAGTCCCGACAAGGTGATTTTCAGTAGGTGAAACTTTCCAGTTTGTTAACATTGTCTTGACTTTGGAAAACTGATAATTCGGACTTGCTGAGATGGTATACCTGATGCTTTCTACTATTGCCACTGAAGGAGGAGAAAAAAAGTAGGGAGTAATGGAACACTATTAAATTTAGTTTGAGAAGTGTTATTAATATGCTTTATACAAAATCAAACAGGTATTTCAGTGCACTTTAAGCTGTTACTGAAACAGATTAAAGCACTCATCTCAGCATTCTAGATATCATATTATTCTCTGTCAATGTGTTATTAAATAACATTGTATATATGACAAATGTGTTCCCTAAGCATTGAAATGCTTTGTTTTGTTTGGGGAGGAGAGGGTATGCACAAAACAGCACTATTGGGCCATATTTTTAGCTGCTGCAAATTAACATAGCTCCACTGGGAGTAGTGCCAGGAATTTAAAATGAATGTTGAACTTACAGTAGAATCAGCTACTGTGGTACTTCAATGATGTGGAGGGCTGGGGTGTAGGAAACATTTGAAAGAAGGCATAATAGATTATCTGGGGATAAGCTTTGCTTCATTGCCAGGTGAACTGAATAAAATATTTCAAGCTGCAAAATATTGAAAGTCTGCGATCTGTTTCAGTACTGGCATTATAAATGCCCTATAGAGGAAAAGCTGGTGCATACAAAAAACCGTACCTTTCTAATACAGTATAATTCCCTGTGTGCAGACTCTGAAGTAATGGCTAAAACCCCTGTTGTTTATAAGCAGCATGGGGATTCACATATTCTCTAATGAAATCCCTGTTAAATAAGGCATATGGTCATTACCCTACGGTGTGATGCAAAAGGAAAAGTATTATCCTGAATCAGAAATAAGATAAGAGGCATAAGATGAAACCATTAACAAATTTCCTTTTACAGATAGCAAAATGAGATAGCAAAACTTGTGCTTTGGAATTAGGTAATATTGGAAAAAGACAGTTTGGAGCCATAATATTTTTTAAAAGCTAAGTGAAATGCAACATACATTTAAATAAAGGTACTTAACTATTCATATAGTGTGGCTGAATATTAAATGAATTGTATCAGCACGGAAAAAAGCATTTAGCACCATGGAGGACAGGTCAGTGGAGTCACTGCTATCCAATGTGAGGTCCTAAAAGCAGAGAAAGTTAGAATATTGAAGGAACAGAGTAGAAAATACAACTGAAAGTAATGTAATATTGTGTAAATCAATCTTTCCTGTAATGCTGTGTTCAGTTGTGCTCAGCTTGCCTCAGCAGAGATATAAACAGGAAGAAGAAGGGTTCAAAACTGGGTCAGTGACACCACAAACACTAATGGAACTCATCACTGTCAGTCATCACTAAAATAAAAACTAAAAAAAAAAAGAAAATAATTAATCTTACAGTAAATGACTGATGAAAACATCAACAGCTATAGCAAACAAGGCACTGTCACAACTCCGACAAAGCTTTGCAGGGGAAAACCAAGTAAGAAATTATCATGGCCAGCAAGCATTCTCTTCAAAGATCATAATTTGCCCCAGCTGCTTTCAGTTCACTGGATGCCCCACCAGCTGGCTGGACAAGCCCCATCACTGTAAAGCAGGCACAGGAATCGAGTCTTTGGTAACAATACCCATCTCTGGCTGTAAATCTCAACATGCTGGAAGAAAATTTTTGCCAAAAGGGAAACTGAGGCACTGAAGTTATTCCTCGATTTTTAAGGTGAGGTTTCTTAGCAAAAAAACATATGGAAGGCATGATACCCATCAAATAATATAGAATGGAACAAAAGCAAAACAAATTCATAATCCTGAAAGAAGAAACAAAGCCTACAGCCCACTAGCTGGTTCAACTGCTGCCAGGTTGGTGCGCAAAATCCACTCCTACGTAAACTCATCACGGACATTGCTGAGAGCAGGATCCTAGTAAGTCAAAAAAGATTTTATTCATTCCTGCTGCACCCCCCCCTCTCCCCCCCCAAATTATGTTCACACCTTAGGGTTCTGGTTTTAGCCCTTTAGAGAGTAGAAGTGAAATGAGGCATTTCCCTCATTTAGGATGTAACATTAATGTGCAGCCTTTGCTGGTTTCTTTTAACATGCAATTATTTCTTCCTTGATAAGTTTCAAGTAATTGGTGAGATAATGAAGTAGCTGTTCCCCAGGAATTACTATGTAACTTACATTATCTTGTCTTAATACAATGGGAGATAATAAAGTCAGAAACCTTTCATTTCTCTACTGTTTTCTGCTCTTTTGCATGTTTATTTTACATACTAAGTGTTCGGCATTATAAAAAACGTCTCTTAAACCTCAGGCATGTGGTGTTTTAACAGCACATCACTGATTTGCTCAGTGGATGTTTGTTTTGTTCTTATTAATTACAAATATGCATGTAATGATACACTGGTTTGATTTCATTATGTTACTGGCTTTCTAAAGCCATTGCCTAAGGAGTATAATACAATCTGCTGAGCCCTGGGCAGAGTGATTTACAGACTGCTCTACATTAACCTGTAGTTCATGCCTCACTGAGTGTTTTCCTCCCCTAATTAGAGACTAGCCAATTGCACTATTTATAATTACTTAATATGATGGGGATTTATCTAGAGATAGATTAAATAAAGAGAGATTTAACAAAAACACAGAACACAGACTAAACGTTTAATTAGCGGAACAATAAGTTTCAGAATACTAGGATCTTGAAAATGTGCTTTCTATTAGTTTGTTCTTTTGTTGTTTGAGACCACTTTCTCCAGGTGGAAAACACATTGGCATAGTTACAAAAACCTCTCAGAGTCTTATATAGAAAACATTGACACAAAATTTTCATTTGAATAAATGTGTTAATGCAGATAACAGTATCTTGCGCTCTACCTCTTAAGAAACAGGAGTAATTGTTCCATATTCAAGGCTGTCACTAAATTCTGTTACACAGATTGTTGAGAGGGGTGTGACATACCTCCCCTTCAGATTTCTTTACATCAATTTCTGTGAAGTTAATTCAATTTTTTATTCATACTGAAATTTGGGGGGGGGGGGGGGTGGATAAACAAAACTACAAAAAGCAAGTTTAGCATTATGAGATCAGATATGCTCCTGCTGCTTTCCTGTGGAGTAAAACTATTTCTAACCTAGTCCAGATCAGAGCTGAGTACTTCAGCTTTCTCAGGTTTTTTATCTTCTCCTTGTCTCCAACAGATTTCCTACTGCAGGCAAAAGAGCAACTCACGTTGGCTCAATAAGCCAATTGCTTGAATTGATTGATTCCTTCTGTAGCAAGCTTGGAGTAAACAGTTAGTGATATGATTATACAAGGAGTTGCTCCCTTGTTCTCTGGTGCAGTCTATCTGGACGATCCATGTTAAAAAAAAAAACGAAAAAGTGCTTAAATATATTTCCCCCAACCCAAGTCATACTGACAGAACCAGGTTAGGGTGCAACTGTCTGTGATGTTACGCCAACAGATCAGAGCTGAGCATCTGTGAGTGTGTGAGGGGAGAAATGATACCCTCATCAGCTGCACTCAGTTCAACGCATCTTACCGAAGCTAAGGATGTAGCAAAGGAAAATATTTCTGTTCTGTTTTCAAAATATTTCTAACTCTTCTGGGCTAATCATATCTGCAAAGTAAATCAGAGGATGAAAACTGTTTTGCATAAAATTTGATCTGGAAGTATCTCGAGAGGGACAGAATAAGATTTACATTCATGGCAGAAACACAACATATAAACAAAGCTATGAAATTTTAAATCCCAGCAAAAGGAAGATGAAGAAAGTGTTTTGGAAGAGCCAAGATAACAAACATAAAGTAATATTATGTTTCCAAAATGAGAAACAAGAAGCTCTGGATGGTTTTGAAACAGCTAGGCAATAAAGAGCATAGCTCATCATTTGCCAGCACCTTTTTGGAGTGCTTTCAAACACTCCTCTTTGACATTGCTCAACCCCACGCATTTACACAAATGCAAATGGATCGAAACGTACCGCCGTGAAACTAGGGGCCAAAATCTCCCACGTGTCAGGGCTACTCTGTGCTGCAGCTTTCCAGAGACAAGAGAGACATGGGGCCCTGGGCGAGTGCCTCCAGATGAAAGAGTGTAGAGATTCCTCGTGTCCTCCCTCTTTATGCTGATTCTGTACAGTCCCATTTGCTCCCTGCGAGAATGCCGCTCACTGAGACACCACCATATGTACCAGTGAGCAGTGGCTGCGTGTCACTTGTCTAGTGTAAAGGAACAGAGGAGGAGAAAACCTGTATTCAGCAAAGGCATGGATAATCTAGAAGAAACACAAATTAAGCTATAGCAGCATACGTAGTGCACTTACTCTTGAAAACTGTGTATATAGGGCTCTGAAGAGATGAAGCTCTAAGCAGTAGGGGCAGACTGTGGCTTCGTGTGGGCAGCACGTACCCTTCAGTTTCGTCAGAAAGAGGAAAGTGTGGCATTGTCCTCCTTCTGGAGGAGGGAAAGCGGGTGACGGAGAAAAGGCACAAGGCATTGAGTTAGCAACTGTGTCATCTGCCCACAAGTAATTGAGAACCAGATACATATAGGTTGGTCGCTGCATGGTGTTTTTTAAAAAGATAAGGCTCTATGTTTAACTTCAAAGACAAAGTTACACTGCCATCTAATCAGCTTATTTCCTAATACTCTCCAGCGCAACCTCTACTTAGTACTTCTGGTCGACCAACGCATACCACGGTGAAAAACACTCACATACTCTGGCCCAATTCAATATTCTGGAACAGTGAACTTCTTTCAAACTCTCTAATGCACATCCAGTTAAGAAAATACGCAAAATCAGCAGTGACTTGCTACCAACACAGTTCTGTTACAAAGCGAAACAAGGGGACAAAGCCAAAGACAGCTTGGATTATGTCGGTACTGTGGACTGATGGGGGGTGTTGGAAGGACACACAGCAGGGAGGAAGCGAGGGAGTCTCGTGCTCAGGCTCTTGGCTTCCAGATGTCTCAACAGCTGGGCTTGCAAATGGTATGGCTGACCTGAAAGGAAGGTCCAGCACTGCCGGGACAGGTAGCACTGCTGGAGTTCACTAAAGTATGCTTTCAAAATAGACTTGTTTTTGTGAGATTTTTAATTATGTTGTAGCGACAAAAGATTAAGAGAAGAAACAAAACCTCTCATCTCTGCTGTATGCTACTCTTCTCCTCAGTAATGTGGGTTCTTACGAATTCTTTCAAGCTGTTTTTGCCATTCTGTCTCTCTTTCTGCACAAAATGAGGCTAAATAACTCAACTATTGTATGGATGCTATGAAAGTTGCCATATAAAGGAAAGCTACTAGTTTCATAAACTGTTGTATGAGATATGCCAAAGACTTTGGGCTAATCACTGTTCCTATTTTTATATCATGCTTCTAAAGTTTGTAATGTTTCACAAGGGTAACCAAGATCAACATATAGTTTCTTTGCTTCATGCTGAGTGAAATGCTTATCCTAGAAAGCTAACTATTTATTTCATATATTACAAATATATATAAGTGATCACCTGAATACTGCCTTTGACACAAAGGATTTTCCTTAATACAGGGTGATGTGTTTGGTGTGTTAGTTTTGCCACCCAAATCTGTCTCTTGTAAAACATCACGTACCTTCCTAACACTCTACGGCTATTAAACCAAAAAGTAAGTCTCCTTTCTGAAAAGAGCTTTTCTTTTTTAGAATATAAATGATGGACGGGTAAATTTATCCTAAAGGTAAAGTAAGGTCAAAGCTGTTCAGAGCCATCAAATAATTTATCCTGGAAAAAGAATACTGGCAGGCTGAGTTAATCGAAGAGTTTGGTTGACTGAACATTGGATAACATGCTACAGCACTCTATTGACTTTCCAGAACTTGTCGATCCGTTCGGCCTCCCCTGCATTACTGTAACCATGAAAGAACAACACATACCAAGAGCTCTGCTACAGTTCTAACTGTAAACAGGGCAAGTATTTCTAAATACTGCTCAGTCCCCTTTAAACCTTAGCACTTCCTCAAGCTGACAAAAAACTTTCTGATACTAATAAACTACTTGGAAAAAAGTCTCTTTGCTTTCCCAAACAACCTCCGGAATGTCATGTGGTCTTGACGTGCCTGTGAAATAACATCTGTTCTAAAAAATCCTCTTTTTTTTTATTTTTCTTTCTCTTAATCCTGCCAGTTGTTCAGTCTTGGTTATATGTTTGCACGAAAGGGAATAGCATTCATAATTTAGGTTATATGTGATCTATACAGCCGTTTTTCCAAAAAGGGAGTGCCTATTATCAGCGATTGTTATTGCTATACTCTATCACTCCCCTGATAGTTTACAATCAAGAATTTCAATCTCAGCTTGTGTTTCATCTTTACTTCCAAAAGCCTTCCTTTGCTAGCAGTCCCTGGCTGCCACAAATCTTTTTCCTGTTCTGCTGAATGAAGATCTTGTGGCTTTGCTTGTTTCTCTTCACATGAGCTGCCATCAGTTCAACCTTTTATATAGTCTCTTCAATTTAATGAAGTAACATCCAGTCAAGTGCTGTACAGCTCATGAAGTAATTAAAATTTGTAACGAAGGGATCACTGTAGTCAATGGCAGGAAAAGGGAAAGAAATAACTAACCACATTTAATCAGAGCCAGAAAGAACTCCCCAAAAAGCTCCTGTACTCTCAGAGAAATCTGACTTACATGGCATGGATAGCTGTCCAGCTATGCTAAAAACTAGAGAAATTATAGAGCTGCTGGGCCAGATCCTGCACTCACCAGAAAATAAATCTACAATAATTCCATTAGCCTTTGTGGATTTATGTCACTGCAAGGCAAATCAGAATCTGACTCTTTGTTTTCCCTGCTTTATGTGATGAGTAACAGTCCCATCATAAATACAGAGCGTCAGGAAAACCCAAGTGTTGCATCACAGGTTAGAATAGATGTCCTCTAAAGTGGCTGGGCAGTAATTAAGGCAAATAGATGTTCCTGATGGATACACATCCTAATGTCTAGCTCCTGCTCTTAAAAAAGTAGAGTGCACTGCTCTTTTCAAACTTGACTTTAAACAGAACAAAAAGAAACCCTGGTCATTTGCCAGTCTGCTTTTCCTAAGGGATTTGCCCTAGGCAGTTTTGAAATGACAGCTTCAAGAGTGCGGAAGAAATAAAGAATTTAAGATGACATTTTTAATTTCCTTTAGCTAAATTTCAGCATTTTATGGGGAAAATATATTGTAACCTGAGGATCCAACTTCAAGTATTTTAAGCTTGAACAAAGACATAGTAAGAAGTGGGACATTATATTGACCTTTGTTCATCCTCATCACAACTCTGGATATTAAGTGATTTCTTTCAAGGAAAAGAAACTAGGTATTTTGTATATGTGAACTCTGTACGCCCTCTGGTACTAAATACAAATTAGCTCTGTACGGGACAGTGCTTACAGAGGAAGGCCAGGGTTAGTCACTTGTGGTTTGTCCATTTGAAGGCTGAACTCTGGTATGAAGGTCACTAGGGTGGTCTTCAAGGAGGGAGCAGCTCAATGCAGCCAAGTTTGGAAGAGGAGCTGTGACAGGGTTCGGTGATGGTGTTGGTGAGTGCATCAGGCCTGAATTCGTATCTGCACTACCCTAGGCTCACGGGTCTCCAGTCTCTGAACCATCCTGTCCTGGGAGCAAAGAGGGTCATACTGAGAATTAAGTGCTGAAAGCGACACTTGGGTTCACAGTCTGAAGCAGGGCATGGACAGTGATCCTTGGTGCTCAGTCTTGCTGTGCTGCTCCTGGAGCTCTGTCACCTGGTTCAGGGAGGAGAAGGGAAATAAGGAGGGATGTACTTACTGCCGTTTTTTTAAATCAAACTAAAACATCACAAAACGTGTAAGGGTTGTTGTTTTCCCCAGATTAGTCTGATCTCTGGCTTTGTGTCTGAATGTGCAGGAGCTGTGAATCATTAGAAATCAGTTCATAAGCTGCCGTAACTTCTTGTTTACCTAATAGGCAATTATTTCTATTAATCACTTCTGATAAACACTTTTAGGGCTAATGACATATTTCCATAAATAGCAGCCATTACCAGGCCAGCAACTAGTCATGATAATAGACATTCTAAAATATTGCGGATAACATCTACTGTCAGCCAGGCATAAATTTACTGGCCAAATGCAGATTTATAGCCCCGTATCAGCACAGCATGATGCACCACGTACTCCGTTACACGCTGCAGAAGAGGCAGTGCCAGGTTTGCCATCCATTTCCAAAAGCTCGGGAACCCAAAAGGAGATGTATTGCAGGTAGTGATGGTTTACTGAAAGATGACAGGCTGTGGCAAATAGTCTTCTGAAAGGCAGACTTCTGCCACTGGCAATGCTGGGGATGGGAATGTCGCATCACCTAAAAGAAGAAAAATTGTCTTTAGGTGTTACACCATGCTGAACTCAGGAGAAAGGGGGTAGAGGTTCCCGTTCCCTGCCAGGCCAGCCTGCAGGTTCTTGCCATAGACGGCAGGCTCCAAAGGAAATCTTTAGGGGTTTCTAAGCTAAAGAATATTTCTAAAAGCACATGGCTCACTGCTGTTACTGTTGACCGTTTCTGTTGATGTCAAGTTGGGCACTAGTGTCCATAGTTCATATCCCTTTTCTAACGTGCCTTTCCACACTGCAGTATTAAGTGACTAAGTGGGACTGCTTTTATAGCCCATACCATGGCTGAAGTGAAACTAAGGTAGTGCTGTTGGTAGCATGCCTAAATTTCCATTTTTTTCACAGTAAGAGATCTGCACCTTTCTTTATGAAATCAAAGGAAGCCTCATGTTTTTACAGCATTCATAAAAAATAAGAATAAAAGCAGTTAAAATCCAGATGGTACAAAATTCACACCTTGATGCAGTTCCAAAATGCCATGGACTACTAGATTTTACTAAACATGTCTGACTACTTAATGTGCTGATTTATGTTTGAGATCATCTGCAACTCCAATGACATAACAGGAAACATGTATTTTGAAGTGCCTGATCTCAATTATTCTAATTTTCTGTCGAAAGACTTTTTAAAATATAACACCTTTACCCAGTTGCCAGGAGCTTGTATGGGCATTAGCTGCAGAAAAGAGACACAATAACTGGTATCCCAGCCAGAGACTGCATGGGATTGATATTAGCAGAAATCTCTGTTTATCTGAAATTAAAGTTATTTCTTTGTTTAGCTGCATTTACTTGAAATATTCCCGGACTTGACAGAAATTCAAAATAAGATTGTGAATGAAAAATAGACATGTTTGTAACACAAAAATGTAACAGAAAGATGTTATTTTCAGCCTGATTCTAGCCATTAACTTATGTATTCAAAATTGAGGTGTTCTCACATCAAAAATGCACATGTACCAAACATTTTGGTACAGCAGCTATGTTGCCATTTCTGTTGAATGTTGAATTTCCAAGGGGGAAATCTTCCATAAGCTGAAAAAACAGAGTACAGAGCTGTAAGCATATGCGCAAGAGGATTACAAAGCAGATAAGCTTATTTTAAACAGGACGAGGATCTCACATTTCATATACTGTTTGGGGTTTTTTTCCTTAGCAAATTATAAAAGTCCATTCTATTTGCTGGACACATTTTATGCTGTTCAGAAAACACACTGTAGAAGAATTGCCTGGATTAAACATAAGGTCTCAACAAACCTGAACATGCCTTCAAATAGTTCTTAACTGCTTGGAGGTCTCACCTGACATAGTGCTCATGACCATTTGTTTAGAGAAATGTCCTTCAGTCACTCCAAGTAATAAGATGATAGAAAGGTGATCAGCTTGGCTATTGGAGTTAATTCTCATGCCTTGAAAAACTGATTGCCATTTTGCATCTAGGTATGGAGAGCCTGAATGCTGCTCTGCCGCACAGTTTTGCAATACATGGATCGAAAGTGAATTGTGATTATGGTGCTGCAAGAGGGATTCGGCTTCTATAGGAACATCAGTCTGAAATGGCAACTTAGGTCAACACATCTGTTTCCCTGTACTAGCAGGCACCTGAGTCCTGAATGAGCTAAAAAAAATCTGTGCTTGCTATAATACTGCCCAAGTTTTTATTTGGAACAAACAATGTCTACAGGAAAAAAAGAATAGATCTATAATGACCTACAGAAAGGAAGCAGGATAAATAAAAGATATTGCTAATATAAGTACCAGCGTAGCAGATTTTTATTTTTTTTTTTTTTTTATTCATGGGAATCTCGGACAAAGCCTGTGCTCCTCAATGTAGAGGAAGGTAACAAAACAAGTGAAAAAACACCCCTAACCATTCCATTTGGCTTAGGGCAAGTATTCTTCCTGATCCTAAATCTGGCTACCATTTTAACTATAAGCTTACTTCAAGTGGCACCAGGAGCAGTGCAGCGCTGTACTTTTACATCCTGTCTAGACACGTGGCCTGTTTCCAGTTGGCTGGTCGTTAGAGGAGCAGAACAAAAGTCAAACCAAAAAAAACTAGGAGCCAATTTATACATCAAGAGAGAAAAGAAAAAAAACAATCTTTCTTGGCCCAAAGGCAGCCAGTGAATGCCCTGAAGCACAGGATTAATACAATATGATACAGGTCACAAGCAAGCAGTGATCCAATTTCCTTTCAGAACTGCTTGGAGACTTGGACCCAAAGATTCCTGGCTGTCCAAGGCTGCGTTGGGTACTGGAAGGCATAGCTTTCAAAGCAGTTTTCTGCAAGGATAGCTTCTCTCTCTGGAAATACAAGAAGCTTTTATCTGCAGAACTAAATACTGATCTAAAGAGATATTTCAAAACCTGAAGTCAGCAAAATAAGTAGCCTGAGCCCAGAACCAGCTGGTAGCTGATCTTCTGGGAAATGGAGTCAGAGAGCAGAGGTGCAGGCAAAGGAACGGGGAGTAAAGGCTTCACAGCAGCGTGCACGAGGTTCTGCAAAAGCCCTTCACAAAAGGCCTGTGCCCTTCTGTCTCCGTACCGCATATGAAGATTCATCACTCTGACATTAGTCAGAAGACCAGGACACAAGAAGATGTATGAGGAGGATGGGGTACTTGATTGGTTTTCTAGGAAGTCTCATTTCATGTTCTGAGCAACACATTTCACTTATGTAATGAGAGGCATTTTACGTCAACAAAAGGAGATAAAATGGTGGTGGTGGTGGTGGTGGTAGCTGGGATCATAGCAAAACGTGATCTATATGTATCTGGGGACATGAGAGTTTTATTTTATTTCTGTAGCATCCTGAGCAATTTTTTCTGATATGTTTACTTTGCTTTTATGGTTTATTAAGGTTAAAGTTTCCTATCCAATTACATAGGTTAATCAAACACAGAACCTGTTGAAGATGAAGGTATTACCCTCACCTAGACTAATTTATTTGTGTATGTGTATATCTGCGTGAGCATTTGTAGGCAGAAAAAAAAAAAAAGAAAGAATGAATTGGTTTTATTTCTTCTGACTTGGGAAGAAAATATCCATTATTTTTATTGGAGTTAATATTTGTTCCAAAGGGTATTGTTTGTGTTGCAGTGGAGCTTAGAATTTCAGCTGGAGATTAGGGCCCCTACTTGGCATGCACTGTACACATCTGTAACAAAAAGCATGCCCTATCCCAAAACCTTACCATCTGCACAGTTAATGGGAGATAACAGTGGATACAATAGGCTGGAGCAGAATGAAGAATGGAGACACAGTTTGATCAGTGTAATTGGCATCAACCTGAAATCCAAAGACTGAGCCAAAGACTGATCTTGCAGTGCTTACTCAAGGCAAAGGGTTGTGTTCTCTTCATACAAGCCTGTTTCACACCGTGTACAAGGCAATCTCTTCAGAAATGTCATTTTCCTTCCTGGCCATCATTTGTTGTCAATGATGACGATGACAAGAAGAACTATTACTACTTCAGCATGCACCTGTTACAAAAAGAAGGAAGGGTTTACCCTGATCCATATGATCATGGTTTCTTTTTTCTTTTTAAATTGACTCTTCCTGTATAAATAATATTTTAGATTTCAAAAGACGGTAATCCGAATGGCAGTAGAAAAGCAAAGATATTCCAAAGGAAAGGGGATGTACAGTCAGATTTGCTAGAAAATTAGTACATGTTCATTTCCACTAGATAGGACTAGATGGTTCAGAAAACGGTAATTTTCTTTATACATATTTAATACTGTCAACTTGAATACAGCTTAGATTGGTTATAGCTAAAAGTTTCATTCAGTGCATGAGATGTGTGAGAAATGCTGACTTTATGGCACTTTTTTGTTCACTTCCTTTTGATGGCAGATATTGTTGCCTCACACCAATTTCTAGCAGATGATCTTCACACTACCAAAATCACAATGACTGAGCAGTAGTCCTTTATGTTGCCTTTTCAGGCAGTTTGGCAGTTGCCAATCTGTCGGAAGTTGCATAAATGAATATATTTTCTGGTAAAAATTCTTTCTAGACAGGAAAAAATAATTTGCCATAATTCACAAGCTAACATGCACCTTTAATTTTGAATGTGTTGCATTCTTGAAAAAATTTAAAAAAATAAACTTCTCCAAAAATATTTAATTTTATAAATCAAAAATGTTTTTCTCCAAATGTATATCAACAAAAGAGATTTTCCTTGTGCATTTAATACATAGGTACTGACATAGGCTCTAACGTACTGACGTGGATAGCCAACATCCCAAAGTAAAGAGGCAAGCCACAGAGTGAGAAAATGCCTTCCATCTCCTTCTGGACAACCTTTTCCAAGGGCTTCCTGATAAATGAGAAGAAAAAGATTTCAGAAAATGTAGTTTTTCCCAGGGCTTAGCGGGTAGATTTTCATTGAACTCATGATTTCCTGATTTCACATGCCATAACGAACCGCAGATTTCTCTAGCAGTAGCATCATAGTAGCTGAGGTCGGGTATTTCACGCACCCCTTGTCCTCTTTAGGCGATCCTGCTGTTCAGCATGCTTCTCCTGAGGAGTGGAGGCCACTCCTGAAAGTCCCATCAGGAATGGATCTCATGGAAATACACTTGGAGCAGTGATGAGGATATAGAAGAATGAGCACGCTGTCAAACTCAATGTTTCTTTTATTTAGTGAATGTAGGAAAATATTCAACAAAGGAAAAAAAGAGGACCCAGGAAACTATAGGCCAGTCAGTCTCACCTCTGTGCCTGGCAAGATCATGGAGCAGATCCTCCTGGAATCTCTGCTAAGGCACATGGAGAATAAGGAGGTGATTGGAGACAGCCAACATGGCTTCACCAAGGGCAAATCCTGCCTGACAAACCTGATGGCCTTCTACGATACTGCCACGAACTTGGTGGACAAAGGCAGAGCAACGGACGTCATCTACCTGGACTTAAGCAAAGCATTTGACACTGTCCCGCATGACATCCTGGTCTCCAAATTGGAGAGTCACGGGTTCGATGAATGGACCACTCGGTGGATAAGGAACTGGCTGGATGGCCGCACTCAAAGGGTTGTGGTTAATGGGTCAATGTCCACGTGGCGGCCAGTGACGAGTGGTGTCCCGCAAGGGTCAGTACTGGGACCAGTGCTATTTAACATCTTTGTTGGAGACATGGACAGTGGGATCGAGTGCACCCTCAGCAAGTTTGCCGATGACACCAAGCTCGGTGGCGCGGTTGACACACTGGAGGGAAGGGATGCCATCCAGAGGGACCTGGACAGGCTTGAGAGGTGGGCTAATGCAAATGGCATGAAGTTCAACCAAGCCAAGTGCAGAGTCCTACACCTGGGACGTGGCAATCCCAGGCATAAATACAGGCTGGGCAGAGAATGGCTGGAGAGCAGCCCTGAGGAGAAGGACTTGGGAGTGCTCATGGATGAGAAGCTCAACATGAGCCGGCAGTGCGCGCTGGCAGCCCAGAAAGCCAACCGTATCCTGGGTTGCATCAAAAGAAGCGTGGCCAGCAGGGCACGGGAGGTGATTCTCCCCCTCTACTCTGCGCTTGTGAGACCCCACCTGGAGTACTGTGTCCAGCTCTGGAGTCCTCAACATAGAAAGGACATGGAACTGTTGGAACAGGTCCAGCGAAGGGCCACTAAGATGATTAGAGGGATGGAGCACCTCTCCTATGAGGACAGGCTGAGAGAGCTGGGGCTGTTCAGCCTGGAGAAGAGAAGGCTCCGGGGAGACCTGATAGCAGCCTTTCAGTATCTGAAGGGAGCCTACAGGAGAGCTGGAGAGGGACTCTTTGTCAGGAAGTCTAGTGATAGGACAAGGGGTAATGGTTTTAAATTGGAAGAGGGGAGATTTAGATTAGATATTAGGAAGAAGTTCTTTACTGTGAGGGTGGTGAGGCACTGGAACAGGTTACCCAGGGAAGTTGTGGAGGCCCCATCCCTGGAAGTGTTTAAGGCCAGGCTGGATGGGGCTTTGAGCAACCTGCTGTAGTCAGAGGTGTCCCTGCCCATGGCAGGGGGGTTGGAACTTGATGATCTTTAAGGTCCTTTCCAACTCTAACCATTCTATGATTCAATGATTCTACGATTCTATGAAAATAGAGCTACATATTGTAGCTATATAGTACAACAATGTATCATCCAGTTCTCAGCTTATATACGTACGTAGCAAATTCAAAACATGATGTAATCAGTAATCCAATACTTTGAGTGCATAATACCACAGTATGATATAGGGGCTAATCTAGGTCCAAACATGGCTGAGGTTTGTCTGAGGACTTACACCTGACTGCAGAAACACACTGCTTTCTGGCTATTTTTTGAAGTTGAAAACAATCCTTTCCAGAATATATAGTTTTGCGTACTTATTGAGGAAAGGAAGACATGTGCCATTCATTTGATAAAAAGATGGACTAATTATCAGGCAGCCAGATGGCAAAATACAGACTATAATTCACAGGCTAGCATTCAGCACAGATCAACACCTCCCGTATGGCTCCCACACCCCAACAGCAGTAAAAACACAAAGCTACAGAAATAAAACACTGCAAGGGTCTCAAGAAACCATATAATCCATCTTATTGCATTGAGCAAAGAAATTTTGTGTTGGTGCAATACAATTTTATTCCACAGAAAGACCGTCTGGACAAAAGGTTTCAATAATTAAAAATGCCTTCATATGCAAAACGGGCAATGACAACAAAAAACCCAACCTCAGAGCAAAACCTTGAGAAATTCACTGAAACCCAAACCACAGAAACCTCACTAGAGAGAATAACCACAGCACACATCCTGACTGCTGCAGACACATGTGGCTCTTTAATGTGGTTACAAGTAAAGCATGCAACAGGAACCTTTTATTGCACATGGGATCATTCACACGCATACTGAGCAAACCAAAAAAATACATTTCCCTAACATGCGCAAAAAAACCCAGCATCTGACACAGACTGTAAAATAAGCTTTGCTGTAATGGGCTCACAGAAAGCAACATGATGGACAAGTTATGAGAACCTGAGTAGAATATGAACAACATTCAGTGCAAATCAGTGCCAAGAAAATGCGACTGATGAATCTCTGCAGGCAAGGATGCAGCTGCCATGGGCTGGGTGTATGTGGGGCGATGCAGGTGATCCTGCCCTGCCACAGCTCACAGACCACCAACCGTACTCGGAACAGGCAGCAAGGAAAGGGTCCCAAACCTTATGAACACTTGTATATGTTATCGTCATGGAAATTGATCTGAAACTCCTTTAAAGGACTGTAACTCCTGTGCTTGCTCTGGGCTCAGACACCCATAAGTCAGTGGTCTTCCTTGTGTAACTTGTGATTTGCACAAGCGCACCTGAGAAACATTGCTGTGGCACTCTGCAGCCTGGGGACCAGTTTGGGGTTTGTCTGTCTTCACGCCACAGTGCTGAGTATGCGACACACCACCTGCTGACTGCTGAGGACAAATGGCAGAGGATGACGTCTTCGTGTACTTTGTGTTTTTTAATTGATTCCATATTTCTGCACTAGGTTCTGTAAGACAGAACAGGGTATGGTGGAAGCCTTCTTATGCATGCATAATTGTCAGCAGAGAATATATTTGAGGTCATCTGCTCTGTGTTCAGAAAAGAAAATAAGGAGTCAGAATATATGTACTTAATTAGTGCCATTTCTGAACAGAATTCCTAATTGACATACATGGTAGTCTGATTTAAAGAACTACTGTTGTTGCTGTTTCTTACATTTGCTGGTTGGGTTTTTTTTAACCTCCCTGAGTAAGAGAAAGCAGGACGGGAATCTTGAGTTTCTTTCCCTTGAAAATTATATCAGTGAGCACTGACCAGAGTCACTTCTGCGCTGGTGATGGTGGCACACAGGAGGTCCAGTTTGCAAAGAGTGTTGGCCTTTTCAGCAGCTCTCTGAGGATGCCCACCGAGAATGGTGCTATTTGCATTCTCAAGGGCTTCACCTATGCGGCTTTTTGGTGCCCTCCCACGTGAACTGCAGGTGACAAAGTCTGCTCCAAAGTTGCCACAGCTCATCCTCATGAAAGCTTGATGTTCATAGGTATACGAAGCCAGAAGGAGAATGGTGAGCACTGGGGGGTATTCTCAACTGCAGACATCAGCTGCCTGCTTCTGCAAGCTACTGGGTTTTGCCTGTCACCTTCAGACCCAAATCCAGTGCAGTTACCTGGTCACATATCTGGAAAAGGGCACCCTAGCAGAACATTGCAACTACATCTTTACCTAGGACAGTTTATGAGGGAAGGGAAAGCTTTTCACCTTTGAGATTTAGCCCTCATGCATTTGCACAACTCCTGGGACTACCAGTGGGTGTTAAGGGTTTTTCTCTTGGCTGGTGCTTTGAAATTTTACTTTCTATGCAAACTGGAAATGTAACAGGCATGTAACTTTTCTTTACATTTATATATACAAACTGACATGTTTGGAATATTTTGTGACCTAATTATATAATGAAAAAGCAAAGTATATCAATGAAGTGAACATATTAAATGTGGGAAATATGTTTGTGCATGCATATATGGTGTGAACAGCAAATTGAATTACATTTTCTACAAGAATTGCTCAACTGCTGGGAGCAGATTTATTTAAATTAAGCTGCCTACATGAGATTTAACATTGGGAAGCAATAAGGATGGAAATGACATTTTCCCAGCTAATATATAGCTATCTTTCATATTCAGATTCTGCTGAAATGTTAATTGGAATTGTGAATTTCAGGCCCTTGTTAATAGAGTAGACTCTGAGAGGTACCTCCATAATAAAACTTTCCCCTCCTCCTCAGTTGGAGACAATCTCTGTCTGAGTTCTTCAGATACTTCAGACACATCTGAACGACCCAGGGAAAGGTTGCAGTAAGTCAAGAACACAGAGCAACCAAAGTGGCTTTGTTGTGTAATGTGAAAATGCTTAGGAAGCCTATAAAGTGGGTACTGTGTGCTTAGTTTCCCTGGAGTTTCATTTTCACAAGATTACGGAACAGTGTATTTCCAATGATAGACCAGACCAGCTGCATTTCAGGGACTGCACAGATTCCCTGCTCAGGTGTTCCCAATGGCTCTGCTTCTGAATGGGAAGGATTTTACTGCTCCCACCATGAACTGTCACTGCCTACCTCTATATGCGCAAAACTTTTGAGGATTCATATTTTTTGTCATAATATTTATAGTGTTTGGCATCTGCAAACCACATTCATAATCTTAAGAAATATATCCAGTCAAACATATATTTCTAGGCTCTTTCTTCTGCAAGAAGCCCTGTATAAATCAAAGGGGCTTTTTCACAGAACAGAGTGCCAGCCCATGTAGCAACAGCATCAGAATCATGTAGGGCAAATGACCTAAATACTCTGGGACAAGGGTGGTTGTTCCTGGCATTCGATACTTACCCTAGAAGTCCTTGATTTACATCTGAGGACAACACTACAATGGGAGCACAAATTAAAGATTTCTGCAGTCTTTGTAAGCTATTATTAAAGCTATTGTAACTACAGAAGATATTTTAAAACAAAAGGCTTCTTCTGAACAAGGATCTGTCCTTATTGGAAAAGTAAGCCAGAAGATAAAGGGTAATATCCCCCTTGCAGATGACCACTTTACTGAGAATAAAATAGAAAATGCAGCCCACAGCAGCGTCTTAACGGCACTCAGGGTCTGGGACTAATCTCAGACACAGGCGTAATTACTGTGAAATCATCTCCTCTGTACGGACATAAGCAAGAACCGACTTTGTAAAATCTTTTCTATGTATTTACCCAGGATTAAACCTGATCCTCACTGTGAAACTATCTTGATAAAGCAAAAAGATCCTAAAAGGTTAAGACAAACATGATTTGGAGACAGGGTATTTTTTGTCCAGAACACCCATATCCACATGAATTGTCAGCTACAAGCACAGGCGATGTGTGCTACAATCAGACTTGTGACCACGGTGGGGCAAGAGAGGCACCAGATGGTGACAGATGTGAGGGCCACCACCTCGGGGTGCTCCGCAGGTCCAGGGCAGACTCTGGAAGAAGCATCTGGCAGCTGAGAGGAGCACAGAGGGCAGCGAGACCCGGGGGAAGAGAGCTCCAGGGAAAAAAGCACTGGGGGGAACAAAGCGAACGTGTCCGGTGTACTAAAATGTCCTGCCCCTGTCTGAATACAATAAACAGCTTTGCACATGGACCTGCAAGCCGTATGTATAATCAGTGTGCAGTTAATTTATCTTATTAAAATAGTTTTATCTGGGGAGAGAGAAAAATCCGTGAGCATTTACTGCATCTGAAATTCACTTGCATGAACAAAACCTCTAGTATTGCTTTACGTGTGATTTCACTTACCTCTGTTTTCCACTATTGTAATACCAGTTATTTCAGCAGACAATTTAAACCATAACATCTGAGGCCAGAATGGGTGCCTTACAACAGACTAAGCATTGTGGTCTTGGAGGGGATCTTTCATCTTGTAGGATAAAAATTTTTACTGGGAATATTCAGACTATAGTTTTTGTACGCTTTTTAAGTGTTATGTATAAATGGCCATAAACAGCCTCTGTGGAAATGAAAGTTTGAAATCACTGTGCTGAGAGTTTCAAATATTTGCGAGATTCACCATTTAGAGACTCATTAGATATACAATTCCACTAGCAAAAAGAGTTGTTCTCTGCAGAAGATTGCCTGGTTTTCCTATTTATGCATACCCCTTCTCCCAAAGCATGAATTACGTTTATTGTTTTGTCTTATGTGCAGGTCAGTCATCTATAGTTTTGAGATTTTCTCTTTCAGTTTCTCAATCCACAGTATTTGACATTCAACCAAGATTAGTTTTTGCATATTTCAGTATGGATGATGATTTTATTAGAATCTTAATTAAGGGGCTCCAACATGAAATTTTAACCTCTGTCACGCTTGGCTTGTAGCATTCATCAACAAACACAGTGCATACTCTGTGTATAAGAGAACTTGTTTTCCTTAAACTTTTTGCGTCTGTAACATGGTCCCTTGTTAAAAAAAAAAGTCTGCACAGGATAAAGTGATCTGTGTAACTCTGCTAGCATCATCCCTCCCTCAGTCAGTACTGCAGCCTGCTGCTCTTTATTCCACATCCTTAACTATGTGCTGCAGGGTGGTGCCCATTCTTCTGCTGAGAAATGTCCTTTGTAATGCTCAAATGTCATTAAAATGTGGGGAACATGTCTAAAACCACTGCAGCCAGCTGTAATGAAGTGAAGTCCCTTACAATCATTTCTCTTACACCACACTCTGCACCATAGCACATACATTTATGAGACCCCCCCCAGGCACTGCATGACATTGTGAGGACACAGTGACTGAAATAACGAGTAGCCACGGTGCAGTAACATGTCATTTTACAGCAGGGAACCTGTGTATGGTAGGTATGGTGCCACGCAAAGATTGATTAGAACCAGATGGTAAAAAATGCATTGAACTGGAGCCCTGATGAGCTCGCTGGAGTGATTATTAAAATGGTAGACTAGTCCTTCTGAAGCATACATGCGTTCCTTAAGGCACTTTCTGGTGTGGTCCAAGTTCCAGATGTCAGTATTGGGATGGAAATGGTTGTAGTTGATCGGACTGCTGTATAAATGTAATTATATTGGTGGTGTACAGTACAGTACAGAGGTCACACGCCTACCAAACTGCAATCAAGACAAATGTTCCTACAGTCCCTTTTCTGGTCCAAAAATCAGACAACCTGCATTCAGTTCCTGCCTCTACCATACCCTGCCTGTACCACTGCGTTATCACCCTTACAGGCAAAGGCCTAATCCAGTTCCTGTCAGTGGCAAAATTCCCACTGACCTGCACAGAGAGAGATTTTAATTCTTAATCTTCGTATTCTTCATCTAGTAAATAAAGAAGATATTTCTTTTCTCCTGCCACATCTGTCTATTGTTTCTTTATTTAGACTACAATCCCTTTGGACAAAGACTCTTGCTAATTTTTGCTCTTCTGCAACATTAACATCAGTAATTCCCAAGTCAAGTAACATCAGCATGTGATGGCCCAAACATCAGTACCACAGGGTTGCAAAAATCAAGCGTGCTCACCAATGGGTAGAAAAATACAACTAACAGTTTGGCAGAGGCTTACATGATCGTGCTGTGGCACACAAGAGGTCCTGTCCTCTCGTTAGCCCTCCAGTGCTTTTCCCACACCTTAATGGGCAGCACTACACCAGGTGCCCAGAAAGAATAAAGATGTTTTCCTGCAGTTCACTGGGAACTCAGCTGCCCCAAGCATGAAGAACAATTAGATCATTCTCTAAAAACTGCTCTCACACAAGTCTGATCATTGCAGCTCATTCTTTGTAAAGTGGCCATTCTCAATTGAGCTAGAGTAATGTGGTTAAGAATATTAAACTTACTCTTAGATAATATCTAGCACAAAGGCCCTCAGTCTCAGCTGAGGTCTCTCTGGGTTACAGTGATATAAATAATACTTAAATAATTACTGTGGGAATTAACTGATATTTAGCAATTTCAGTTTTATTACAGCACTTTCCCTTTGAAAGCCAAAGATGAAGTGATAGATTCTATAGGAACATTCGATGCTTGTGGAAACACATCTGTAATTAATGATAACAGCAAGACCTATCAAGACAAAAATGTGATGAAATCTCATAGTAAGTTTACAATTAAAAAAAAATAAGATTTGCAACATTAGGATACTTACAAAGCGTTTGTTTTGTTTTTTCTACATATTCAGCAAAAGTTTTAAATATGTAAGTACTGAAAGCATTCTTTTTTTGTCCAGAACTGCTGAATTTTAAATTATATTTGTAGTTCTCCCTTCAGTTAGACAATCCATTCTACTGCTAAGACCATGTATTTCTACAGTCTAGTAATATCTTCTTCCAGTGTGATAGATTTTGTCTTACACTACAGTACAGAGTGAATAATTTTCCATCATAAGTAGGACTGTTTTCTCACTTCAGCAGAAAAAAAACGCTTAATTTTCATCCCACCAGCATTTAATTCACTTTGGGTCTATTTTTCATTCTAGCTAGCTGTGTAATTCATGCCCATCTGTTTCTCTACAAGTCAAGTGATCGTTTTTATTTTTGAAATGTGTTCTTCTTTTTGTGTATTGCAATACATCTTAGAATAATATTTTGCCGACCAATTGACTGTTCCCACTTGTTACAGAAGGCATTTAAAAAAGGAGCACTAGTTTCCTTAACACCCATGAGGTTCACAGTAAGTGCAAAAATTTTCTTTGGGCACAGCAAAAATGAAAGCAATTATTGTCAGGAATGCCAGGTTTATGCTACACATTCACAGTCAAAGGCAAGCTCTAGTTTCTAAATGCAAATGATTTAATATAGTCTCTCAGCTCTAGAAGAATATATAAGAATAAGGAACAGAAAAATCACAGCTTAAATCCACATGGCAGCATTCTGCTCAGATCATGAATAGACAGGAGGAAGCAAAATACACAAAGGAAAAGCAAAACAAAGGGAAAAAGGAGATGCAGTTGTCAAGCAGTTAAAATAGTGAAATTTTTCTTGGGGGTCATTTATAATGCAAAATTGGATTCTTTAGTTTCAGATAAATATATGAATGTAACTTGAGACATTGTAGAACATCTTAATTATTATATATTATACTGTTTTGACCCAGCTTGTCTTAGCTTTTGTCCACACTCATGGGGAAAGACTTCTTTCTGACCCTAGAAGCAGTTCTCGGCTTGAGCTCCAGCTGTTGCGCAAGAGTGAGATCTCCTTACCTCATTCCCTTCCCGTGTGGGAGAGGCCAGAGCAGATACTAGATACAGATGTTCACAATAATTTCTGTCCCATATTCAAGAGGAAGAAGGAGAGCATGGTGCATCAGAGACAAACCACCTCCGAGGGCAGCTCCTGGAAGAAGTAGGTTACCCGGCACACTTTTCCCAGAGCTACCACTGAAGACACAGACTGGCCTTTGGCTTTTTGGCTCCTGTGGCAGTCAGGCCTTCTCTTTTCAAACTTAAAGAAAAAAATCAGTTGCTTTAATGAGACATTTCAAATAATACCACACACTGGTGAATAGTTCTCTTGGCAGCAGGCCATCACTTCACTGTCCTTCCATCAATATAAAAGATATAGAGGGGTTCTGCTCTCAACCTTTTCTTTCATTCAGAAATAAGCTATTAGGTCCCTAGATTTGTGTTTTCTACAGCTTCAGGAGAAAAGTCAAAGAATCATTCCTAAGCAACTTTGAACATACTGTAGACTTGGTTTTGTCTGTTTTGAGGCATCGTCCCTTTTTTATTCTAACCCATGTTTCCAAGGACATGCAGCTTACAAATTTACACCCTTTGTTTCTTCTTTATCTGTATGATGTGTGACACGGAAAAATCTGCAAAAACTCTCTTTCCAGCTCTGCCGTCAAAACCAAGCTTTTTTAATTTTCAGATTTTTGAGATATACATGTATTACATGTATGTTTGCGTGTGTGTGTCTGTATATATATAAATCCAGATATGTGCATATATATGTGCAGATCTGGCAGACAGATCCCACCCTCTCCCTTCTCATTATTTTTGGTACTTCTTGACCAATACCAGCCCTATATGGCAGATGGTTAGAGATCTCAAATGCGACAAATGCCTACGTTGAAATCTAGATGGTGATATAAGAGGGGAGACCCTACCGGTGCTTCCTGTGAAGTAAAGGTGGAAAAAATTCAACACAATCTCTTTAGCAGCATCTAGCTGGTCAATCAGCAGGCATGTCCTGACTGGCCAGTTAGCATGAACATTTTACCAGGCTACATAGCTAAAAGCCGAAAAAACAGCCCAGACTCATAAGAAGTGCTGGTGAGGGGAGAGTTGGGTTGACACCAGCAGGCTGGAGGAATACTGTGGTGTGAAGAGAGTGTGAGGCTTTGGGAGGGGGCTGCATGTGCTGCAGGGGAAGCTAGGAGGACAACAGGTATCACGGCAGCGAGGAAAAGGAATGTAAGGGTGAGCTGAGTGTATTATGGCAAGGGTATTTTAAAGGATATAATGCAGGGACTCACAAGAAACCCAGTTTCACCAGTCTCACTGGCTATGGATTAACTGCTTTGTCATAGTTACCTCACCGGGACTTTAGGAGTGAAAAAGAGACCATGGCTTGGAGATCCCAACCAAACTTAGGCAACTGAGTTTGCAGTATGGGCCTTCCTGCTGTCAAGCTGACAGGACAAAGAAAGACCACTAACAACTTCAGGAGCAGCCCAAACCATTAAAAAGGACCCCAGAAACCTCAGATAAAACAATCACTTTTTATTTTCCCTGTTCAGACAAGTCAATCTGGGACTAGATTGCATACCTTCTGTGTTTTGTGACTGAATTTTACCTGGCTCATTGCTTTTCCATTTCGATTTCATGGTTTGATTCTCTGCTATCTTTTTGTCTGCTATCTTTTTTGTCTGCTATTTCTCTGCTATCTTTTTATCTATTTGTGTAACTACATTTCTTCTTAATTTCCATGGATCTGAACTGAGAACACAGAGCAGCAGAACAGGAAATGATTTCCCAGTCTTGCAGGATCCTTAGCCTTCCTCCACAGCTTATCTGACCAAAACTGAAGTTTTTCAAAAACATCGGAAGCAGCAACACAAAACCTATACCTTCATGCTGGAATAACCTTGTGATGTGAGCATTCACACAGGATCTGCATTACCAACATCCAGAGGAGTTAATTTAGAGGGATTCAAATCCAAGCTTATAGCAGTTTATGAATGCTTGATCTTTAATGTGTAGTGTGTGCATATAAATATACAAAATGCACAAACACGTATCTATGGAGCACTTATCTGTATGATGTGTGATTCAGAAAAACCTGAAAAAACTCTCTTCCCAGCTCTGCCATCAAAAACAAGCTTTTTTAATTTTCAGATTTTTAAAATATACATGTATTACATGTGCGTGTCTGTATATATATAAATACAGATATGTGCATATACAAAAGTCTGAAAATATTGTTGTGCTTGCAAGAATGATCGTGGAACAGCTAAGTCAAAATGAGTACTTTTGTATGCAAGTCCTGGTGCAGTGAGGTTGGACACTTGTTCACCGCAGCCATCAGGGGAAAAGTCACAGGACTGGGACAAGTCTAGTCCCGTGCAGTTAAGGTGCTTTCCTGTTTGTGAACGATTTTATTTTTCCAGTGACAGTAATCTGCCAGGGTAGCTGAATTACAGGATGAGATGGTGGTTGCCTCTCTGCGCAGGTCCAGTGTCCTAGCAGGCTGGAAAAGCCCTTGGTTGGATTCTTTAGCCAAAAGGGAAAGCAGCACAAAAAAATTAGAGAGAGTTATATTCCTGCTGAGTTGTACTGATGGGCTGCGTTACACACATGTCCTTTAATAGATTAAATAATTAAGCAATAGGTGGACATCTCTTCCTTAGAGTTTAAGATCATTAAGCAAATTTGCTTGGAAGCATTCCTAGACTTGCAATTATTCTTATTAGATTTAATAGTATCACATGATGATGTGGGCATTCAGCATCTTTCCTGACGCAGTTCAAGTGATGGGCTTCATGCTGTGCAATTTGAAGTCAAGTCATATTACCACTTGTCATTATTGTTTCTCCACATTGAAATATTTTGCTCTCTGCACAGTGCATATGTGATATCTTAATGCTGGTAAGCATTTGTCCTATCTGCCTTTCAACAAGCTCTCCGCATTCACCAACAATTCGCTTGAAAAGTAAATAGATCAATAAAGCAACAAAGTAGTTGATCAGAAGAGTGGTCCTTGCACGTTTCTTATTCCTCTGTAATGGTCATCGGGCAGATATATAGGTATGACTTTTCTATACAGGAATAAAAAGAAGCTAGTTGTACAGACTACCTATATTAAAGATTATGCTGTCTGTCTCGGAAGAGAAGTCAGGCTATAATGAAATAATCACACTATCTCCAAAATGACGATAATCTATGCAGTGCCTTAGCAATTTCATAATATTGTTGTTACATCAACTAAGATGATACAAAGGGATTCATTTTCTCTACCAGTACTCACTTGACATTTAGCCAGAACTTGGCTGAGATCCACCTTTATTGCACGGTGAGGAAGCGCAGAGCAGTTTAATCTCCAGTCATTTGCTCAAACCCCTATGAACCTCTGCTGACCACCTAGAAAGCTCCAGCCACATGTGAGTGCTACAGGCACATCAGTGTACTCCCCCTTTGAAAAGGCCTAACTCGCATTAAATTTGGAACCCAGATGAGCATAGGAGGGGAGGGAAGAATAAGACGAAAGCAGAAGTACGGTTCTATCTCATATACCAGTCGTACCAACAAGGCTGTTTGCAGAGCAACTGGTGATGATCCCTTCAATGTCTGCGATGCATCTAACCAAGAAAGGGTCTCTGCTGAAGGAAGGTCTTGTTTTGTATTCAAATATATAATTTTACTAGCTATTGAAAGTTGTTATTAGGAGGTGGTGAAGATTAGATTTCCTCAACATATTGAAGGATTTAATTTCAATGGAAATTAATGATGGTTTTCTAACATTAATTATTAATTTTCTAGTGATCCATTACTTAAGAAATCAAGTACAATGCCTGCTTACAATGGAAATTTAAGTCCCTCATCTCTAAGCAAATATGCTCTAGCATAGTGTCTTTCTTTAGCCTCTCTGAAACGATTCTTTATGTCTGCTAAACCTTCTTATAAAGACATTTTGGTCCACATGCCTGGCTATCACTGACTATCCAGTTGCTTTCTCTTTCTAAGAGTTTCTACTGATTGGGACCTTGGTTTACAATTAACATTTATTTGGCACTTAAAATAAAATAACAAAATACTAGGATGTATTTCTGTTCCTCATTTTCTTCCTCAATAAGCACTTGCTAAGCTTAGATCAGATTCCTTTTCTGTTTCTAATACATGTTTTCAACTTTAGTCAGTCCATACATTTCTCTCTATGTTGTCCTGATTAAGCTTCCTCTGAAGCAATCTGTTGAAAATCTACCTTGTATATTTGCTAAACCTCTATTTCAGGTGATTTTATGATCAGCCCGATAAAATGATGAAAGCTCCCAGCAGAAAATCCATTGCTCTGTTCAGATTTGAAAAATCTGTCTTAAGTAGTGATCATTTCTTTCACTCAAGGGTATCCCATTTGAATGGATCATCACAGAAGTTCATAGACCACATCTTCTCATCTCCATACAGGATACAGGGGTTTTCCCATTACCTTATGTAACAGAGAAGCACAGGAGGCTGAGAAATTCCGTGTTCAAAGTGGAACCTATGGTTTAAGACAGATGTACACAGAGGAACAAGACAAGCTTCTCCAGGTGACCACATGAGGTTTACAATGCCTGCTTTGTGGCAGCAGAGGTGGAACAAATATAGAAGGGTGAGTGACCGTAATTCCAACATGAAGTTTTACCTCCTTTGGTTCCACCCATGTGGAGCAAGGGGAACCACAAACATGGCTATGGCATTTTAAGTGGCGGGATTCCTTACTGCCTTATCAGCAGGGGCATTGGTAGCTGCTTTCCTTCTCCTCTGTTGCACTCACAGTCTTTGTGCCTCTCTTCAGTTGATTAGCATTTTGAATTTTGCCACAAGATCATTCTGTTTCTATAGTGATCTTGGCACCACTCGTGAAGGCTCATTTCCTATCAGTCATGGTTTACTTACGTCAATGCGTGCATTATTTCCAACTGCGTTTCTTTCATTCCTGCATCATGTAGGTCATTATATTTACATGCAGCCAATGAGACCAACAAGTTTCTAGAATTGCCAGGATATTTAGAACAGTCTGACAAACTGTACCATGTTCCTGCCCATTAATGTGCCACTATGTTGAGAAAACAGAGCATAAGTAAACACTAATTAGGAAAATAGGTAGAAAAAAAGGACAATTTCTGTTCATCACTCAAAAAAAAAAAAATCTAAAAGATATGGAAGTTAAAAAGTCAGACCATGTTAGTTTTACAGAGACGGAAATATTGAGTCCTAAAAACTACGTGAGGGGCCTAGCAAATACAAAAAAAAAGAAGGCTAAGAAAGTCTTCAGAAAATCCATTATTGTTTTTTCTGCTAAGTTGAGGTTCTGGCTATTATTTACTGTAACGTGTATAGCACAGGGCAGATCTCATGTTCTGATCTACCTTTTAAGAAGGCAGCTGTAAATCAGATAAATGAGCTTTTCTAGTTCTATGTACTGAAAACACTGCACAATTGTCTACACCAATCTGTCTTTTTAGCCTTCAGTAGCCACTATAATGATTTTTTGTTCCCTTGGATTATGAGTGTGTATGATGAAGGAGGCCTCTGTTTCCCAACAAGGAGGGAATTCAAGAAGAATTTGTCACTGAATGGAATGGCTAGTAGATAAAGACAAAACTTTCCCTAGAAATGATTTATTGTTCTTCCAGCACAAGTAATACAAAATGTACTGATGTAGCTTAGCTATGACTGAGTGTGAAAACAGGGATGTTGCTCATACAGTTTATTTAAGTATGCTTGACTTTCTCTGGTTTTCAATCATGTTTTCAATAAAAGTATTGGAATTCTAGACTACATTGAGGTAAACCTTTGCAAAGGAAATTACAGCAAGTAGCATATGTTTCCATTTCAATGGAAGACAACTAGAAAAATGTGAAGTTCTGTAGCAAGGCTGGATAGATATGAATGCTGGCGTATTCCTCAATAATGATCACCATACTCTACCTTTCAGTAACATGCATGGGGCAAAAAAAAAAAAAAGGCTAAGGAGAATGAGTTTGCAGGGATAAAAATTGAGGTACAGCTACTCAATGTCATGTTTATATCACTTCAGTTAATATGAACCTGTGAAAACAACTTGAAATCCAGAGAAGGTTATTTGACTTTGAACCTGAGTCAATCTCCAGCCCTTCCACAAATGTTGCTAGCTGTTCCATTAAAGGTACCTCTATTAGAAGCAGAATTAAGGACTTCACAAAGCCTCTACCCAAACCAACACCCCTGATGAGAGGAAAAATGTTTATTTCAGGATTTTCAGGGCAGAGACCAGTTATCATTTGCAGCTCTTGGAACAAGTGGTTTCTTTCCTGTTGTAATCTTGCTGGATAAACTGTGCAAGAACAGTTTTTTCTTAAATAATAGTATAACCTTCAGCAAAGCTGTGAGAAAAGTGAACTAGAGGGGACAAGTGGTTTAAGCTCTTATTTCCCAGCACTGTGGAACACTAAATTGAGATTTTTGCTAGGCTTTTTTTTTTTTTTCCCCCCCGAATAGGTCACTGAAAAATACTGTACTGGGCTTAAGCAAATTGCAGGTTAGGGTCAGGTCTGCAGCTGATGTGCATTGGCATTGTTTTTTTCTTTGGGCTGTTCATTTCACACAACAGCCAAGAATCTGGTCTCCAATAAATATGAAATTTTATTACGTTAACTCTGACAAAGTTCAAGGATACAAAAGAAGGTGAAATCGCTCTACGACTAGAAGAGCTTGTGTTCAGATTCTCTAAACGCCATATCCACAAAGTGGGACTGAGGCTTCAGAATCTTAAAAAACCCTGGCATTGCCGCCTCTTCCCTAAAATTCACAAGTGTAAATTTCCAGCCTAAGGTGATTTTGCTGTTGGTTTCAGGCACCTCCAAAGCTAGCTTCTAGCGTTCCAGGTAATGAGACCCAGGTCTCTTTGTGGGTCTGAACCTGAGAGAAAATATTACTGAAAACAACAGGATTAAACATAACAGTATCACAGAAAGACACTGAAGTGGAAATGAGATGAAGGTTTTAGTTAGAGTCAGTAACTAAACACAATAGCTGACTCAGGAAAACATTTGATCAGAGATTCATAAAACAAATCTAAGCTATTTCTAGGGAGAAAAATGAAGTAAAGAAGATATACAGTAGTAAAGAAGTAACTTGAGGCCCATGGTTCACCATGTCAAATGACTATAAATGCTGCAGAGTAATTCAAAATAATATAGGTACACCCCAAAATGTAATAAAAATAGAGAAATCAATATATGTTCATTTCCATTTTTATATAATGTTTTCAAATCAGACAAGTGAGAGAAAAGACAAACACATCAATCAAACAAATATCAGGAAAAGAGGAGGAGATTTTTATGAAGATTCATAAGATTGCAGCAGGTAGTCAAAAATCAGTATTACAAGTAAGGCAGGATGTGAGTCACATGTGTTTGTAGGTTGTTGTGTGAGTTCTATCATGTAAACAAATTGTATTGGTCAGGCACAAATTGTATTGGTACAGACACACATCCTAAGCCAGCCTGAAATTTGTGGTTGCCATCATGCAGTACCTCCTGGCTCCTCAGAACTAGGCAGTGACAATGAGTCCACCTGCTTTGGAAGCTCTACCAAAGGAAAATCTGTGCTAGCTGGTAGAAAGATATTCCATATGACGAACGTTTGAGCAATGTGATATCAACATATGCATCCACATTAATCATAAAATTGCAGTATAGTAGATTTCTTTTTAAATGAGGCTGATTTAATTTCTATGCTTCTCTGCCTATAGCACATCTTTGTGGGACAATCTTTTCATTTTTTAAAAACAACTGATTTCCCTAACATACCACTTAATTGAAAAATATACATACTATCGGTAAGATACTATGCCTGAAAAAAAGGGGGTTTAAAATAATGACCTTCTAGCTTTCATGGAAGAGCATTTGTCACTATGAACGGCCAAAGGATAGTCATTTTGTCTCATTTGTGTGTCCACAAAAATGGTGAATGAAATGACTGCTCCTCATATCTTTCCAGTTGGAAGCAGTGAAACGAAAAACAGCCAGCAGCCTCAATTACTGGGCAGTCATGTTTTGGAGCTGAGAACTGCCATGGAAACAGGCATGAAATTTTCGTCTTCTGTCCCCATTTGATCAAAATTGAATGTCTGGAGTCTTCAGTGCCTACTGGAAGAAGACAGGTTCAGACTTCGTCTGATTTTATCATTTTTGTTGTCTCCCTGATAGCTTTGCTCACTAGCATGCTCTATGGGCATTTGAAGCAGCACAGTACCAGCCTGAGTACTGTTCCAATTTCTGAAGCATCCCCAGGCAAATTATCAGACATCAATATTTATGACAGTTTTCCGCCACATAACCATTTAAAGAGGCGTGACTCAGGAAATAGAACAGGAGCTTTACCCTCTGTCCCGTGTCTCATCTACAGGAGGGACAAATCGAAGTCTATTCCCCTTTGCTGCATTTCACCTTCCTTCTGCACAAATATTGGTGTATTCAAGACATGGGAATACCTGTGTGTACAAAGATTTTCAGCCAAACAACCTCTTATTAGTGTCTCCTTGAGCCTCTCCTATCCACAGTCTCAACTTCTTTCTTCAACCGGAAAATAACTAGCACTTTTTCTCTTGCAGTAATTGATAAAAGTCTAATCATTTCTTTCTCTAATTTTCTTATTACTCAGTTCATGTGCTGAGACAGTAATTTATTTGCTTTGGTATCGGCTACATTTTGTCACTGTCACTTCACAGGAGTTTCCAATATGCTGCTGGTTATGTTTTCACCTTTCGTAATGACTTGCTTTGGCTTGAATTCCATTTTTCTTTGCGCTAACTGGAGTCTCTTCTTGGCTGCCCCAATTCATTTCAGGGGGTACAACCTGCCCCCCAGGGGGGACAAACAGCCCCTTAAAAGTGGAACGTGACATTTATACATCCTGTTAGCTAGGGCTGATGACCTAGGTGGGCAATGCTAGGAAAATTTCCTAGCAAAATTTCCTTTCTCATAAATACAAACCAGCGTCATGAATGATGTGGAGAAATTTGTCCCAAGGACAACACTACCAGACTGAACCTTGCCTATTGCACAAACTTTAATTTGTTGTCTGTTTCTACTTCCTGCTATTGAATATTTTATTTTGTAAATTTCATATTCATATTCTAAGGCTTCTTTTTTTTTTTTTTTTTCTTCCTCAACTACTGACCTGAAGTACTCAAAATAAAGTGCCGGTAAAGATCAATTTAGGGCTACCCACTTTAATCAGGGAAACAAATGAAGCAACATCATATTCTAGTTCAGAACCTTTAAACAGCTTACTGTAACCGTATTGCTGCTCAAATCCCCTTGCTGCAATTACAAAAAAACAGCACGACAAAAAGGAAATATTAGGCTTGGCACAGTCAGTCACCTTTGAACAATTTGTCAGATTCTGAATTTTCTGCAGATTAATAATGCCTGTCCATCAGAATGCAAAATAACTTATCCTGTGACGTGTCTAATTGCATATTTTCAGGATCTTCCATGGAAAAAGCCCCTGACAATAATTAATACCTAATGCTATAAACACCATTGCTTTGGGGGTTGCCTAGCAACCAGCATCCCGTAGGCTTCCTGAGGGGCCTCAAATAAAGGCAGGAGAGGGATCCTTTCATTCCGCACGGGTGAGAAGCGGCTTTGTTCTAGGTTGCTGCTCCGTTCTGGTTGTTTCTAGAGTGATCTCTGCAAAACAAATCTCCCTTAAGAGGCTGCATGTCTGAAAAGCCTTTTCAAAGGCTAAACAGAAGCCAAATGCTGCACATGCTGGGTTTTTTATACTTTGGGATACCTTTTATGATCAGAAATACGGCCACTGTCCTCTTGTTCTCCTCCAATAACACAGCCTTGTTTCCAAAGGAAGTGTTTCTGCGGGTTCATTGCTACTTTTAATTGGAATAGTTACCCCACTGTGACAGGGCTGATTTTTTTTTACAATCAACTGGTTTTTTGGACAAACCATACATTAAATTTAAAAGAGGACTTGGGCTGTGAAGTGTTTTTATACAAATGCTGTCATATCTCAGTGGTATATACACTGCAGAGTAGAACAAACTCCACTGAAATGCAGTCTTTCCCAGCTGTGAAAGCATTCCTTTTTGACAGTGCCATTTTTTTTAAGTACCAGTTCATTTCCAGTGCAATCTCTTTATCTTGGCGCAGGGACATCTAAATCTCATTTCGTTCAATATATATATTTACTCAGATGTTCACTTTAATAAGACCAAGAGGCTAGAAACAAGTATTCCAGGGTTTCCTTTCTCAGCTACAGTTTCTGAATTGTTCTGTAGTCCTTAGGAACCCACCCAGCTTTCCTGCATCTTTTTTTTTTTCCGTCAAAATAACTGCTTAAATTTCTTCAGACTTAGAAAGATATTGTGGTGCTTAATTAGCAGGTACTATGGTACTTGATAGCCCTTAAGGAATGGTCACTGATATCAGGACATATTTAATTTTGTCGTAAATAATGCAGTATTTACATAGTTTTGAGCTAACACATTTAGCACTATTAGAATACAAAAGATATAACAAAAATTCATATTTTAAAGTAATCATTTTATTGACAGGAGTGTGCAATATGTTTGTTAGGAGCTGGAAGAGGCTAGACTAATCGACCAGTAATCCAGTCCTGGGTTTCTATGAATCATATTTTGTAGTTGTTTTAAAATAATAAAGTTTATTACATAAATATTCCTCATTCCAAATCCACTGACATCCCTTTTTTTCTGCCTTTGTCCTGCAGCAAGATTACTCAGCCTTTTGAGGTATTTTGTAAAGTCATTATATTCATACAGGTTTCTGGCTGTAGCTGATCTTCTGTAGAGCTTCGGTTTTATATTCGTGCCCAGTCTTGAAATCTCAGAGGAAATTGTCAAGGCGCAGAAGGCAGCAGAGTCCCCAGCATCCATTGGGAGTTGATGAAACTCGTGAGCCTAAACAGTCTTTTCGTTTTTGCAACGCAGCTAGTTCATACTCATTTTCTGAATTTCATTCCCACCTAATTCCCAGTAAAGTAGGCACCTGACACATTAGGGACCGAAGTCCCATGCAATCTAAGTAATTGTGTAAAACATCTCAGTCTTGAGGGACATGCTGAGCAAAATTCTAATGAAAGATAATCTTATGGATATCCAGAATTTAAACAGTACAGCAAAGGCAGAATCCCTAATCCCTGACTTAAAGATTTCAGTGCAGTTGTACATTGAAAGATGCTTGTGCTTGACAGGAAAGAATAGACAGGGTTATCTCTCTGCTGCTCATAGCTTTTTCCCTGTCTGCCTCATTTACATTTAAATAAGTGAATTTTGCACACATACTGAATGCCACATGAATTATAATTTCACCTTTTTTACTTGTGTTTTCACAATGAAAGTCTTACTGGTTTGTGGTTTGTTTGTTTTTTTTTTTAACCACAACATACATCAGCATACGTGTTTACCCATAAATTTGAAGGACAGACTTACACTCGAGCGGCCCGTCTTTAGTTCAGCTCAATACAAGTCTTGGCAACTTGATCATATTAGTTCAGCTTATGGAACACACACTCTCAGATCTTTTCCCAGACTTGTTTTTCAACTTTGAGAGAGTAAATAAAGTTACATAGCAAAAGTTGAATTGCATCAGTGAGTAAATGCATCACTTTCCTACAGGCAAGCAAATTTGTTCCTTTATTCTAGCAAATGCATGTTTTCCAGGAGGCAGTTAACAACTCAGCGCAATAGTTTCTGTTCTGTGTCAGCAGCATAGGAGCTAATTCTCCTGGGCTGTGGTTCTACAGTGTCAGTGCTGGAGCTAACAACCTATTGAAGCAGTTTTGTTTCGTTAGCAAGGGAATTTCTCCCCAGTGGAGCATTTCAATACAAACAACATTTCATTACCAAGTCCCCATATAGAAGTTCAATCCAAGCGCTAAGGTAGCTACCACCTTCCCGAGACTGATCCTTCTTGGCAATTAATTGATTAACCTCCCTTGAGATTTTATTTCTACAATTACAGAGTAAAGGTCCTGTTGAAGCTGTTTCACGTACTGAATGCCCGCTTACAGTGCTGCACTCGCACAGTGAGCTCTCAGCGCAGTCGTTGAGCTTTGGCGGAGAGGGCAGCCTCCACCCTGTGCCCCATCATTTCGATTCCAGCCGAGTTTCTTCGAAGATACAGCAGTCCGTTTTGGCAGTGGTACAGCTTCATCCCTGCAGGGGGGCATTTGGGGATCCAATTTTGTTCATAGGCTATCAGTGGCATAAGAAAACTTCAAAATTAAGCTTTTGCGTGATGAAAAGGGAGAAATGCCAAAACGGTGGAGAGAGCAATCAATGGATTCCTTCTCAAAAAAAAAAAAAAAGAAAAAAAATAAAAGAAAGAGATTCTGCAGAAAAGTGATTTAACAATCACCGAAAAAATTAATTTCACAGTGTGGTGATTTGTGGGCTAAGAGTTAAATTCCAAAATGAGGTAGTGTACTTCCCAGCACTGCAGATCACTGCATAACTCCTGCCAGTGAAGGAACAAACTCTTCCACGTCTGGCAGTTGCAGCATGAATTCCCCTGCCCCTGTCGCTACAGCCAATATGATCACAGCAGCATGCATTTCTCCTATGTCCAGAAAAAAATGTGGTTTTTTGCTTGGAAGTGCTGATGCCTGTGAAAGTACATTAGTCATCATGCCTGCTCAGGGAAACTGGTTCTGAGAATTCTTGATTCCTGCACCTTTATTGCTTCGGTTAGCAATCTCTTGTGGACCCACTTTACATTCCTTACTGCTACCCATAAAAAGATGAGTGAAAGAGAGAAATAAGATAGGGCTTTTAGCTTTTCTCAGTATTTTCATACATTTTTCAGTCTGATAATTTTAACTGTCCTATTCCTTTCCGATATTTAAAAAGCTATGCACTTTTTTTTGCCCTGACAGCAAGTGAGTTATCGTTTTCTTCCCCATAGGGAAACACAGGCAAAACAAACAAATATCCAACTTTTTCAGACATTACAGCATAGACTTGAAATACATTAATACTCTGGTAGAAGCTTATGGATTTCAACTCCAGGGAGATCAGTGTGTGATCTTTCTTTTTGCATAACACAGACTGCAAGACTTCTCTAAAATAAATGTTTCCAATTCATAGGCTGTACCCATTTTTAGTTTCTGGATTCCATTCTGGGCTCAGATTTCTAAAAGTTAGGCACAGCAAACACTCAAATTTTAGATTCCAGCTGGAGTCAGCTTTCCCATTTCATGTGTTAAAATGAGGTCTCATATAGAATCCTCCTGCTCAAAGTTAACTTTTTTAATTGTCACCTGTAATTTTCAGACATTTCCAGGATGTTACAGTATTGGCAGAATGATGTCATTCAAGGCAAAGCCTCGGTGATAGCCATTTTCTCTTTCTGTGTATAAGATACTTAAGGATCTTTTCATTTTGTTCTTTAGTATGATGCGAGGTTTGCAGTAGGCACTATCTAATACTTCATTTTATGTTTTAAACATTAAAACATAATTCATAAGCCTTCAAATAACCTTTCCTGAGATGTCAGTAATGCTGACAGACTGAACACTTTATTTTGATGGTTTTCCCTTCTTTTTGTCCACTTGTGCCTTTCTAAGCCAGTTTTCAACATTCCAGTCATGTGAATGACATCACTAGCTTACAGTAATAATGGACTGTAGGATGCAGGACTGTTGAATTTATGCTCATAAATCAACAATTCCAACACTTCTTATTTATTAGCTATGCTCCTCGTGCATAGTCAATTAAAGCATCTCTTCTGTTGATGTCTACTGGAGATTCCATTTTGTTCTCAATGCTTTGATTTTTATCTCCTTTTTGATGTTAGTTTAACATCCTCAGAAACAGCCAACGTACCTTCTAGAATATTGATTCTTTTTCTATTGAATTTTACCCAGAAATCTTCCAGAGAAGCAACCCTTCTTCACAAAACCCAGGCTAAGGGTTGAGTTATCAGGGTGCTCTGTATTGCTTACAGGTCTCCAAGACCAAAGTTCCCTGAAGAGGTAATCAGTGCAGTATTTGAATTATCGCATCTGCCTTGGCTTGATGAGTCTTAGATGAGGGTGATGGCAGAAATGCCTCAAGTTAGCACTGGGGTGACCTTTGAGAAGATTGCGATGATACAAAGATTAATTACTTTTTCTCAGATAACCAATCTTCCGTAAAAATTTATCTTGGGGCTTCAGCGTCTCCTGCTTGCTTTAAATTCATACACAGGCTTATTTTTTTAAAAAAGGTAAATACAATACCATTTTACTTGTTTTGGTTTTGTTGTTTCATGCAAATAGTAGCAAGGCGGTAAAACCTCAATATGCCCTATGATTTAGATACACAGCAGTTTGCTTCTCTGCCAATGTAAAGCCAAGGCATGGATTTTCTATCACATCAGCTGTGTGCTAATGGAGGGAATGAGCACCATTCAGTCCAGCAGCTGCATCCTGTAAGGTGTGGACATTCCACCGCTGCCTGCCAGCTCTCTAATCATAGGAAAGAAATACATTTAAAGCTCAGTTGTAAGGCCCTCCTCCTAGGCTTGGCCTTTCCTTTATGTCACTCAAGCCAAATAAAACTGGAACAGCAGAAAAAGAGTTAATTGCATTCAGTTTGCCAGCTACGTGCTAGTAGTAAAACAGTGAGCACTTTCCTCTGAGAACAGCAACTCCTTTGCCTTCGATAGAATCATTTGTAAAAGCACTGGCAATTTCTCCTCCTAGAAGGGCTCTGGCTTAGCCATGCATTAAAGAGGTGTTTTACCCTGTATAATACAGTCAGAGCAATGACAGTGCACTATGGGAGCCGTCACAAAGTCACGTTGTCCCTCTCTCTGAACTCATCTATTGTGTGTGTAGATGCTGTATTGCTGGGGGTGTAAAGCCCGTTCTGAGAGAGGATGACAGTAGTATAAACAGAGTAACCAGAGAACAAGTAAGACCTTGTCCAGTGATGCAGTACTAACAATCAAGGAAAAAACATTTCCTACTTTGAAGATGATCCCAAGTCCAAAGGTGTTCTTCCTGCAGCAAAACCTCCAAGACGTTTGCACCTTACCACCATCAGTGACAATGCAGCAACAACGGCCATGCACCATAAGAATCTACTCCCAGTAACAACTGGTAATATCTAACATGGATTTTAGTGTTTTCATGCCAACAATAAGCCTTGTTGCTGTAATTTGGGGAAAGAGTAAAGAAACACAAACATGCGGCATAGGCTTATACAACTACAAAAATCAGTAATATTTTCAAAATGTTGTGACGATTCATTTCACAGAAGAAATATACATCATTCCTCCTTCCAAAGCATGCCTGTCATCTTTTTGACCACAACGGCAGGTCAAGCTGCTTCCAGCACTTGGATGATGCACTGGATATTAGTCGTCTGGGGGTGGGCTTTTAACTGAAGTGTTGCTGGTCCATCTATCCTACCAATTTTTTGCTGGCTGGGATCCGAGCACCCCCATCTCTCCCAGAAATCATTCTAAATTTATCTCCAGATGAGGAAAGAGAGATCAGTTCTTAAGTCTGAGATAGAAAGCTATGACTAATCTAATATTCATCGTTATTTTGATAAATGTACACTTGGTAATTGATAAAATATCAGCTAAAGCAGAGTTTATGATCTCAGCAGAGCAAGAGATAAATGGTGCAGTCTTTGCTACATCATTGCTGTAATGTGGAGTTAAAAAATTAGTACTTACACAGTATGTTGTGGGCATGCTTTGTACCAACTCAGAAAGACACATAGGTAACTGAGATGGTCAGCAGATGATTCTAATGCAACAGGGAACTACTGGCAATGGTAATGGTGGATGGGAATTACTAAAAAATATCCTCAAACCAATTTAAAAACTTCAGTGTTTAAAGCTATTTTGGAGAGGAGTGAGTATAACAAGGTCCATACAAAACAAATGACTTTTCATTGAGTTCCTCAATGGCAAAGCATCACATGTGCTTCAAAATTCCTGTAAATAATAAGTAATGTATAGTACATTGCCGTCAATAAAGTAAGCAAGCAACAATATATCCTAAAACCAATTAGATGGTATTAGAGTTCTGGGAACTGAGAAAAACAAGTTGGTTTAGGCTCTGTGTCATCAATGGAGTTTCTCAGCTTTGGCAGTGGAAAGGATGTGAGCACTCACTGTAGTTATAAAAAGTGTAAAGCTTGAGTAGGAGGAATGCTAGATGATTATGGAGGAAAAAGAAAAACAAACCTTAAACCCAGAAATCATTTGTTTGACTGGATTTTGCGTGCCCTGTAATGGATCCTATACACCGCCTTCTGCTCGCTCTGTTCAGTGTACATTTAGGTTACATTCGGAGTTTATTCTACTAATCGCTTGTTGGTAAAGGGGAAAAAGTTCATGTCTTTACTTACACCCTTAGGTACAGCATGCTCAGAAGGACATTTGCTGTCTTTGATCAAGGGAAGCTGTTGGCTCATTTCTGTCTGGTTGCGTTGCCAAGGGAGTCGAGCATGAACCTAGACCTGAAGCAGCGCTGTGAAAGGAGACCGGCAAGGCTCAGAGGAGCCTGCTGCTGGTGGGAGTCCTACGTGGCTGCAGAGTAAAGAGTGTTACAAGTGCAGCTGATAGCGGATGTGAGTTGGTTCCAGAGGAGCCTATGTTTGGGTTGGGTTTCGGTGTGTAGCTCCCCGGGTAGGTTCCCCTCGCAGAAAGCAGCGGGGCAAGACCTCGAGGAACGCACCCAGGGCTGCTCAGATGGAGGGGTGCTCCAGGGGAGAGCCTTTAGCCTGTGTGGTGGCGGGTTCATCCCAGCAGCCCGTACCTTCCTCTAGAGGAGCTGGAACAGGATCCGGCTTCCCTACCGGCCTGGAACGACAAAGGGCAGCCCCGGGCCAGGGTGGGCTCCATGGCTGGGGCTGCAAGGCGCCGAAGCGTTGGGCCCGGGTGAAGGTCCTTCCCCAGGCAGGCTCTGCAGCCGCCCTGCCTTGCGAACCAGCCGGTGAGCAATGTCCTCCCCCAGCCCCTCCGCGGAGGACCCGGAGGGAGAAGGAGAGGTGACCCCGTCTGTCCGCACCCCCAGAAGGCAAGAGGCAAAGACATGCCCTTTCCTCAAAGGCTTCAGCTGGTTTCAGGATCTCACCCATCAGGTGGGCCAAGCCCACCGCAAAAAACCTTTTTTTTTTTTTTTCTTTTTTCCCG